>CM021763.1:50762329-50782571 GCA_011075105.1 Heteronetta atricapilla | reverse complement strand
GTGTTTCTTTGGGATAGGAGAGGACTATAATAATGGAATAAAATAATGCAAGAAACTTTAAAGAATTGTTAGGACAGAGGTGATATTACATTTTATGGGGCATTCATTGTCATGTCTGTGGCTGGGGGCATGAAAAGTGGGTGTGTACTTTTGGGTAAACATCAAAAGTCTGGGAAATTCTATTGGATGATTCCAAAAGTTGCTTATCCAAACCAGTCTGGTTTGGAGGAGATAGATTTTCTTGCAGTTCATTCTGTTTCATCATGTGGCTAAAAACAGGAAACAGAGAGACAAAAATGAAAAAAAAGAAGAAAAAAAAAAAAAACAAGAAAAGCAACAAGAAGAAAAGATTAACAATTTTTTTAACAGTTTAAGAATTTTTATTTTGTTTTGTATTTTAAGGTGAAGGTTCGCAAGCGTTCTTTCTCCAAGTAAGTCTGTTCACACAAGACTTACACATACTGAGTATGATGGCCATTGATGATGTGTCTTCCTGGCTTAAGTACTGCAGTACCTATTTTTGGTCTGGAACATTTGTAATTCAGGCAATGGCAAGTATAGGATCATTGCAACCATTCTTCTAACTGGATCTGTTTGACATATCATTTTAGTAATCACAGTAAATATTGAAGAAACTTATGTAGGAGAAATGTCAATAAAATGCCATCCAGCTGCAAGCTGTGATTTCTTCACAAAACTGTCAAAAATCTTTCCACAATGATCATATATATATGTATATATATATATATATATATGAAAAACATAACTACAAAATTAGTCTTTGTCTTTTATGGTATGTGACAGATAGTACTGTATTTAACCAGAAATTAATAAACAGGTACTTTGGCACATGAATTACAAAAAATTTGAATGCATCTATATACAGTTACAGAAAGGTGTGGGGTTTTATTCTACACATCTAGAACTTGTGTTACAATTTTCCTTTGCTTTAGGTGTCCAACAGATACAATGATGGAGATTAAAGCATTTTTACAAATCATTTTTACAGATCTGTGCTTGATGAACAATTTTGTTTTAATTGTAGAAAAAGCATGCTCATACTGAAGTGCAGGAAACCCAACTTTTTCTTCTAAATGACAAACTACGCAAAGCTAGAGGTTAGAAACAGGTCCTTGAGCTGAGATGTCAAATTTGCTAAGATCATACTAGAACCCTGCAAATACCAAATACTTTGTGAACATTAGCAATGAGATAGGAATATATCACAGACATGAAAAAAACTCTGAAACTTTGTGACCCTCCTGCAGTTATGACAAGAAATGGCAATATAGGAAGGGAAGAGAGACGGAAAAAAAAAAAAAAAAGAGAAGATGCCAACAAATAAATCAAACAGAGTGAGGTCAGTCTCACTGACATCCTGATCGTATTTAGATAGCTTCTGTATGAGGAAAGAATACAGGCAGGCACAGCTTTAGCATCTTCCTCTTTTTTGTATAAAAGGTAAATTTAAGATAAAGGAACTTCCTGCAGTATACACTAAGTGTACAAGATGGAAGGAACAAGTCTGAGACTTTCAACTTAGAGACTAAGAAGACATCTTTCTCCTGTGTCATATTCTTAACTCTCTATTTTGAATTAGCTGGGAAATACACAATGTCTTTCCCTAGAACTCATTGTCTAGTGAGTATCCAACTGATGCAGGACTTTGTCATGCAAAATTACAGGTGAAAAAAACTGCCAGTTTAAGCTTATTTATATATATATTTTCTTTTCATTTTTCTTTTTCTTATTTATTTATTTATTTATTTATTTATTTATTTATTTTTATTTTTCTAACTGTAGCAAGCAGACAATTCCACTTGTTTGCTTGTGCAATCTTAATGACTCCAGGGAGGTTTTTGAAAATAATCACTTGACATGCATGTTGCAATGTACCCATTTGTTGCTGAGCTTCATGCATTCTGGACTTCATGGAACTCTATGACTTGTGGTTAAATTCAGCAGCTCTCAAGACTTCTTCTATGATAACACATAATTCAATCTATTAAAATGAGCCCGTGACATTTTCAAATTCTGTAGAATTTGCCAGTAGAATTATTGAGTATAATCACAGATTATCACACAGAATTTCCAGGTTGGAAGAGACCTCAAGGTCATCGAGTCCAACCTCCAACCTAACGCTAACAGCTCACCACTAAACCATATCCCTAAGCTCTACATCTAAGCGTCTTTTGAAGACTTCCAGGGATGGTGACTCCACCACTTCCCTGGGCAGCCTGTTCCAGTGCCTCACAACCCTTTCAGTGAAGAAGTTCTTCCTAACATCTAACCTAAAACTCCCCTGGCTCAACTTAAACCCATTCCCCCTCGTCCTGTCACCAGGCACGTGGGAGAACAGGCCAACCCCCACCTCGCTACAGCCTCCCTTGAGGTACCTAAAAAGAGCGATAAGGTCACCCCTGAGCCTCCTCTTCTCCAGGCTGAACAAGCCCAGCTCCCTCAGCCGCTCCTTATAGGACTTGTTCTCCAGGCCCCTCACCAGCTTTGTTGCCCTTCTCTGCACCCGCTCAAGCACCTCGATGTCCTTCTTGTAGCGAGGGGCCCAAAACTGAACACAGTACTCGAGGTGCGGCCTCACCAGAGCTGAGTACAGGGGGACGATCACCTCCCTAGCCCTGCTAGTCACGCTGTTCCTGATACAAGCCAGGATGCCGTTGGCCTTCTTGGCCACCTGAGCACACTGCTGGCTCATATTCAGCCGACTATCCACCAGCACTCCCAGGTCCTTCTCTGCCTGGCAGCTTTCCAACCATTCCTCTCCCAGCCTGTAGCTCTGCTTGGGGTTATTGCGCCCCAGGTGCAGGACCCGACACTTGGCCTTGTTAAACTTCATGCAGTTGACCTCAGCCCATCGGTGCAGCCTATAACAGTCCTTGCTGTTAACAGAGTATAACAGTCCTTGCTGATATTAAGATGAATTAATGTACTTCAAATGTATTGGCAATCATACTGACAAGCATCTTTGGATAAGTGAGAGGACTTGCAGACAGTGAATTTTTTTACTGCTGTGATGCTACAACAGTTCTCTTTGACAAGGAGGAGCAAGGAACTAGCCACTGAGGCAGTTTGCATTTATTTTCTTGGGTTGCTTAATTTATTTCAGTGTGATGCTGGTGGGATAAATTTTAAAAATGACCAACAGTGATGTCAGAACTTCAGAGTAGGGAAGGCTTCTGTGGCAAAGAAGGGAATGAGCTATGTGTTGTTAATTTTTATGAAAAAAAAAAAAAAAGTACAATTGGCCTGTTTCAAATCTTACCTTAAATCAACAGGGAGTCTTGTGGGATGAGGCCATCGACAAATTAACAATGAGTAATGACTATGACAAAACAGAATATCACAAACATGGCTAAGAATACCAAGATACTTTGCTCAGCAGAAAAGAAGGTTGACTTGCCCTGAGCAAGTAGTAAAGAAAACGAATATGTGTAGTCCTTCACATAGAACCACCAAATATGGTGTCACCAAACCAGGAGCCTGAAATAAAGTTGCCAATGTTTCCCAACAATGCAATCAAAGATAGCCCTGTTTGAATCATTCAGAGACATAGACTAGGGCTATGATTCTTGACTCTAAATAGACTGAGTTTTGGTCAAAAATTTGATGAAAGGGACTGCATACAATTACTTTACAGTCTGCTCTGCACTATGGAGTCCAATAGAGCAGGAAAGAGGTGAAACACACAGTGTTCAGGGAAAAATTATTTACAAATTACAAATTAAAGGAACTCGGTCAAGCAGAGATGAGCAACACCAGGCATGAGGGAGAACTAATGTATCCAAAGTTATCCACATATATGTTACCTACACCTATATAGATATAGACTCTAAAGAATATATTTCACTGTTATATTCAATATGGCCTAACTTTCCTAGCGTTTAGATAGCTAAGATCAAATAAAAGCTATCCATCATTCTAAACAAAGATAAATTCTAGTAAACAAGCAAACAAACAGAAAAACAAGAAAGCCCTTAAAAAGCATATTTTGGGCAACCTCACTAAAGGAAAAGACAGGAACAACCCTAAAGGATTTAAATAAACATATATAAAATCTTACTGTGCTCAGATTCTACATTCTCTGTCCTTAAAGTACTTATATTCTACTTGACTGTATGCAACTAAATGCAGTCCAGATACATCAAAACTCAGATTCTCCAATTACAGATTATCAATGTTTTATATATATATATATATATGTATAATTTGCTATCATAATTTTAAATACCTAGTAAGATAAGACATTTAAAAAAAAATCATTTATGCTATGTTTGACACACACAAATGAAAGGAAAGTGCATTATATTCAGACTGTTATGAAACATCTTTCTGTATGCTAATGCAATTTATGAAAATCCTGTTCTTTTCAACATTTTTTTTGAGCTACTGTGTGACTGTCCATTGGCAATTGTATGCTGCATCAATTTTTTTTTCTTTTTTTTTTTCATTCTTGAACTAATACTAGTTTACATGACAAAACATATCTACTTGGTGCCAATAATCAACTTTTGAAGAAGCGTAAGAAAAACGAAGAGTGTTCTGTGAAACTGTCAGTTTCACACTTTTTTCAGTTCCGCTGAAATTGCATTGCATTTACATCACACCTCAAAAACCTTTGCAGTTATGTGAAAAATCAACTTGCAAAGTAACCATCTTTTAAAAAGAACCATCTATTTTACTGCTTACATACTTGTAGCTTCAATTAAAATGATTGTTGTAAGAGAAAGTTTAGAGACTGCCAAAGGAAATTCATTGATAATGACAGTGGTGACTGTATGCTATTTATACTTGTTATACAAAAGATACTGATTTGATTAGGTTTGTTTACTTGTGTGCATATAAAATTTTAATGCTAACTTTTTAGTCTGAGTTGCATACCTAGAAGTGAATAGTAATAGTATTCCTGCAGATACTGTAACTGATTCACAAGGCCCATTACAATTTACGTTTTCCTTCCACAGTATTAAGTACAGGGTTTTACAATACATAATTCAGTCAATTTTTACTTTTATTTTGCTTCTGCTTTCACTTAAGCTTACTTTACCCTGAAAGCAGCTAAACATTGCATAATTACATTTTAATGTGGCCTTATGAATTTGTGATTCTGCAATTGCATAATATGATGCTAAATATTACATCTTTCCCTCCTTGAGTTGTGGACCAGGTGGGATATATTCTCCTTATGCATCCAGACAGTTTCTATTTAAAGGAAACTATTTAATTTAATTTAATTTAAAGTAACTACTTAATTTTTTTTTGCAGGAGGGCAAATGTCTGGTTTTAGTATTCAGCTCTCATGGGATATGTTCTAGGCCATGTCAGAAATCTTAAATCAAAATACTATATTCAGTAGGAAGTTATGGGGTTTAAATATTTTTTTTCTTTTTTGTTTTCTTTTTTTTTTTCTTGTTGCATTTTTTTTCCCTTTTCAGTTCACACTGAAAATCCTATATTTGAGATTACCTTTTTTTTTTTTTTTTTTTTTTTTTTTTTTTTTTTTAACATTACAGGCCCACCAAGCAAAGCAAATATTAACTAAAATCTGAGGGAAGAAAAGGTGAATACTTCTTATAACATTTTCTATTTCTAGTATGCTAGAAATAGACTTAAACTACCATGATTAGATCTCTCATTCTGCCTGGAGATTTCCCACAGTTAAAAAAAGAACGAGTTCTCCAGAATGATTCAGAAGAATTTATACCAGCACAATAATGGAGTCTTTGGGACTGTTACAATTTTTGTTTGCAAATGGAATAGTGACTTTTTGGAAAAACAGATATTATTAACAGGTTTCTTCAAGCAGCCACCTTATCAGGGAAAATACAGAACAAGGTAACAAATTCATAACAGAGAGATGGACACAGAGATCGCCTCATGTCTTCATTTTCTCAGTTCACACAAAACCAAGTAGTCTCTCTTCTCCTTCAAACCAGGAGGCAAATCTGTTCCAGAATCAGTACTGGAATCTTTTGAGTTTGTCATTGTAGAAATAGAACAAGGCAGGAAAGTTACATACTCTTCAAATCAGTAAAGATTTGGGTAGAGGAAACTACCTGAATGTGCTACCAGATTTCCCTGGAAAGGGTGAAGGGCTGTTTTGTGTGAGTTTGATGCAGAACTGTGCCAAAATTGAAGTGTTTCTCTAATAGCTATGGATCATGGTCCACCAATTTCCTGATGTATGTGCATGAATCTACAAGGACTGCAGATTCTATAAGAATTATACAAATCATATGAAGAAATATAGATTACAATAAAAAATTTTTTAGTCTACAAGGAATGTTAAGAATTATAGATTACATACAATATGTAGTTTTGCAAATAATCTGTGCACCTGAATTTAAACTATCTTTTTAAATCTTATTTTTATTTTTATTTTATATTTATCTTATTTTTTCTAAATAGGTGAACAGATAACCAAACAGATAGCTGGCTGAAGGTTAGAATTATCTTTTTATCTTGCTTTCCCATTTTCAAATTTATAATAAACAGGAAAAGAAAAAGGAAAAGAAAAAGAAAAAGAAGAAAAGAAAAAGAAATAGAAAAGGAAAAAGGAAATGAAAAAGAAAAAAAAAAAAAAAGTAAAAGTAAAAGAAAAAGAAAGTAGAGAAAAATGCCAGATGTGTGTCCTAGTATGCTGATGTGAAGGAAACTGCAACAAATGTTGACATTCAGGACATTGTTCTGACTTGGTGTCTAAGTGGTGAAATGTCAACATTCTTTACTCCCTCCTAGTAAAATATTTGTTATAAAGTGTAAATAAAGACCAGAGAGTTTCTCTTCACATTAACTTGCAAAAACATCTGGATTTGTGTTTACACTGGTCGGCACCACTAGCTTATCCTTCAAAGCAACCTGCTTTTATTTTCTATTTTTTAATGCATCCTCTCAAGCATAGAATATTTTTCTAAGTATGAAAATATTGTTTGACTAAGGGAATAATCCTAAATAAAAAGTTTTTTTTTAATTTTTTTTTTTTTTTTTAAAAAAAGCTAGAAAAGGCCTAGCTGAATTTTCAGGATGCTCCTATGAAAGCAGGTGAAATAGGCATGTACAAGAAACATTTGCATTTCTTTGTATGGACAAAGAACCTTTTGTCTCCAGTTGCTGGACTCCATAAATGAGAGTAGGCATCTATTTGCTTTATTTCTACCATCAATATTAGTTCTCTAAACTAGACTGGCTGGTGGGAAAAGTGCAGTCAAATGTAACACATAATATACTAATGACACTTTGTCTCCAGATCTCACAAGACCTTGCAAGTTTACAGAAGCTCTTCTTTTTCCACCCAATTATTTGTGCAGTGAAAGAGCAATGAAGCAATCATTTTATAATAGATAATTGGGACAGTGCAAAAAACCAGGCTACTTACCACCAGCAGATCAAAAGCTAGCTGACATAAATCAGTTAAGTTCAAATATATATATATGTATATATATATATTAAATTAATGCTCAATATGAGATCACAGTATCATGCACTTGCTGTGTTTTTGTTTTGCAGCCACAGTTTGTTGAATCTGAATGGTTTAACTTGACACATGATAGAAAGAATAAACCTAAGCCACATTTTGCAGTACACTGATTTATACATGATCATTCAATAAGCTGTCACATGAAACAAAATACAAAGCAACCACTCTGAGCTACTGTAAATAAAGTATTTAAGCAAATAACCATGCTTCTGAACTGCAAATTTGTGTTAAATTACATTTGACTAAAATATTCAAGGTTTTAAGATACAATAGAAATTTTATTTGTATTACCATTTAATGTCATCCAGTAATTAGTGCATAAAAGAACTTACTCTAAAAGTATATCATACAAAAACATAGATCACCCAAAACAGGAACTCTAAAAGAAGAGACCTGGTTGCAGAGAAACAAAACTAATTTTTAGCAAACAACTTTTATTAGCAAATACAGACAAATGCAGAAGAGTAGACACATTTACACTATCCAGAGAATAATTTTTAAACTATAATCTAGGGTCTTACATATATTTATATACCTTCATTTAAGAAAATACAATTTAGCCATAATTACAGTTTCCTATGCCAATTTATTTTTTCATTATAGAGTGAAATAAATCTCTCCCTCTTCTCCTGGCAAAACTAAGCTTTGCCTCAGGATGTTGCTGTTCACTGTCCTTCTGTTTGTTCCAGATGTGTCTTTTGGATTGAAACTCCTTGATACAGAAAACTCCTTAGATAAAACAAGACTTTGACTGTCAGCTGTTCTGATGCTTTAACTTCAGAACTTCAAGGTATTACAGAATTCGTAACATTTTATCATATGAGACTTAAGTCATAAGGCATTGGTTAATTTTAATGTTAAAAATTATTAATTAAAGATATATATATATATATTATTTTTAATTACAAAAGGCAAATCCTAACATTTTTTGTTGTTGTTTGTTTTTATTTTTATTTTAATCTTCTAAGATATCTTTTCAAGAAAGAAAAAAAACCAATGATTGTTACAACTAAATCTGTACACCAGCAGTTTTATTTCAGTGACTGTAAGGGTTTTGGTCAAAATCACATACACGTGTAATTATCTATCATGTAGCATGATAGAAAATTACTACTAGAAAGGATCTTCCAAGAATTACAGCATTAAAAGTAATAAAGACAGTGTAGTCAGAAATAATTTAGAAAAGGCAAAATTTTCTTGGTGATTTTCAACCCCACTCTAACATATCTCTAACTCTAACCTTCAAAATTAGCTTTGATTAAAGCTATCAATTTATTTCAGATTACTCTTCCTTAGTCTCTTTATATTCATTGTATTTTAACCAAAACTGGGTGTTTCTCCATAATGGCTAGGCTTTCTTGGGAAATAAGGACAAACAGTCCTGTTCTCTTGGTGGAAGAAGAAAGTTGGTATTGATTTTTTGTCAAAACTTGGGTGCACATAATAAGCATTGCAATATTTAAACAAACAAAAAAAAAAAAAACCAACAACAAAACCATGAATTTGCAATTCTTCTTTGAAATAAAATTTACTAAAAAGAAAAATACACTATGTGAAACGCCTTTCCTTGTAGACAGTAACACTATTGCCTTATTCATTTACTGACTATAAGTAGTCATCTAACTACAACGTCTTTTTTCTTTTCCATTCCCAAGATACTTCTTATGGCATTTTAATGCACTTAATGTACATGTGTATACATTTTTGTATAAAAATTAGTAATATGCTGCAGGGGTCTGTTAGTCTCTCTGTTTATTTTACATGTGTATATTTATATGAGAAATATTTTAGCTATTAAACTTCATGTCAATGAAAAATTAACTTCCCTGTACATTTTTATACAGTAGATCTTATATTATTGTTATAGTCAGAAAAGTGACTGTAAAAATGGTTCTGTTTATGAGCATACCAGTTCCTGTGTGTCTTCAAGTTAGTGGGAAGCTATAGTAATGGCTCTGCAGTTATGAAATATATTTTGCAGACTTTCCTCCAGGGACACTAGCATCTATTTTCCAGCTTTTTAAAATGCTCTAGCTTGAAATAATTCCAGCTTAGCATAAATCCATATTTCAGTTTATTAGCAACACTCTGGTGTCACACTACAGATTTCACAAAAGACACGTCAGACTTTGGCTGTCTTGATTCAAAGATTCTGAGATTCTTTACATTTATTGATTGTGTAGCAGTAGAATAGGCTCTGGAACTGTAAAGGAAAGAAGGTAGGAATTTATCTATTTATTTATTTATTTTCCCTATGGGGTAGTCAACAACACAAGTGGAAGTCTTTTACCATTTCCAGATCTTGATTTGAGGCAAATAAACATAATTTGAAATAAATCAGATAACCCTCTGCCTCAAACAAAGGGAAAAATGAGAACCGATTGGACTCTGCTTTGCAGTGGAGCTCCAAAGGAAGAAAATTTCACTGCCACTCACAAGTGACTGCTGGCTTGACTTCTACTCAGATATAGTTTCCATGGAGTAGAATCTGAAGACAATTATTTTTTCAGACACAAATGTATTTTTCTGCCATAACAGATAAGTAGTCTGGGCACCTACCTGAGTTAGTTGCTTATAAAAGAGCATGTCTTGTAGGTAAGGGTTACATTTTTGTGATGTGTGACTCTGGGTTTTGTATTATCTTTATTACTGCTCACTTTTACAAAGAATGTTACAGATTATCATCTTATTAATATCTTTTTATTGCCTAGGATTTTTTTTTTTTTTTGATACATGGTTTGTTTCTGTTAGTAGTTACTATGACATAACTGGACAACCTAGTAAGCGCAAAGTTCAGATACAGCCTTTGAATGTGTTCTAGTCTTCCTTCATATGACAGGAGCTGCAAAGGTTTGAAAATGAAAAAAAAAGCACAACTGACATTTTTAAGGTAAGGATATAGAGACAGAACTATAAAAAAATTATATGTCTTGCTCTTCTGTTAATGGCACCTTAAAATACTGTGCCTGACACTACAGATGAAGAGATTTTAACAGCTGCCGATCATCCCAAATTTTTGGACTTAGTCACTGAAAGATGGTTAGCTTCAGCAATGGGGCCAGGTGAATGTCTTTCCTGGAGACCACAGAATGGGCTGAAGTGAATTCACTGTCTCTATGCCTTGCTGTGCTTTTTGTAGCTGTACCTCACTGGCTGACTCTCTCACCTTGGTGCTCAGAGTAGAATAATTTGCTCAGATTTGCCCAAATATCCATCTCAGTAAAACAGGGATACAAAATATAATTAAAAAAATTAACCGTGGCAAAATTAGGTACTGTTTATATTAGGGTATTTGTGAACTAAAGAGACAACAGAACCACAAAACATATAAAGGCCAGTAGGAAGAACCATTCTTCTCAAGAAATGAAAGTTAATGGCTTACTGACTTCAGAGAGAAAGAAATATTCACTATTAAAAAAAAAAAAAAAAAAGTTAAGCACAAAAAATGCTGCAGAAAAATGAGGGAACAGAGACATGGGCATGCACTTAGGATTTATTTTCTATTATGCACATCCCACATTGTGGTAGCAGTGAGTATCTTGCTTTAGAGTTGTATATTAAATTTGCGTGCTTTATACATGCTTCAGATGTGCTTCTGAATGACCAAAATATTCACTGCAAAGGTGCCATTCTGAAAAGGTCTGTGTTTACACTAGGAAAGAGCATAGGGGTAAGCAGTGATCTTACAGATCAGTGAAGGCCAGTCCCACTTTTGTAATAAGGCAACAGACAGTATGTATGCCAAAAATATGTGAAAGAAGAAAGTGCTTCAGTGCATTTAGAGCATGTCCACACAGTCTTCTGCAGACAAACCATGTTCCTCTGCCTATGCTTCAACTAAACTGGATGCCGGCCAGCTCTGAACTGGAAACTGCTGTGAGTACAGTGCTATGCCCAAGTTAGTACTTGCTGAGAGACTGATTTCAAGCTCAGGGCTGGATCACAACTGGCAGACAGAGCAAGTTTAGTTCTGTCTGCAGAAGACTGAGCAGACATAGCTTTAGGGTAAAGGAAATCTGAGATTACATAAAGTTGGATTAAGATTTTGAACAAGCTCCCTAGAGAGAGATCCAAATCAGACAACACTACCCAGACTAGCAAAAATGCCTAAACACTGCTAAGAACAAGATAGATTCATAAAATAGTTGGGAGAGTTGAATTGCAATGTTTCTAATTAAGTGTCTTTTACAGATCAATCGATCACATCAATTTCTTGGAACATACTTTTTTTTTTTTTTTTTTTTTTTTTTGAATAGATTTAAAATAGATACTAGAACTATAAATAAATAATAGATTAATTTAAGATGAATCCCAGAGCCATGGTCTTTACTCATATATATGTTTGTGTGTGCATATGGTAGTTCTTCAGTTTATTGGGTTTGTTTAATAAATTATACATATTTAATACAGTATTATATGTTGGTACAAACTACAGTAAAATGACAATACTCCTCCTCTCCATTTTCAATATGTTTTAAACTTTTGCAATCACTTATAAAACTAAAATGTATTTGAAAAATAAACACAGTCATGGAGAGATGGGCTGATCATGTCTCATATAAAATGTCATTCTGCATGAATGAATAGTCATGTTTGTTACTCGCTTTGCATTTTCTTCTAAATATGTACTGTTAATTATGACTATATGGAAAAAAAAGGCTTTTTCTTTGCACATTTCTGGCTGAAATATGTTACTGTCATATGAACTATGCCTTTTCCTCACCTGGCACTTCACTTTTGAAGGATGTTCAATATTCTTGATAAACATAGTTTTGGAATTTACCATGCTGTCCACTTTCCTATAATCAACCACTTTGACATTGAAATGGCAAACCAATACACTTTTTTTTTTTTTTTTTTTTTTTTTAATGTAGGAATCTAATTGGTTCATATAAAGGTCAATCTTTCTTTAAGGAAATAACAGAAGTGCTATGAAATTCCAGGAGGGAGAGTATTAAGTGATGAGCTGGACCCTGAGGTCCAGAAAGACTAAAGAGAAACCGTTCTGAGCTCTGCTGTAGCATGGGGAATAAAAGCTGACAGCCAATTTTACATGCAGGCCACAGTACTGGTCAAGACATGTGATAAGATAGCAAAACTGCATGTATCCTAACTCTGTAGGAATTATGTGGCTAAGATGTATCTACAGATTTATTTATTTTTTCTAACTTCTGTGACTTCTTACAGCAATAACAACAGATTTTATTTCTGAAATAATAAGAACAAACATCTATGATGAAAACATGTTGTTTTAGTCTAAAATGAATAAAGGACTATGAATACGTGTCATCCTAGAGAAACCAGGTTAAAACAAACAAACAAAAACTAATATTGGAATGTGGAAAAAACGGGCTATTTATAAAAATGTCTAAGAAGTCATGTGATACAACTCCCATTTTAACATCAGATTTGAGCCTGTATTGATCGAAGTGGTAGTCTCTACAATTTTGCCTAATGATGCAACAGCAATATCATAATTTAGTGGCTTTTCTCAGGAGTGTTCACAGCTCATAATAAGTGTTGAAGATCTCTGGAAAATTTGAAATATTACATTTTAAACTTGTGTCTGCACAAAGATGTTTTTTTCAGGTTTGTTAATGACACAGACACTAAATTTTATCACAAAGTAAAACAATCTAGGGCTTGGGTTGATTAATGCTGTGTAAAGAGTCCGTTCCAATAAGTACATTTTGGGTGTATGAAGTAAATAAAGAAAGTGAAGTAGCACAGATCTACTCTCCTTACACCTATTAACTGTATTCAGGGCACTTACTAGGATGTATGACACACATGCAGTTGCTGGCACTAAGTAGACTGAAGTCTAGGACTTCTAGGAAAGACCTTGTAACTGTTATGCTATGGGATAAATAATCTCTTCTGCTGAGCCAAAAACATTGACATGTCTTATGATTTTTATTATAGCTGAAACTTTTCAGTCTTCTTGAAGTGCTTTTGTGAGTATTTCCCAGGGTCCTGCTTGTCTTCAAGGATAAAATATCCCTTCAAAATAAATCATTTAGAGGGGAAGAGCAACAAGAACAACAAATCACTCAGCTCTATTTCTGTTATTAGAAAGCTTCGATTTATGGGCAATTAAAAATTTGAGATACTCCACACTAAATTACTGGCTTGTCTTACAAAGAATAATATATCATAGCCAGGTTGTAAGAGCTGGGAAAAATGCTTTTGGTAAAACTGATGTTTAATTTTCCAGTATACATTAGTGACAAAAAAATTATTTCCAGGGAAAAAAAAAAAAAGAAAAGAAAAGAAAAGAAAAAAAAAAAAAAAAAGAAAGAAATTCTCTCCTTCGCAATAACTGTAAATTAAATGTGAAGTTTCCTTTGTCTCTAATTTGTACACTTTCAGATTACATTTCATTTAGTGTTTTCAGAATGTTTTATTGAGCTATAAAGACAAGAAATTCACTTCTCCAAAGTACACAACTGGGACTTTAAAAACACAGAGGCAATGTGAAATGATATTTTTTAACAGAAAGACAGGTAAATGGTAACTAGGTAGACCGACATACATGGATAAAATATAAATTTACTGAGGAAGGCACATAATGGGTTCTGTTGTTTGTCATCCCTCATTTTTTCACACAGTCATATACTTCTTCACATCCAAAAATACAATGTTCATAGGTTCACAGTTAGGGAGGCAAAGGCCAGCATTCAAAATAAATTATGCAATCATACCTACATATATATATCATGTAACTGTAGCTCCTTCTGTATTAGTACTGAGACACTTAAATTACAGGTTGTTTCTCAGACATGGATAACCTGCTTTTACTGTACTTTGATTGAAATTGTGTTCAGCTTCTTTCTGCAGTCATCTTACATCACTACACAGATGTTCAAAAATGTTGTGTTCCCATGGATATAGATCCATTGTGTGTATGCATGTTTCCAATTTATAGCTGAAGATTATACTAACAAAACTTGAAAGCTTTGCAAAAATATACATCCAGGCAATTATACTTGTTGTAGTGATGGGTAAATCCCAGCAATGTAGCTTGATATAAAAATAAAAATTTCAAGGATAATAACATAACACCAAAACAAAACAACAACAACAACAACAACAAATCATTGTTTTGCCCTGATACCAAACATGATAGTTTTAGAAATAATGTCTTTTTCCCTGCAAGCAGGCATACGCATATGACTAATGGACCCTTTGAAACAATGCAGCTCCAAATGGACACAGTGCTGCATATACTGCATGTATATATATATATATATATATATATTTTTTTTTTTCAGAGAAGTGTGTATACAACATAGACATGCATTATTTTGAGGTCCAGAGCCATGTCATTTTTCCACTAATTGTAATTCTAGCTGCAAGCACATTGGAAGAGACAGCTCCAGTGTATTAAAGTATTTTGCTAAAGTATTTTTCTCTGCCAGACCTACCTTTGATGAAGCAAAGCTTCTTTACTTGCAAAAACAGTAAATCAGCTGTCATGTGAGACATTTTAGAGCCCTAAAAATTGGAAGGTTTATAAATAAGATGTATTGCTATCCAGCTGCATAAAATTACAACACTTCAGCCAATTCTAACTACATGTAGCAAGTGCTCTCATAAAACTCCCCCAAGGTTTAGTAAAAATCCTCAATCCTCTGGGATTTTTTTTTTTGTTTGTTTGTTTGGGGTGTTGTGGTTAAAGCTATTGTTTTTAGTTAGCTAAAGGAAAAATAAGTTCACTATTTTTAAATCTGCCTATATCAAACTCTGGAAGCTAAGCAGTATGCAGATTGGAAAAGCAAACCAGAATCAGAGATTGTTGTGGGCGTCCCAAAACTGAACCACTCAAAATACTAGACGTCCTGAAACTATTTGTCAAAAACAGTGAAATACTGCCCTCTTCTGATTAGATTTGATCTAGAGGTAGATGGTCTTACAATGAAAGAAAAAGATCTGAAAAAAATAAGCAGATAAAAGATGAAAATGTGGCTTCGCAACTGGATGAACCTTCTGCAGTGGTTGTTTACTGGAGAATATCCGTAATTTCTGATTGGTAGATACAATGACCCATATCAAAGCAAGAGGTACTAAGCCTGAAAAAAAAGGCAACATCCAATGTATGTGTGTATTTTGGGAGACTAGTAGAGACTAGTTAAAAAAAAAAAAAAAAAAAAAAAAAAAGTGGCATGAAATGCAACTAGCAGGTTGATGATCTAAAGCAGAATGACACACAGTTCTCATGTAATTAAGTGACAGAATTTCTTGCTGCCAGTTTTTGTGAATAGTAAGGATAGCAAGATTTCAAATGTACAAAAACAAGGAATCTGAGCCACCAGAAAATAATAATAATAATAATAAATAAAATAAAATAGGGAGCTTTAAAAACCAATAGGGAGCTTAGGGAGCTTTAAATGTAAAGACACATTAAGGAAGACTCTGAGATGCAAACTGTTGGTGAAGGTTTTGTAGAAGAATTACCATTTACTTGTGTTATGTGAGTCTCTAGGTATTCTCTACTGGCAACTATCACTCATTCTTCCATGCTCAACTTAGTGAAGTACTGCTTCTGTACTTGCCAAAAAAAAATATAAATAAATAAAAGTGTTTCACACCAGGTAGGTAAGGCATTTTGCAGACCTACAAGTAGAATAAATTTCAAAAATATGATGCAGTCATACACACAGAACTGTTAGTTTGATTTTGTCTGACTGTTTTATGATAACTTCTTTACAGAAACATGTATCTCATACCAGACTGACATGCACCATTGCTCCAGCTGTGAATCACCACATGCTCAGAAAATCCAGTTGCTTTTAGATCTGTCATAAGAAAGACTAGAACATAAGGGTCTGAGACTTCATTAAATGTCTGCAGAGCTATCAGTCTAGAAAATAGTTTTAACCTTTCACAACGTGAGGCCTAATCCTTCTCATATGTCCTACAACTGCTGCTGCACAGATGAAAGGTGCTCTTGTTCATTCTTTCCATTTTTTGACTCATTAGAAATCCCCTGGAGAGAACTGAGGAAGTAATACTTACACTCCCATCCTGGTAAGACCCACAACTCTGCTCAGCTTTTACATGTGTCAAGCAAAACAGAAATCACCATAAAAGGAAACTGCTGCTTCCTCTCCACCACTGTGGACAGACACAGATACCACTTGCAGTTTGGAACAATTTTAGTAAAGGAAAAGTGATTTAAAGCATTATAATTTCTTGAAAGGCATCATAAAATACTTCTGCTAAAGAACATTATTAAATACAACCAATCAATGAACACCATAAATTTCTTTGTATTGAAATATTTTATTTGTATTTCATTATAAATATTGAATTGTAACAATATTTATAAAATACAATTTAAAATAAGAAAAACTGCATCTCATTTTGATACCTGCCTAACTCAGTGCATTCTTATATAGAATGAGTACAACAAGATAGTCAAATATCAATATAAATATTTTTAAGGGATGCTATGAATATAAGTGTATGCAAAATTCTTTGCATTCAAAAAAAATTTAAAAAAAAAGAAAAAAGGAAGAGTTCTGGCAAGTAAAACTGTAAGCTACATTCTGTCCTTAGGTACCCTGTTGTGAGTGAGAGCAGAATCCACATCACAGAATTTTTAGAGTAGACTTGGTATAAAAGCTTAGTTGCAAAGGAGCCAACATAAGTGGAATGGTTTGGATCACTTACATTAACTGCTTCTCTCATTTATTAATATGACTTACAAGAACGAAATATTACCTTGCACTTGGCTACATTTCTTCATGAAGTGGCACTTAAGAAGGCTTTGTGTGCCGTGCTAGAATGCGTAGTTGCAAAACCATGAAAGAGATGTTTTGTGGACAAATGTTGTCAGGGTAAAAAATAAAAATAATAATAAAAAAATCAGTTCACTTCTGCATTTGTATCTTGGCATGAGCTACTGTGCTATCCTACACTGGAATATTGAGACATGAAATTATGGAACATATATGCATAATCCAGGTGTCTGTCTAAAATATTCCACAAAATATTCCAAAACTAACTGCTAGGGAGATGGGAAAGAGTGGGAGTGTTTCCCATGGCCATTCCTGAAATATATGTCATGCAATTTAACTCAAAGTCATATTCCTTAAGGACACGTCAGTTTCCAGATTCTTCATTGACTTTACGAATATGTAGCCTTTATGAAGTTCTGAGCCCTATTGGATATTCTGAGAAACTGAGAAGCCAAAATTCTTCATCACATGGGGCCCAGGTAAGTTGCTGGCACAGATGGGGACCATGTCAGTTGTGAGCTGAGTCTAATGAGACCAGGAAGCAACTTGATGACTTTGCACAAAATTCTGTCCCCCCCCCCCCTTTTTTTATTCATCAAAGGCAAGCAGACTTTAACCCCTATGACCATATCCTCAGTGACTTTGTCTCCTTCAGGATACTGATTTTTTCAGTAAATTGTAAACAATACAAAACTTCCTCTTAACTCTACTAAGCAGTTCTTGCTTATACTTTCTTGCTCTGATTAATCCCAACACCTGATGCCAAAAGGTCTCTCTGCCTCTGAACCTCACTTCTATCTGCTTGCTTCTTGGTTTTGCTCTTTAATGGATCATCAATGTTTTCTGACAATCTACTTCATGCTCATGTTCTCTGTTTTACAATATCATTTTCCTCCAGTCTGGATGAAAAGTCCAACCCTTCCATAAAGTGCCCATGTACCATATGGCCAGACTAGAATTATGTCTTCCAGATAGAGGGAATACTATATATATGTATAAAAAAATGTTTGTTAATGGAACAAAGTTTGTAAGCCAAAATCTGTTAATTATTCAGTAAAATAAATTTTTAAAAATATTGGTCTTTTTTCTAAAACTGAATACCACAATTATGCCTCAGAAAACATTGACACAAGAAAACACTGATACAATTCTCGTCAAAAATGAAAATGTGTACAAGGCAAGAATATATCCAATCTGTGTGTATTTAGACACATTATTCAAAAGTTACTCAACTTAAAATTTTGAGTTTTAGAACTTAGAATTTTGATCCTAATGATTTAAATCACTAGCCAGCACTGTATATTCCTTTCTATATTCATGTAATCTTACCCAGTTCTTCAA
The DNA here is from genome assembly GCA_011075105.1 of Heteronetta atricapilla. Taxonomy (NCBI): domain Eukaryota; kingdom Metazoa; phylum Chordata; class Aves; order Anseriformes; family Anatidae; genus Heteronetta; species Heteronetta atricapilla. The sequence continues at coordinate 50,763,998 of CM021763.1, read as the reverse complement.
CCAGTTAGGTAGCCAGTGACATACATTATAGTGTCCTTTTTCAGTATGTACACTTCTTTGCTATGTACATTTCAGTATGTACATAGCAAAAATGTCCTCTGATATGTGTATGACTAAGCTTAAGAAGTCATTAATCAAAAAATATTATGAAACCTAATAAGGTTTTTACACCCATTGCAGCAAATATTTGACAATGTGAGACAAATTCTGTAGAAATGCTTACCATATGCTGAATTATGATATTTAGGAGAGTATAGAAACATGACTAATCTATTCCACTGAAGCAGTGATTTCTATAGATTAATTTTTCTTTGTTATAATTCTGTTTTGTTCTTCACAGTCCTTATACATATATAATCTAGCAGAGCACAATCAGCTTTCTCTTTTAACACTGAACTTTTATGCAGTCAGCAAATACATGGTGTTCCAAGATTAAAATAGAATAGAGTAGTTCAGTTGGAAAGGACTCACAAAGATGATTGAAGCCAATTGTCAGACTACTTCAGGGCTGACCCAAAATTAAAACATCAACGATCTTCCCAGTAAGCCTGTTCTGATGTTATCTACCCTCCCAGCAAGGACATTTTTCCTAGTGTCCAGTCTGAACCTTCCCTGGCACTGCTTTGAGCCATTCTCACAAGATCTGTCACCAGATAAGCAAAAGAAAAGATGACCACCTCCCTCTCCACTTCACATCCCCAGGAAGCAGTTGAGGGCTGCCCCTCAACCTTCTTTTCTCCTAGTTTAAGAAACCCAGTGTGCTCAGCCTCTCCTCATAGGACATGTTTTCCAGTTATTTTACCAGCTTTGTTGCCCTCCTCTGTATGAATTCAAGTGTCTCAACATCTTTTTTAAAATTGTGGAGCCCAGAATTGCACACAATACTCCAAGTGAGACCATACTAACGCTAAATATAGGGGGAGAATCACCTTTTTGGCTGTCTGGCTGTGCTGTGCTTAATGTTCCCCTCAATGTAGTTTGCCCTCTTCTCTGGCAGGGCACACTGCTGGCTCATGCTGAGCCTGCTGTCACCAGTACCCTCAGGTCCTTTTCTGCTGAGCTGTTCTCTATCATAGAATCCTAGAATGACTCAGGTTGGAAGAGACCTCAAACATCATCCAGTTCCAACCCCCTTGCCATAGCCACGGGCTCCACCCACTAGATCAGGTTGCTCAGGGCCTCATCTAACCTGGCCTTGAAAGTCTCTCCAGTCACTCATCTCCAAGTCTGTACATGTGTCCGGTATTACTCCATCTGAGGTAACAAATCCAGTGTTTTCCTTCTTTTAACTTCATGTTGCTGTTCATGGCCCAGTGTGCTGATCAAACTAGATCCCTCTGCAAAGCCTCTTGTCTCTCCACAGAGTCAACAATACCTCTCAGTTTAGTGTTATCGGCAAGTTTACTAAGGGTGCATTCAACTCCTGGATCCACGTTATTAATAAAAATATCGAACAGAACTTTCCCCAAGATTGAGCCTTGTGGGAACACCATTTGTGACTGGCCACTACCAGATGTAGCCCCTTAAGCACAACCTTTAAGCCTGTTCTTCATTCAGTATGCTGTGTACCTGTTTATTTCACAATTGGATTTTTTTTTTTTTTTTTTTTTTTTTTTTTTCAGAAGGACACTGTGAGGGACTGTATCAAAAACCCTGTTAAAAACCCGGG
>CM021763.1:50726343-50762229 GCA_011075105.1 Heteronetta atricapilla | reverse complement strand
CCAGGGAAAATAATTCTACCACCTTTGTCCACTAAACAGGTGATCTTATGGAATTGGTGAGAGAAGTCTTTCCTTTTGTGAACACATCTTGGCTGGGCCTGGTGATTGCGCCATGATTTAAGAGCCTTTCAGCAGTGCTCAGGGTAATCATCTCCATAATTCTTCAAGGTATTGAAGTTAAACTAAGAGATAAGTAACCTCCATGGTCTTCCCCTAGGACCTTCTTGTAAATTGGGATAACATTGTCTAGTCTGCAATGAGTGGGACCTCCCCAAAATTCCCAAGATCTCTGAAAGGTAATTGAGATGTGTCCTTCTACAACCTCCACTAATTCCCTCAGTACTCTGTGATGAGTACATCAAGCTCCACAGGCTTGTAAATATTCAGCTGGTACATCTGATTCCTTACAGTTTTGGTGTCAACAAATGGAATGTTGCTGCTCATGTTGCCTCACTTATGGCCCTCCAACCTGCAGGACCAGGCAAGCCGAGGCCTACAATTAATGTTAAAGACTGAGGCAAAAAAAGGCATTAAATGCCTCTGTCTTTTCATCATCTCTACTTCCAAGTGACCAGCTTCTAATGTTTTCCTTAGACCTTTTATTTCTACTAACATACTTAAAAAGCCTTTTTTGTTACCTGAAGCATCACTGGCCAATTTTAACTCTAGATCAGCTTTGGCTTTTTTTGTGCTTTCTCCCTGAAGCTGTGAACTGCAGCTCTGTAATCTTTCTGTGTACCCTAACCTTGGTTAGAGAGATCACACTTGTTTTTTTCTGCTTGGATTCCAGAAGGAATTGGAACTGTTCAACCAGGACAGTCTTCTGCCCCAATTACATGCTCCAATTACACAATGGGATTGCCTACTCCTGTGCTTTTAAAAGAAGGTTCTTGAGAACTAACCAGCTTTCATGGACCAGCCCTCAAGAGCAAATTTCCAGGAGACCCTACTAACTATCTCCTTGAATAGTTTGGTTTGCTCTTTTAAAATCAAGGGTAATAACTCTGCTGACAATTTTGCTCTTTTCACCAAAAATTTTAATCTCAACCATTTCATTATTACTGTGGCCAAGACACCCACTTACTGTTACATCTCTCATGAGATCTTCTCTATTTACATACAACAAGTCCAGGAGGGCACTTTTCCTGGCTGGTTATTTTTAACATGATTTAGGAGTTGCTCAGACTTGCTTGTCACTGAAATTTGATATTCCCAATAAATGTCTGGGAAGTTGAGATGTCTCACAAAGACCAGGACTGATGATCCAGCGATTTCTTCTAATTGCCTAGAAAATAACTCATCAGCACTATCATCATCGCTGGGTGAATGATAGCAGAAAGCCACAACTACATCTACTTATCCATACATCCCTCTAATGATTACCCTGAGGCTCTCAACCACATCTAGCTCTGGGAGTGGATCAAAGTTTCCAGGTCCTCCTGTTTGCTTCTCATACTACATGCAATGATGTACAGTCATTTCAGATGGGCTACCAAACCTCCAGTGCTTCCTGGACCTGTGTAAATGCTCCCATTAACTGTGCCATCCACTGACTCACCTACAGAACTCCTGGTGGTATTCCCTTCTCTAGCAACCTTAGTTTAAAGCCCTCTCAGTCAATCTTGCTATTTTACAGGTGAAGAAACATCTTCCCCATATAAACAGGTGGTTCTTGTCAGGCCCCAGCAGATCTTGTGTCTCAAAGAATCTGATGTAGCTACATCAACCAGAATTCTAGAAGAGGTATCAGCATTGGAGCCAGAGATTGATTTTGTCTCTTCCTTCCCTGTTCCTGGGAGGACAGACGAAAACACTAACAGAGCAGCTGAACCACAGAATGGTTAAGGTGGTGAATTCTTCAGCAATTTTCCCAGTACCCTAAAATCCCTTTTAAAACTTCTCCATGCAACATCACTGGTACCTAACCTATGTGAAACAGGACAAGTGAGTAAAACTCTGAAGGCTGTGCTAAGCTCTTTGGTAAAATCCCTGACCTGATCCCTGGGGAGGCAGCAAACTTCTCTGAAAATAGACTCCGGTCTGTAGATGGGAGCCTCCATTCCCCTCAACAGGGAGTGCCCTGTAACTGTAAATTTTTCTTCCCAGTGTTGGTCTTAATGCTGTTCTTGATGTGAGGAGTTTGTTGATCTAACCTTGGTGAGGGAGGTAGTTTTACCATCTCATGCACTGATTCCTCCCCCTCCATTTCACTATCCCTTGTCTACCTTACTCAGATCCTCTTACCTATTACATAAAGATGGTTGGGGGTGCAAGGAAAAGATCTTCTGGTGGCTCCAAGGTGACTTACTTCCACGTCTCCCTGTCCATCCCTCTCCATTTTCATCCCGGTGCTGAACAGGTGCTGGATCAGCCTCAGTGTTGTCTCTGCTAGGCTGGCACCTGTGCACCAGAGAGCGCAGAGCACAGGTCCTTAGATTTATCACCTTCTCAGACTCTGGGATGCTCCTCAGCCTACCCACCTCTTCCTGAAGCTTGACCACCAGGCAGAGCTGTACTTCCCCCCATGGGCACACCTGCCGCAGCCCTGTTCTCCGTTACTCTCCATCTTGGAGACTCACAGCAGTCAGGTCCTGCAGCCTGAAGCCTGTCTGGGCCACCATGGGACTGCCTCAGTGTCCCCCATGGAACCCCCCAGGGGGCCAGGATGGCAGCCTTCCAACAGCTGGGGCTGGGCAGGAAGCAGAGCCCAGCTGGGCGGCACCAGGCACCTGGCCAGCCTTGGTCACTGCTAGTGAGGGCTGCCCACGGTGCACATAGCTGTCCTGCCTGCCCTGCCTGCCTCCTGGTCACTTTCCCACAGGACAGTGAGCTGAGAGGCTAAGGAAATACAGAACGGGAGACCTGAGGCGGCAAGGAGGAGTACTATAAAATCAAAGAGGTGGTAAGAAACTATTTGTTCGGTAACATTACTGACCCTTCACATGCTGGGTGGTTGTAAACTTAGCTAAATTCTGGTGTTTGCATTTCTTTTATAGGTTATTTATTTACATGAAACAATGCTCACAGCACACATCTGAAGTCAGATCAGACTCATTCCTTTATTTGCTTGCACTACACTTTTCTGAGGTTGGCTTTTTGTCCCTTTGCCACGTTCAAATAAACATTTTAATTTATCATAATGAGCTTCTAAACTGAACTTTTGTTGCCTGTTGATTGCATTGCTTTTAGCAAGGTAACATTGTTTTACTGAGAAATCAGACCAATTACTTGGAAAAGAGAGTATTTGTATTCTTAGTGAATGGTTGGATTCACTGTATTTGGAAACCTTTCCATTTGTTGTTTGTCATTATCTGTGTGGTTGTCTAGATATTGAAAAACAGTTAATTGTATGCTTCAACACCACTGACTACTTTCTCAGTCTTTTGTATTTTCCTTCAAGCTCAATGTGATCTTAATTATAACATAATTAAGATCTTAATTTTCATTAAAAAGAAGTGTTTTAAGCCCTTGTGACTGCAGTGGAAAAGTTTAAAATAAACAGGAATAAAGCAGAGTGAGTAAGTAAACAAAACTCTGTATTGCTTCAATCTATTAGTCTAAAGCACACAAACAAAAAGAAGTAATGTGAATTTGGTGACCAATTTTCTTGAACTCAGTTCCAATTTAATTTGCAGCAAAGTATTGATTAAAATTCTCTAATAATAATAATAATAATAAATAGCGACTTTGTAGCAACTGTTCAAAACAGTATTTGTATTTCTACCAGATATCTCAGATACCTAAGATATCTTAGAGAACAAGGACACAAAGTTTACATCAGGGCCAACACACAAAACTGTTCTTGTTCCCCTGGGTTTGGAACAAAGCTGCCATCAGAACATTTCTGGATTGTTTTTTTCCAGCTCCTTGATTGTTCCTTGTGCTGGTGTTTTGTTTGTTTGTTTGTTTGTTTTCCCCCCTCCAGTGTGTACCCTGCCTGTCAGAGCCACTTTGTATGTTGTCATTGGTCTGTGTATATTTAGTAGTTGTATCTAGTTGTGGCTGTGTCTTGTAGTAGCATGTCGGTTGTTTTGTTATTCCTTTTTATAACAGAGGATTGAAGTTCAGACTGAGAATAGCCAAAACCCAGTTGTTTTTTTTTACAGTAACTTTTATATATATACACATATAAAATGAGTTTAGTCATATAAATGAAGACTTGAAATACCAAATCACATATTTGCCATACAAGGCTGAAGGAATTATTTAGTTATTTCAAGCTAATGTTTTAAGTGTTCTTTCCAAGATTTCATGGAAAATATCTGAGAAGTTGCAAAATTCTGCTGTTTGGAAAAAAGAATACAAAGGAGAGAAAAAAAATCCAACTTTAAGCACATATCTCTTATTGACAAAGGACCTTGGAAAATAATAAAACAAAGAACAAACAAACAAAAATACAAAATATATTGCATACTCTAACTTCTTTTATACACTTGTACACAAGGCTTTCATTTGTAGCAAGGCTTTCATTTTTAAGCTGCTTTTTTATCCCATACAATGTTGCATATACTTTGTAATACATACAAGATCCTACTTGCTGCTAAAAAATCTACAAGGTAGTAAATCCTACAAGGAAGTAAATTATACAGGGTAGTAAATTATACTGGGTAGTGTGACTATTGTAAAAAGTGTAAACAAGCTTGATGAACATATCAAAAGTACAGCTTGTTTGTAACAAAATAAAATCTGAACTACAAAGTGGAGGCAACATAGTTTAGAAAAGCCTCACAGAGTGTTCCTTAATCCTAGATTATCATGTAAAGATTTGTAGTTATCCTGCAAACTTTAAAAACACGACTGGTTACAAGTTTTTAAAACGCAAGGATTTTGCATGACTGTTATAAAGCCTTCAATTCCTCTAAGCTCAATTGAAAATATGGCTGTGTTTACCTGAAATATGTTAATATCAATTATGCTATAAGTGTTTTTTCAGTTCTTAACATGTGTTTGTGTAACAATGGTTCATGGTTTTGTTTGAGAATTCTGGGTATTACTTTAAATAATGAATACAATGTAAATAATACACAGCTATTAATAACTATTTACTGCAAATGCCAGAAAACTTTGAGGTGAAATTTGACTATTTTAGAAGATGCAGAAGGTTCACAGAATATTACTTGAAATTTATGCTTGTTCATTAGACTATTCAAACCTACTGTCTGTGGAGAACTGGAAAGGTGTCAAGTTCCACTGGAGCTAAAAAAACCACCTGATGCAACAAAAAATATTTGGTGTATTCTACAGATGCAGGATACTTGATAAAGGATAAAGGTTAATAATATAAATGTGATACTGCATACTGCAGTATTTAACTTTTTGCTTATTACTTTTTTTTTTAGGATTTGCTCTGGTATAATATATATATATATATATATATATAATGTCCTTCAGATATTTTTAGTATTTTTAAATTTATATCATGTATTTCATTGTCAATGTCTTTTTTGTTCTATTGTTGCCCTGGCCAAATTAAAAGAAATGTTTTTTTTTTTTTTTTTTTTTTTTTTAGCAAACTCCAATAAATACAGTATTTTAAAGAGTTGTCAAATTATTTGATGGGACTGTAATTAGTTTATTATCTTGCAGTGTCTGTCTTCCTAAAACTCCTTATCAATTATATTAATGCATTGTATTTTATATTTCTAGCATAGCTAATCTATTATTTTCACCCCAGCATGGCATGCATATGGCTTTCAACAGTTACTGGAGGACTACTGGCACTGTTTGTCTCTCTGAAGATTTTTTTTCCATATTTCTGGGAGGATCTTGTCTTCTTCTTGAAGCGGAAGAGGTTAAAATCAATGATAAAGAAACGGGCAAAAAATGGAATTCTCTCAGTAATTGATCTTTTCATGCATAGAGTGGGAAAGGTACCCCACAAGCCATTCCTCATCTATGAAGGGAAAGTGCATACCTACAAGGATGTGGACAGGAGGAGTAACAGGGTAGCACAGGTCTTCCTACACTATGGGGCTTTGAAAAAAGGTGATACTGTGGCCCTGCTGATGGGTAATGGACCTGACTTCATTCATGTCTGGTTTGGACTGGCAAAACTGGGCTGTGTGGTGGCTTTCCTCAACTTCAATGTCCGCCCCAGATCTCTCCTGCACTGTTGTAATACATGTGCAGCAAAAGCAGTGGTGATAGGAGAAGGTAAGTCCTGCATTGTATCTGGTTTACTACTTTCTACTGTGTTTGGCTTTCTATCAGAAATAGATAATCAGAACAGTTCAAAACTGAAAGAACTTCATATACATAACCATATAGAAGCAGAATCTTAGTATACCCTGATTTGGAAAGAACTCAAGTCCCTCCTCCTGGCTATACACAGGGCCATCCAAAGATCATACAATAGGTCTGAGACCATTGTCCAGATGCTTCCTGAACTCCTTCAGGCTTGGTGCCATGATCACTTCCCTGGGGAGCCTGTCACAGTGCCCAACCACCTCCTTGGTGAAGAACCTTTTCCTAACACTCAGCCTGACACTCCCCTGTCCCAGCTACATGCCATTCCCATGGGTCCTGTTGCTGTCCCCAGAGAGCAGAGCTCAGCACCTGCCCCTCCACTCACCTCCACACGTGTATATACATACATATATTTTGGCTAAAAAGAAGGGGAATGAGAAGGGCTTGTTGAATTTAAAATGTATAAACACCAACATATGTGGAATTAATTAGTATAATAAAAGGCTTAAAACTGAAACTCCAAGTACTGGACAATGTAACAGCATGAAAAGTTTACTCATGAGCAAGTGAACAGCTGGGAGATATACTCCAGCAGCATCTCATTGCTATTTCTCCATATCGGCTTACATAGATGCCTACACTGACTACTGGAAGGCTCACCTTTCATTTATAATCAAAATCCATATATACTAATGCATAGTCACTTTAGAACTGCTTCAAAGAAGTGGCCCAGTAGTGATCCAAAGGTAGCATTGCTTAAGGCAAACAGTTTAGCATAAATTTAATTTTGGCCTTCTAATTGGCATATTACATAATACTGGGCAGTTTATTTAACATAACTCCTCTTTTCCCAGCTTGAATACAAATTGGCAATACTTTTATAATTCACTTATGTGAACCTGTGAGGGCTTGTTATTTGTATTATGCTTTAAAAGCTTTAAGATGTGTAAATGTTTTAACATACTGACTAAATTAAATCCTGTATTTTAATGCCATAAACATCAGTTATTTTTTTTCTATTACAACTAAAGATACATAAGAAGTATAGAGAAATTAAGCATAAATATCTTCATTGTTTTTGTACTATTAATTAATTCTTTTTGTACTATTAATTAAGTTTTAATTAAACACCATGATTATTTTTTCCCTGTCTGGTAGGTTGAGTTGTCCTGTGACTGACAGTACATGGTGGCTGGGTAGATAATTCCAGTGAAGACAATCAGGGATGCAGTTGCAATTATTTTAATAACAGTGGTTTTGTTTGTTTGTTTGTTTTTAACTTGACAGATTGTTTGGGATCAATAGAGACTGAGTTTATTTTTCATCTCTTGGAAAGCAATATTACTGTCTGGCTGATGAGCACCAGTTCTCCCTTCCAGCATGTTGGCACTATACTGGACAAGCTAGACAAAGTCCCTGATCACCCTGTTCCATCTCACCTTAGAGTTGTCAATAACGGAAGATGCACAGCCATGTATATTTTCACATCGGGAAGCACAGGTGAGAATGTGTACAACAATGTACAATTGCAGGTCCAAAACTTCATTTGGTATAAATTTAGCAGCAAGACATGCACATAAAAAGACAGAACTTGAATTTTGCAGTCAAGATATGGAGGACTTTGTTTAGTTAAAAGTAAATTTGTTTAGTCCATTTATACTTTGCAGTAACAATGACCTAATTCCAGTTAGAGAATTTTCATATACATATTCCATGCCTGAACTTTATTTCTTAAAAGTAAGGGCAGTAAAGTCAGTTTCTAACAGCTGCTGTCAGTTCACAGTTACAGAAATTCACAAGTCCAGACTAGAAAGAAATACAGCCAGCACAAGTGCTTAGGCTCTGGGAGGAAACTTTTCCTCTGTGACTGATCTGAGTAGTGAAGTTTCATTTTCCATCACTAGGAAGGAAAGAAGAATCCTTCGTCTAGCCAAGACAGAGAAGTTCATAATAAAAGTTACTCTTACTGCAAATAGAAGCTCAGGACACAAGGCACAAGGGTTCTCCAGAACCTTTTCATTTCTTTCTTTGTGTCAAGGGAACACTGTGTACATAGTCTCCACTGGTCTGTGACAGGTATAGATTTTCCTTCCCAGGTCAAGAAGAGGACAGGATCAAATAGTCTTAGAGAAGCTGAGAGGCTAAGGAGATATGAGGTGAAGACTGAAAGACAGGACAGACAAAAACTAAGAAGAAAAAAACAATTCTCCCAATATATTACAAGCATAATTCTATGTTTGCAGCAAAATTATTAGTGCAAGCACTATATTTATAATTATTTGCTCTTCTCCCTTTTGCAGGTTTCCCAAAAGCTGCTATCATCACTCATCTAAGAGCCCTATCTGCCTGTTTAGCATTTATTCAGTGTGGAGCAACTTCTAATGATATTATGTATCTCACTCTTCCTTTGTACCACATCAGTGCTTCTCTTCTTGGCATCGGTGGATGCATTGAATTAGGTAATATTTACCTTCAAGTGAAGTTTCATTAACTTAAGAATGCTGTAACATCTTATCATTTGGTGAACCTTTTGGTGAGTAACTCCAACTTTATGTGTCCCAATAGACTTTTGTTACCTTCTCATTTTTATCACCTTCATCAGTGAGAAAACAATTTCTATTTGTAGTTTTGAAGCTTGTAGTAGACACCAGCTGTTACATAGATCTAACATAATATGACTTGAATTGTGTACACTGCTGAAATGACTCCATGTCTTCTGTAAGTTTAATTTGAAATTACATTGTATCCTAACACCAAAAGCCTGAAAAGTCTGTCTCCACTTTTGATTCTGATAATGGACTTCTTGACATTTTATGTACAGGGCTATCAATCTTTTTTTTTTTTTTTTTTTTTTTTTTTTTTTTTGAATGTGGCCTCTTTTCTTGTCCTCAGAGTCTTGCTCATTTTTTGTTTGTTTGTTTGTTTGTTTGTTTGTTTTTGCGATGGTTATTATATATTTGAGCTGTTTAAAAGCCATTTCAGTGCTTTGCTTCTTCAGAGAGAGCATGGGCAGCTGTGCTGAGTTGCAGCAACAGATAACAGACAGCTGCTGCCTAATAGAAACATGAAACGGGTGGGAGAAGTAGTGTATTAAAACATTTGAAACTTTGATTCGTCTTGGGGGAGAAAAAGTAGAATAACTGCTTTTTTAGATGGGCCATTCAGACTGGGACTCTGTCTGTCTTTTGAATAGCAAGGCAGTCCTTGAGATAGCAAGGCAGTCTTTGAGATGAGTGAGGCTGAAAAACTCTGAGAGCTTCATGTCTTGCAAGAAAGAGGGTACCTGGGTCAAGGAGGAATTGGAGAGCTAGGAACAAGTGGACTAGAAGGAATTTGTTACTTGAAAGGCACTGGGAAACGTTATATGGGACAAATAGGACTCCGGCAGAAACACGTTTTGGAAAGGATAGAAACAAGGAAATTGGAAATTCCTAGCTGACAATACTTAGAAAAAAATATGGAAAAGGTACAGGGTGGGAGACTTAAGAACTCTAGGAAGGGATATGTTTTGGAATGGGAAGCATGAAACAACTTTAGAGCTGCAAAGACAAATTGAGGGTGATGAGTTGACATGAAACAAAAAAGGGGAGCAAGACAAAAATAATAAAGGCTCTAAGATAGTTTCTCTGCCCACACAAATAAAGAAGACTGCAAGCTACCTTTTCTCCCATCTCAAGCTCTCTTTTCAGGTTTACACCAGTAACCATCTTGACATAAGTAAACTGGTTAGGCTAGAGCCTATTCCTGATAACTGGAGATGACTGAAAGGTTCTCTTCTACTGCTTCTTATACTGTAGGTTTTCAGATATTACTGAGAAATATGAGAAGCAAGGCTTCATTGTACTAGTCACATTTAAAGAAAAAAATTGCCAGAAATAGCTTACAATTTATTTAAATAGATGAATTTATCATTAAGAAAATGATAACTGATCTTTCATAGTAGTAATAGAAGGAAAGATAGATTTTAATGTTTATTTTGAATTTTCTTGTCTGTTTTTGTCACCTAGGAGCAACTTGTGTTTTGAAGAAGAAATTTTCTGCAAGCCAGTTTTGGAATGAGTGTAGAAAATACAATGTAACAATGTTTTTGTACATTGGGGAGCTGTGTCGTTACCTTTGTAACCAGCCCAGTGTAAGTTCTCCTTTAAATGAAAATCTGTATTTTCTAAGTGATATAGATCTATTCACTTCTCAGTGGTATAATATTCTTAATGTTTGATAGTGGATACAAACTTTGGACTTCTGTAAAGCCAAGTTTGTTGGTTTTTTTATTTGAGTGATAGGCAAGTGGCAAGTCAGTAAGGAAAAGGTACAAGCAGGAGATGCTTTAATAGACTTGGTGATCAAAAGAGTGTGAACCAGATCAAATAATTAACCACTTGCATTGCTCTGTTCCAAACCAATTACTTATTAAGAGAAGGCTACTCTACCCAGTACTTAGTAGCTGATAATTCTTTTTTTTTTTTTATTTTATTTTTTTGCATAGCTTTTGATGTGCTGATTTTATTTCATTTGTTTTGTTTTGTTTTATTTTGTATATTTTTTCCTGATGAGTTGCTCCAAATACACATGTTGCTCCATAGTTCTGAATATGATTATAGAATCATCCTTGTAAAAGGCATATAGTTATTAGTGAGGTGCAAAATCTTGCTTGCCCCTGTAATGATAGTCTGAATGGCATGGAGCTAAATCATGATTAGACTTAGGACAAAAGTACAATGTCTCTAAGCAGAGCAGCAGCAGAAAAGCAAGAATGTAAGCCTGAAAATATTTATTATGTTGCAATGCTTGTTTCTAGGTGATGGTGGAAAGTGACTAAGATTGGTTAATTTTCTTAATTTTATACTTGGGAGTTAGGAAATTACTGAAGGGAGGTGACATAGATTCCTACCTACCACAGAAAACATCATGTACAATCACAAGGTTAAAAAATACTCTCCAACTTCATTGCCCAGAGATTGGCACAAAAACTAGCAATGAAGCAACATCTGAGAGAACTCATGTGCTGATTTGAACAGAGAATTATTTTTGTGTGGTCTGGATGTAGGAGACAGGTCAAAGACAAAAAAGCATCGGAGGGAACAAGCAATAAAAGCTGTTGGCAAAACCTCAAGCCTGTACAAACATTATGTCACTAGTCCATGGATCAAACAACAAAGGAATAATTAACTAGACAAAACTAGTTGTGTAAAGGTCTCTCCTGCATGAAAAGGCAGGAAGAACTTCCTTCACTTGGCTCAGTAACAAGAATTTAACAGAGAGGATATTGATGTTTAACTGGCAATTGGTAAAAAGAGTAAAAACTGAACAGTGGTCCAGCTGTTAAGGAAATTCAGGATGTCAACAGAAATAGATAAGTGTAGATACAGAGACCTGTTAAGATCAGTTATCTTACCAATGTATACTACCTAATTTGTACCACACAGAGTCTTACACAGTGAAGGAAACTGGCTTATGCCAATAAGTCAGGCAAATACGTTTCACCTAAACTCTTTGTGCTGTGGCATGCCAGACCAATGCTGTCTTGGTGTTGCCCAGGATTAGGGCTAAGTAGATGAGGACCCTGCAACTAGAACCCAGCTCTGACTGGAACATGTCTATAGGAAGCTGATCTAGCATCCATGTACCTATGAGAAAAAATATGTTTTAAACATGGTACCCCGTATGAGGCAACAAACAAAATGGACTATGTGCCAAGGAGTGTTTTTAAAGAGAACTGTAAAACTTCAAATATACTTTAAAATTTGAAATAACGTGAAGATGAAACCAGCATAATAGTTTCTCTTAGCTTTATAATCTCTGAACATTCTAAAATTTACTTCAAGTCTTAGAGTCAGTCACACCAGCTATCTGAAAACCAAACAAAACCAAAACCAAAAACTCACATAAAAAAAGCATTATTTTCCTCTGAAGATGAGGTGTTAAAGAAGATACAATGTTAGATATAAAGTAGTTCTCCCAGCTAGCCCACCAACTTGTTCATAATGGAGTTTGATTACATCATGTGCTATGCTGTCCTTTCAGGTTTACCTTTACAATGACAAAAGAAAGCAGAGCTACTTAAACAGAAACAGGGAAGTTTCCACTTGTCTTAACAAGTGGAGTCTAGTCTGCATTACTGCTGATCATATCATGACAAAGTACATATTATTTGTCTGTCAGACACGCGGTGTTGGATCAAATTAATTCATCAGTTTACCCAGAGTTCACAAAATTTTTATCTCAATATTAGGTGAAAACACTAAAATACTTCGAATCATTTAAAATATTTCAGTGTAATTCTAGTTAGACTATTTCAACTTTCCATTTTGAAATCAACTTTGTTATTTAGAAATCAATTTTATTATTACAATTTTATGTTTCAAATCACACCAAAAAAGGAAAACAAAACAAAACAAAAAAACTATATAATATTATAATATATAATATATATAATATAATATAATAATAATAATACTTTTTTTTTTCAAGATAAAATGAATCTTTTAAACTTTTTATTATACACATCAGTTACTGAATTTCACAGAATCACAGAATAGATGAGGTTGGAAGGAACCTCTGGAGGTCACCTGGTCAAAATCTTTTGTTCAAGTAGGGACATCTTGTAAGGTTTTCCAGCATGATATCCAGATGACGTTTTCAGATTTCCTCGGAGGGAGTCTCCACAAGCTGTTTGGGCAACCTGTTCCAGTGCTCAGTCACACAAGCACTTTATTTCTACGTGAAAAAACAAAGGTGAACTACAAAAATAAAGTTCTTGTCTTATCAAAGCCCTTCAACCTCAAGCAAACTAATTCTGATATTTTTCTGTTCTATTTTTACAAAGCTAATATCTTCCTTTGAATTGTTTTTGTCAAAGTGGTATTTTTCATTTTCTATAGAAAATTTGAGATGTCTAGAGGTACTTTTCTCAGCTGCAGAATGTTCTTTTTTTTTTTTGCTGTTCACAGAAAGAAGGGGACAGAGTTCACAAAGTACGCATTGCTCTAGGAAATGGAATAAGACCTACTGTCTGGAAAGAATTCCTGATGAGGTTTGGCCCAATTAAAATATTTGAATTCTATGGATCCACAGAAGGAAATGTTGGTTTCTTTAACTATACAAATAAGATAGGAGCGGTGGGACGTGCTGGCATCTTCTCAAAGGTAAATGTACACAAGTCAACCAATCAACCAATTAGTCAGCCAAGCAAAAAATAAAAAAATAAAAAAAAAAAAAAAAAAGAGCCGGTCAAAGGCAGAAGAATGTACAAGGAAGGAACTGCTTACTACAGTCCAAAGTTTGATTTGTGGAAATGGAAATCTTATTTTTACTCCCTTACTTGACTCTGTTCTCTGTACATATATCGTAACGCTGTAATAAATACACAAAAAAAGTCCGCCAAAGTTGCCAATTTTTCCCCCAGAATTAAAGCAAAACAAAACTAAACAGAACAGACCATATAGAAGTACATGTCCATAGCAATGATTAAAAACAATGTTCACTGGAGTTTGTCATCCTCAAAGCCCACACATATTAAGTAATGAGTCAGAAATTAGTTTTGATTTGACTTTTGGTATAAATCAGGACATACACGTTCTAGAGCAAATCCACACAAATTTAATTATTGCTTTTTCAGTAACTAAGCAGCACTTTCTTCTCTGAAGTTAAGCAAGCAAGCAAACAAACAAACAAAACCTAGCAACTAGAAAATAAAAATATCAAACTACCTGAAATATAAATTTATATACATGACTACTGTTGAAATTCTGACTGGAGATACACATCTTTCACTCATAAAAATACCACGGCAGTCTAAAATGCTTTTCCTACTTGTACAGACTTTTTGTGAATCATGAATATTATACTACAATAAAATACCGTTCAAATGGTACTAAAGATTCAGATCACTTAACATCAAAAAGAAATTAATGATTTCCAAATGATTTCTGCTTTTAATCTTAGATGCTGAAAATGCCTTCCCATGGCCATAATAATAACTCTGCAATGCTTTTGATCTTTTAGCAATCTTTACTGTGTGGACAGGGAACGAAGGCAGGAAAGTCTAAATCAAACCATTGACCCCTGAGTTTCCGCTTTGATCTGGCTGAAGTAATTTTTGAAATGCCTGTAAATTTAATTTGGATTTTTTTTTTGTCAGAAAATCTTATTTATTTTCATTTCAGTAATGTTAAGTTCTTACTTAGAATTTGATGGTAGGTTTAAAGCAAAATCAATAATCTGATCAAAAGCACTGTGTTATTTTAATTTATATGTATATATTTTGAATCAAACCATACTCTAAAATAATGGATTTTTTATCATCAAAGTGCAAAGACAAACATCTCATCTGTATTCTTAATATTTCTTACCATGATACAAACACTTTCTGATAACAGCTTCTCAGAATACTATTATACTAGTATATTTCATTTTATTTCAGTCTGTTCCAAATCTCTCAAATGTAACTGGGAACTGTCCATTAATTTTTATCTGTTTTATTACATTTTTACCTGACCAAGAATAAAGTAAGACAGTGAGGTTTTTAAGCATGTATATGCACTTTCTAAAATTATTTTATTTAGTTCCTACATTCTTTTGAGTTGTTGAAATATGATATCTCAAAAGAAGAACTTGTGAAGGATGAACATGGAAGGTGTAAGAAAGCACAAATAGGTAAGGAGAATTATCAGTTATATATTAATTATCAGATAACTCAATTTAGATGGTGGTTTTTGGGGCCAGGGATTAATTCTCTGCTCTTTGCGCAATAGGTTCTTGATCTATACTTTGAACTTGAAAATGAAACAGGGAAAAATATATTATAAACAGATCCAAATAGGGACCTGTAGATAACGTATAAAATAAAATATTCACATATTGACAATAAATCTAAGTATCCAAATATGCAATAATATAAGAAAATGATATTTTGGGCTCAGGAGGTTTTTATTCTCAGCTGCAAAAAAAATATATATATATTTATTATGAATAATTTTATTTCATAGTATTGTACTGTTGTTGTTGTTTCTTCCCAGATAGAATGGACACAGTAATTCCTAGATGTTTTTTGAGACCTGTTATTTACAAATGCTTTCTAACACCTCTAAGTCCTGAGGAAGAGCAATATCATTTCAAAATCTGGATATTTTTCATATTCTTAAATTAAGTCACCCAAACAGATTCAAATATTTTGTACCTAGAGTTGCATAATGTTTCCAAACTCCTACTTAGAATGGGACACTACTACCCAAAGTAGGACCCTACCCTGTAGTAGTACCCTACTATCTGAAGCTCCCAGGCCAAAAACATTTCCAAGCAGCTAAGAATATATATATATATATATATATATATATATATATCTCTATAAATGGTTCACACATAAGACATAGCAGTACATTTTCCTATAGTCACATTAAATATCTGTATGAGCTTTCCTTTCACTTTCCACATCTAGAATTCAAATTTAGAACTAAATATGAGGCTATGAGGCAGCTACACAGCTCTGAAGAAAACTGTTTGTTTGAAAGCATCTCCATAAATCTGTTGAAGGAAAAACAATAAAAATCTATAAATCTGGAAATGTGTTTTAAACACAGAAGCAGACTGGGAAGTAAGCCAGTACCCATCATAGATATAGAACAATAAAAATGCATTAAAAAGGATATTCCAAGCCAATCCCAGTAA
Source organism: Heteronetta atricapilla (assembly GCA_011075105.1). Classification (NCBI taxonomy): domain Eukaryota; kingdom Metazoa; phylum Chordata; class Aves; order Anseriformes; family Anatidae; genus Heteronetta; species Heteronetta atricapilla. The sequence continues at coordinate 50,746,377 of CM021763.1, read as the reverse complement.
AACAATGGGAGCTTTGCCTTTGGTATAAATGGGACTTACACAGCAGCAAGGATTGTTGCCCAGTAGGGAAATGTTGGAGACTTTAAGAACTCTGTGATGTTCATAGGCACACCATCAAATGTCCCACCATGGTTTAGGATGTGTGTTTTCCACAACAGTACACTGCTGAGAGCTCTAGCAACCCTATCCTCTGGAATAAAGCGCAGGAAAGTCAAGCACTGCCCCCATTAGTACTGGTTGACTACCAGCGTCATTTTCAAATCACAGAATAGTTTTCTTTTCCTTGGGCACTGTACACCACAAAGCTCTTCCTAAGAGCTAGATTTGCATAGAAGGAAGCCATATTATGTACCCTCTTCCACTCACCTATTTCTGCTGTTACAGAAATGTAAAAATGAGTAGACTAGATGTGGCTTTCAAAAAGTTTTTTAATATAACACTTTATGCTCTAATAGCTTACTGTTAATATGTTTTTTTTTTTTTTTTTTTTTTTTTTTTTTTTTTTTCCATCACCCTTTCATGGCTTGCAGGTGAACCTGGTCTTCTGGTTACCCAAGTTACTCAGGAAGCCCCATTTTCTGGATATGTTGGAAACAATGAGGCCTCTGAGAAGAAACTCCTACATAATGTGTTTGTGAAAGGAGATGTGTATTTTAATACAGGAGATCTCCTAGTGATGGATGAAAATGGTTTCCTTTACTTCACTGATCGAGTGGGAGACACTTTCAGGTGTGGTATAGAGTTAACAGTAAATCCAGTGAGCTTGAAAGAAATCACATATATGCAGAACCAGATGACACAGATCAGACTTTAACCCAATGAATTTTGTTTTAACAGGAATCTTAAGTATCTAATTCAAAATTCACCAAAATTCACACCTAAGCAGTAAAATTTTAAAATTTGAGCCAAATGACACTTCCTTTTCTTCTAAGGTTGAGGTTTCAGAAGAGAAGGCTCTAAATCAGAAAAGGTTTTATCTGTCTGCATTCTTCAGCCAAGAACAACAGTAGTCAACAAGAAAAGTAGGGCTCCATCACATATGGCTATGTATAGAAAAATCTTGTTAGCTAAAATTTATCTTATTTTAAAAATATTTTCAACAGGTGGAAAGGAGAAAATGTTGCCACTGTAGAAGTTGCTGAAATTATCGGTATGATGGACTTCATTCAAGAAGCTAATGTTTACGGTGTAAATATTAAAAGTAAGACACTCCTTATAATTTCAGAATAAGCAATTAAAATAGTAATTTTATACTCAGTCATTTCTTTGCTTACAACAGAATGCAAATTTATATGTAAGTAAATCAGTCACATCAACTCAGCAATTCAAGCATCTCTACAGTGTTTTGAAATTTGAGTAAAAGTAAAATGCTGTATTTACTAAAGATGAAAGGCTGAAAGTTTGTAGTGAATAGCAGAAACTTTAGGATTATTTAAAACTTGTAATATAGATGTAAGAATCACAAAATTATAAACCACAAACTAAGACTTCTCTTAGACTACATCCTTTCATCTGAAAAAAAAAAAAAAAGCTAAAACAGGGAGCATATAAAAAGATGACATCTGAAAACACTTGTCACTATCTTGTAAGAAGTAGTCCTAGAAGTTTCATATTTTTTCATAAATTAAATGTTCCCAATGGCATATGGTGCTTCATAAGATGTGCAATACCATGTAGAAAATCTGTGGGTAACTAAATTACAAGATGACATAGAAAAGCTCAGAACATGCATAATCAGAATGAACAGTTAAAGAAGGCAAACTTTCTTGTGGTGTTGAATACCTGTTCTGTGCTTCCTTTGGAAGAAGGCAAACAGTATAATGGTAAAAGAAACTATGTACTATACATGTAAAGAAGAAGCAATCAGTATCCCAGCTACTCTTTAACATTAAGAGACAGGAGACTCAATGGATTCAAAGGGAAAGAGGATGTATGAAAAGTAAACAGAAAACAGGCCATAATCTGAGTGGTTGTTCAGCAGGTGGCTACCAAATGCCAACATGCTGATTTATGAGAGATGGCATTATTCAGTTGGACACAAGTAAAATTGTAATTTAACTTAGAAAGCATATTTCTTTTTAATCTACAGTGGACAAGCTGTAGATGACATGAGTTGGCAAGGATTCCTGAAAGACTTCTGCTGTCTCAGGACAGTGACTAGCATACACTATCAAATCAAAACCTCGAGAGCTTAAGAATCCCAATTATTCTGGGTTTCAGTATTAACAAATTCTTTCATATTTCCAAATCAACATGAATCTCACAAATGACCAAAAGAGACTTTAAAAAATATGTTAATTAAACAACTGTCAATTAATTTTCAAGAAAAGGGAACATCCAATGCCTTGGTCACATCACAAAGGTGCTATTTCATTCTGGGCAGATTTGATCCTGACAGCTCATTTCTTCTAATTTAAATGTTTTCTCCATTTGGAATTATTACTTTTGTTTGAACTAAGAGAAAGCAGTAACTATATTTGTCACATATTTGTTAACAGACTGTTTTCACGTGGAACATGATTTGCCGTTTGCAGTTCCCTAAGAGCTACATCCACTCTAATCCATCCATGGACTAAAGCAGAAGATAGTCATCATTACTTATGTAACCACTAGATATGATATAAAAAACAATACATTGGTCTCATAATATATATATCTCATAAACAATATATTGGTCTCAAAAACAGTACAAGGTCTCATACACTTCTACTTTTTGCACTAGCCTTTTTGGAACTCCTTTCATCTTTTTATTGAACAAGTGGTTACTTATTTCATTAGGCCGCTATGTTACCGACATTAAAATTGAGCAAGATAGGAAGAAAACCAAATAGCCAGCTCCCAGCTATGCAAAATAAAATATCTTGTAACTGATACTGTATGATGCCTCAGAGGGTATCACAGAATCACAGAATTTCTAGGTTGGAAGAGACCTCAAGATCATTGAGTCCAGCCTCTGACCTAACACTAACAGTCCCCACTAAACCATATCCCTAAGCTCTACATCTAAACATCTTTTAAACACCTCCAGGGATGGTGACTCAACCACTTCCCTGGGCAGTCCATTCTAATATCTAACAACCTTTTCAGTAAAGAAATTCTTCCTAATATCCAACCTAAACCTCCCCTGGCACAACTTAAGCCCATTCCCCTTGTCCTGTCACCAGACACATGGGAGAACAGACCAACCCCCACCTCGCTACAGCCTCCTTTGAGGTACCTGTAGAGAGCGATAAGGTCACCCCTGAGCCTTCTTTTCTCCAGGCTGAACAAACCCAGCTCCCTCAGCCGCTCCTCATAGGACTTGTTCTGCAGGCCCCTCACCAGCTTCGTCGCCCTAGGGTAGGGCAAATATTTCAAAGTACCAAAATCTTTTTCAGATTAGTACTAAATCCCCTCAAAAGTAATAAATAAACAATGCATTTGTTTATTCATTTTCTTTTAATATTCATTAATATTGATATTAATTAAATTAATTATATTAATCATGAATTGATTGTAATATTAATGCTATCAATAATGTTAATGTTAAATTAATATTTATTTATTTTTACTTTAGACTGTGAAGGAAGAATAGGGATGGCAGCTGTTGTGCTTAAACCTGGCCAAGCCTTTGATGGAGAAAGGCTTTATAAGCATCTTGTGGACTTTCTTCCAAGTTATGCCCGCCCACGCTTTTTGAGAATCATGGTAAGACAGTCATTTCCTACTTGTATTTATCTTTGGTCTGACATAAAAATTGTTCTCCACAATCACAGAAAGTAGAAAGTGATTTACAAACAGTTTTAAGAAGTGAAACACAAAAGGTCTAACATTCAGAGAACATTAAGCCAAATTAAGCAAATATTTGATGAATTAAAAGTATATGTTGCTTTAAAAATCCATTTGTACTTACAAATCTTAGATGTAGTTCATAACTTGCCAAAGTTAGATTTTGCTTCAAAACTGTTCAGCTAGTGTGTTCCTCTAGCTAATGGAAGATGAAGCAGACACACATGGCTGTTGCCTGTAGACAACAGTGTCCACAAGTTTTTATAATATGTTTTCAGGTGGCAGGATCCATTCAAAACTTTTTTTCCTAGTATTTGTTCTTTAAGTTTTTTCCTAGTATTTGTTCTTTACCCACTGTTACTGACACAGCAGCAAAGAAATATCTAGGACTTTGCAACTGACAGCAAGATAAATACTTTACAGTGAAGAGCTCTAAATCAGAGAACTAGAATGCACCCAGTGCTCTACCATATAAAAGCAGACATGAAATACAATTCACTTAAAAGTGCAGTTTAAAAGTACAGCCCTTGTGTTCTCCCCACAATACAACCTCCTGCAGCAGGACAGGAGAGCATGAACTGTGAAAAGCAGGGAGGAGCCCCGCATCACATCACAAAGTTTTCTACTGTCATGGGATGTTGAGAAGAACATTAACAGTTTTGTCTCCCCATCAATATAGATAATTTTTCTGAAAGGTACAAATTGGATTCAGAACAGGATGGAATTGTAATGGAGTGAGTCTGGATAGGAGGAGGAGGAGGTGGAAAATGCATACATTTAGAGAGAATTGTAATGAAAAGGGTTTAAAAAATGAGGAAAGCTATTTGTTTCACCAATGGAGATTACTGTACTAAGTAAACACATCTTTAAAGGCAGTAAGTGTAGACTGAAGACAGTAAGGCAGTAAGTACAGTATCTGTGGTGCCTTAGAACAGCAATGCTCTCCTCTGGGAAAATTTTTTGGAACAGACATGTCATTATAGTTCTATTAAATACAGAATACCTATGAAGAGCTCTAGTGTCTGTACATGTGGAACCATTTAAACGTGTTTGCATTTTATGCGTTCTTTGACTAAAGCTTTTTTTAGCTAACTGAAGGGAGCTTACTACCAAAATCATCTCTGAAACCACTAGTAGAAAGTAATACACTGTTGGTACTAATTAATGAATATCTTCAATATATGCAAAATCTTATTAAAGAAAATAAAGCCAATTTAATAATAAAATCTAAATAATCAAAAACGTTACAAATGAAGTCTTCAGAAAAAAAAAAAAAAAGAAAAAAAAAAAAAGTGTTTTGGAGAGTTAATCCTAATCAAGAATCACAAACAAAAACATGAAATTCTTACTCACAAATGGACTTAAGATAAAATTAATCTTGAAAATCATTTCACCTGTTCATAAGTAGGCTCTATCTAATGCAACTTGCAAACATGGCCAGTTAATTTTGTGAAAAAGAGAGAGAAGGAAAGTTGTTTTTCTCTCTGACTTGACCCTAAAAGAAAAGCAGAGGACTATAAAAGCAATGCAGTTCAATGCAGACAATGAAGCAGGATGTTCCAAGGCTCTGAGGCAGTAGTTTTTTCACCCAACTGTTGGCTAATTTCTTTTTCTATTTGCAAAAAGCATTAGGAAGAGGTTTCTGAAAGCATCCAGGGATTAATTTCAGTACTACATTTTTGTTCAGGTTTTGTTTTTGTTTTTCCCAAAACTGTATTCCCATGTGAAAAAATCTGACTTTATTAATATAACATCAGAGGATAATTTCAAAAGAAAATCTCAACAATCTTTATTCATAATGCATATTTAAAATTTTGGTTAATATTTAACCTGTCTTTATTAAACTTTTAATCGTAATTATTGAAACTTTTTAATAATCACTGGGAAAAAAATCATGTTCTCTATTCAATTTGAAGTAAGCTCAACTGGTAATAACTGAATATTATTACCATCTGGCAGCTATTCAGTACTTGTGTGAAATGACTTGGTGGTCTAAGTGTGGTTTCTATCAGTAGTGCTGCCAAAAAAAGTGAACGAACTTGCAAACATATTAGCAGTCTTAGCTCAAATGCCAAAGACAAAATGATCTGAGAATTATGGATATGGAATAGCAAGAGGAAGTGGAAATCAGTTATATCCCAAATCAAGAGAACAAAAACAAATATAAACTGAAAAGTTACCTATTTCAACGCTATTATTTCAACACTAGGAGTAAAAGAAAATTTAGGCTACACTGAAAATAATGTACAATAACAATACTTGAGGTTGGGTGTCTCAAACTTCTGAAGAGAGATTATTTTATACAGCACTTCCACTCTCATACACTAACTATTGTGTGCAACCAACTTGTTCATGAATTGGCAGTTGTGTAACTTTTTTACAGCAACTGATTACACATAAAAATAACACAGAAAGGCATTTAACAGATTTGTATTTAATTTCTTAAATGAAGTTTAGCAGCTGGAAATCAGAGGAGAGCCAGTACCATAAAATCAGTTAGCTCTCTGCAGACCACCAGCATGTGTTTCATAAACTACAGATTTTGTGATCAGCTGCACTAATGAAAGTAAAAGAATGCTTATTTTGAAACAGAGCTTGAATGTTGACTTCATAGAGAGATGAATACGAAATAAAAGGAGCATTTAGATGTAGATTACACTGCATCTGTTAACCACGTCACTCCTTCTAAATGAAGCCATTCTATAGCAAAATTGTATGATCCGTTTTAATCAGTATTTTCATCACATTTTTTTTTTTTTTTTTTTTTTTTTTTTTTTTTTTTCCCACTGATACAGGGTGAAATGAAATAGTGCACTTTACTTGAATCCTTTATTTTTTTTTTTTTTTTTTTTAGGATGCTATGCAAATTACACCAACTTTCAAGCATCAGAAAATGCATTTGGTGAATGAAGGATTTAATCCAGAAATTGTATCTGAACCTTTGTATTTCTTGCATGAACCTTCATGTTCCTATATTCCTTTGACAAGAGAGATACACAAGAATGTGGTTTCCGGTGAAATATGCTTGTAAAGTATACAAATAAAAATGTTCAACAATATAGAAAGTAAATTTTGAACATAATCCTGCAATAATTTCAACAAAAATTAATACACAATATTTGTTCTAAAACCATAAAATGATCAAGTTAGTCTTACTGTGATAGTTTGCTCCTTCATAATACTGACCCACAAGTTATGTGCATAGTTTAAGCTGCATTGAATCTGTTCATGTTGCTTCCAGTGGCTGCACATAGAAATTTTTATTTTACACATCTTGCTGGTTAAAATTATTTTTGTAAAAGCCACCAGCATCTTAATTTAGTTGAATATATTACTACCTTAGATCATAATACTGATTCTGCTTTAGAAAGCAGAAAAGGTTAGATGTCAAAGGAATTAATAAAATACAGAATGTGCATCAGAAACATAAGCAAAATACTGCACAGGTACTACATATAGGTGACAGTTCAATATTTGTTAATTATCTGATATGTGTGTAATTGAAATATTTTATGTGGTGTTCACTCTCAGATTTCTTTTTGAAAACAAATATGTTAAAATATGTTAAAAATTTAACATGTTAAATAATTTTTAACATATGTTAAAAATTTAACATAAATATGTTAAAATATAGCAGTAGTATTTAATTATCATTTTTCCCAATTTAGACCAACACTTATATAGATCAAACTATTTGCAAAAATTCAGTCATGCTGTGATATGACCTATTCCTTTTTGTTATTACTCCTGACATAGAGGTCTCATGCAAGCAGGACAGAAATGGCTCTTACATTTTGTATTGCAGCTTTTGCTGGAAGTGAACATCTGGAACAAGTTAAAAGGTGCTATATAGATTCCCAAGCAGAAACAGATCAGAGAATACAATATTAGTATATCTATGGAAGTACTTTCCTGGTATATAGTTTACTGTATTGAAAAAGCAAGTTCATACTTTGGTGAGGGAAAACCTCACTGTAAATTTTCCTAAATTCACCTGATCAGACAAATAAAACAGCTATAATATTAAGCTACTTCTTCTCCCATTTGTAGCCCATCTCACTGGCTTGCACAGATAGCTTTTCTCAGACACAAAATGAGATTTTTTTTTGGTTTTCAGTATGTACTATTGCTACCACTACTACTGCCATAATGAATTGAAATGTGGTAACTGACCAAAACACTACTTGTCTATTGAGCAAATAGAAGCCAGTTGTACCCCACAGATGTTCATTATCTAATATAAGAAGCAGTTTGACTTACAAACAAATAAAACTTTGATGTGATCATAAAGGTCTATGATGCTCCCTGTTTTCTCTGGTGTCCAAAGCATGAGGCAGTGTATCTTTTAAGACCTCATTGTGCTTCAGCAACTCCAAATTATGAAAAAGAGTCCATGTGTGACAAGACCTAATACATCCAGTGGAAATGGGCTACTCAACTTCAGGTAAATAAAAAAGTATACAGAATGGGACAATATACTCTAACCAATATACAACATATACCAATGGCACACTTACATTTCCCATGAGACAAGGTTTCTGGGCTTGGAGAGAGGTAAGCCAAGCTCCATGAAAAAAAGTTTTCCAAGTTCTTATTCTTAAGAACTGGCTGTTTGTGGACTAAGAAGAATAGTCCATAGCACAGAGTGGGACTAAGGTAATGCCTGAGTTGGGAGGCAATAAACTTCATATGAGTCTCCATTTATGGACATCCTAGTGTCAGAAAAGAAGGGGTCAATTACTAAAGCCTCTTGAATATACTGATTCCTCCAACTACTTCCCCCATTGGTCTTCTAACACACAAAACTGGGCTCATTTAGAGCTCATAATTTGACACCTTTTTTCCCAAAATGTAAAAAGGCTTCAGATTATGGCATGGTATTCACACAACACTGAATAGGTTAGTGAAAACAAAACATCAAAACATTTCTAATTTTCATATGATCTAAGCTTCTTTTTTTTTTTTTTTTTTTTTTTTTTTAATGCACACACTTGTACCCCTTCAACATATATACTTTTAAGCTTTATGGTATTTAAGCTTTATGATATTTAAGCAATATCATCACTATCATTATTTATTGTTCATAGCAATGCACTCAATTTTAGATTAGCAGTATTTAAAGAATTTCAGAAAATTCAGACAAAAGTTGATCAGCTATTTAGCTTTATTTTTCTAACAGAGATGTATTACAAACCACTCTTCATCTGTCCATTATTTGTTCCCTTCTTCCTCAGTGTTTGCATTTCTATATTCAATTCCTTATTCAATATTCACTCTTCAAAAAAATTAAGATAATGAAAAACACAGACAACAATTCTGTCCCTGGTTGTGCAATTCAGTAGCCTATACACTTGCACCTATACTGACCACAAGACATTTGACTAATAGAACTACCTGTAAACATAAAACATAACTGGAAGAATTCATACAATATAACAAAAAATTGCTTCACATAAAGACACTTGCAGTCCTATAGTTTAACTGAAGTCTGATATTAAAAGAACAATGAAATTTGTTAAAGTGTTCATATTTTCTTGCTATTGTGATTTACTCATCTCAAGAAAAATACTTCAAGATTTACAAGTGACAGTCATTATTAAAAAGTAGGCATTATTTTGTGTTTAGGAAACTAGAAAAAAGCTTCTAATATGACAGTTTTGTAGATGTAACAAATGGTAAATACTGTAACTAAACAATAAATACTGCATCTTGAGGTTCAGCAAGGCCAAGTGTCAGGTCCTGTACTCAGGGCACAACAACCCCAGGCAACACTGCAGTCTGGAGGAAGAGTGGATGGAAAATTGCCCAGCAGAAAGGGACCTGGAGGTATTACCAACAGCTGGCTGAACATGAGCCAGCAATGTGCTTGGGTAGCCAACATGCCAACAGCATCCTGGCTTCTATCAGAAACAGTGTGGCCAGCAGGACAAGGGAAGAGATTGTCACCCTGTACTTGGTTCTGGTGAGGCCACACCTTGAGTACTGCATTCAGTTTGGGTCCCTCACTACACAATAAGAACATCGAGGTGCTGCAGCTTGTCCAAAGGGCAACAAACCTGGTGAGGGGTCTAGAAAATGAGTCTGATGAGGGGCAGCTGTGGGAACTGGGCTTACTTAGCCTAGAGAAAAGGAGGCTCAGGGGAAACCTTATTCTGCTCTACAGTTAACTTAAAGGAGGCTATAGAGAGGTGGGTTTCTTCTCTCAAGCAACAAGTGATAGGACAAGAGGAAATGGCCTCAAGTTGCACCAGGAGAGGTTTAGGTTGTATATTAGGAAAAATTTCTTCACTGAAAGAGTTGTGAAGGACCAAAAAAATTTCTCCAAAGAAATAAAGAAAATCTTTCCAGTAACTGAAAATGGTAATGTAAACAGATAGAGGCATAATGCTTAATGCCTGAGGCAGTGAAAATTAGGAAGGCTAGACATTATGTGACATCAAGGCATTTTAATGTAATTATAAAATTGATGGGAACAAAGTCTTTACCAAGCATTATAAAAGACAGAAGTTATGACAAAGAATCTATATTCATATAATCAGGTCATATTTAAAGAAACACATCAATTTTAAGCAAAGAATATTTTTCTTCTGCTTTAAGGATCTTCCTGAAAGTCACAGAACCTGCCAGGATGGCATTTTGTTTTAGAAATGCACATATATATTTGATATGCCAGTAAGGCATAGATCATTTATAATCTTTTATAATTTGTTGGAAAACAATTGAAAAATATTTAATTTCAAAACCAAAACAACAATCTGCTGAAAGGAATTATTAGAATAGTACTAAGGAATCACAATACTGCTTTGAAAGGTTGAATTAGCAGGCATATAGATACTACTTATGATTATGTGCATAAGGAGTTATTTTAAGAGTGCTATCACTGTATTTGATCATTTAAAGCACCACAAGATGGTAGCATTTCTGAATGAATGAAAAAGAGCCTGGCTCTGTCCTCTTTGCACATGTCCCTTAGGTACTTTTACACCTTGATAAAATTCCCCAGTCTAGGCTAATCAGTATCCAGCTCTCTTAGCCTTTTTTCATAGAAGAGATATTCCATCACCTTAGTGTCCCATTGTTGGACTCTCTCCAGTATGTCCATGTCTCTTCTATTTGGGAGACCAAAATTTGACAGCATAGGCCACAGTGGCCTCACCAGTGCTAATGAGATAGGAAGGATCACCTCCTTCAACTTGCTGGCACACTCTTCCTAGTGTAGCTCTAGACACTCTTCTTTTTAATATAACTTAAACATAAGTGTTTTCTAATAATGAGCTAATGTTATTAGAGAGCTCCCAAAAGTTCAGACAAAACTCTGGTTGAATATCCAACTTTATTTGTATTATAAAGATGCATTACAGAACATTATCTGCCCATTAGAAATAATGCCTCTGTTCCTCAGCCTTTTATCCTCTACATTCAACTTCATCCTGACATTCATTCTTCAGAATGTGTTAAAAGAACAGGTGGAATACATGAGGCAACAATTGTATCCCTGCTACACAGTTAAAAGTCAGCAGCTCACTCACTTTCATATATGCTGGCCTTATTTACAGGCAGCACACTCCATCTAAAAGTGTGTATCCTGAGTGTTTTCTAATAGCCCCAGAAAAGAAATTACATCTCTTTTGTTTCCATACAGCTCAGTATCACTCACTAATCAGTCCACATCAGTGGTGGAGCTACCACAATTTTGTATATACACATTAAATATAAAATAGTCTTTATAAACTGGAGAAGCAGTAAGATGAAAAATGTGTAAAGAACTAAATGCAAGGATGAATAAATTGTAACTATGGTAAAAGGAAAATAGAGTAGTGTGTATTGTTTTGAGTGATCAAATCTAAGACCATTTCTTCCAAAGTAGGTATAAGCTGACAAAAGTTGTGAATTCTCCAAGCAGGCCATGAAAAGTAGGCTGCAACTACAAAACCACTGAGGTCACTTTGCATACAGAGCACAATGGTAAAGCTAATTTGACCTGCATGAAAGCTTATTCTTCCCACAAGAGTAACAAGATTACCTTGCTTCCAGAACAACTCAGAGCACAGAGAGAGGATCTGAGCTACATTTACATCCATTCATTCCTCACTGAGAATGCTAAATGGCAATTTTTATAACCCCTAACTGTCAACATATCACTCAATTAACCATACAAGCTGCCTCTGAACATAACTCTCTCTTCCTACTAATCATAAAACTTTCAAATCTGGGTGCTTTAGTTGTACATAAATTAGATGTCCACAGATCGGTGAAGAAAAGACCTCTTTGAAAGGACTTTTCACAGAGGTTTCTCTTCATCCTCCTTTTGTCCTATCAAATTATATGAGCAGACTTTCAGAGGCAACATAGCAGAAACATAGAGAAGATCTGTGTGAAGAGCTCTCAATGTCTGACCAGTAAACCAAATACTGTTTTCAAGGTGAGAGAAGAGAATGAGACAGCCAATGCTTTCACACACAAATTGAAATTAGTAGACTGAAATACTTGTTATTGGAAGCTTATAAATAATTAAATAAATAAATAAATAAAATCAGATAAGCCCTAAGCTTCTGACCAGGATACTTCCAGTCATTCATTAAGGACTTCCTTGAAAACATCGTAATATGACTTCAACTGTGAGCTATCTAGTCATTATGGACATTCTCAGAAGACTGCATGTCTTCATACAACAAGGACTGGTCACATGTATTGCTCTGGTTAAGTAATTTCTGTTGGTGAGATATATATCATCTATATATCTATGTCTATAGATGACTTTCTGTGAAGATGTGGCAGATTACATATGAGGGCCCCTTCCTGCCTTATGCTTTGTAATTTTTATTCAAAAACAGCAGGAGTTTTGCCACAAGACTAAAAGTAATTTGGCTTTGTATGCATCACAAAGTCTAGGTGACCTGCCAAAATTCAGGTTCTGTGAGGTTATTCTGGTAAGCATAGAAACAGATGGCAAAGTCACATGCTTTTCCATACACTTTCATCTGCTTCACAGTTCAAAGCCTTTACACACCTCTGTTAAGCTCCACTGTTAAGATTTCTTTCATTATTTTCTTTGTTTATTTTGTTTTGTTTTTCCTTAGGTACTTTCCATGATCATATCAGATTTTAACAGCGCCTGTTTGTTTTTTTTTTTTTTTTTTTTTTTTTTTTTTAATTCTTTCTCACATCAGAAAAAAAAAAAAATACAGGTCAAAAGTTCTAAACAATATCAGGAACATCTCTATTTGCTATTTCAAATTCCTATATGGATGACATTGCTTTTGCTTTAGATTAAGATATGCATTCAATTTTGAAAATTTTATTACACTGAAAACTTATTATCATAAAAGAATTCCAAGGTCTATACAGCAACGTTAAACAAATAGCTTAATGACAAATGGTTGAAAATCAGTATTTAAATAGACAAACCACCAATATAAAGATTAATTTAAAATAACGTGGTAAAAAAAAGAAATCATATAGAAAAGCTTTTAAATACATAGCTAATTAACCAATATCACAGCTGTGTGTGAAACAATAACCTACAGAATAAGACACTTAAAGAATTTGAAGTACTGAACATTTCATATGCTGACCAAAAGGTTTCTAGTATTAGATAGAACTCCATAAAAGACATAAAATAACTTAACATATTAAGGATTTCAACATTAGAGTACTGCTGTCTTTACTGAAAGCATGTAATACTTTTAGCTGCAAGGATGTCAGAACTTATATTTGCAAATAAAGCTGCCTTTATTTTAAGATCTGAAGAAATTAGGTGATATATGTTTTTGTCATGGTACAAGAGAAAAATCACTTCTGGAAAGAAGTTCTGAAGAAAATATGTTTATATATGAATATATATGTTAAAGCTATATTTGCACATCAGTATCCATTCACACTACAAGTGAGTAAGCCTGAACCTTTTGTTAAGATTCTGTATCAGTAAAAATGATAGAAAGATATATCTATCATTTGTATTTAAGTGAAATATTTAGCAAAGACTTGCCTCTTATTTTTATCAATAAACTTATGCCATTTAGACTTTTGATATTCAGAGTTTGCTATTGTCATGGATTTTTTATTTTTTTTTTTTCCCATTATAAAACTTCAGTGATAACCATAATTTGAAGTCTGTTTCACAGAGAAAAATGAATACACTTGTACCATGGAGGCTTCTGCCCATACTGGTGTCACACATGTAACAGTTCTGCAGGCTCCAGAGAATTCTTGCATTTAGGCTAATGTGCAACAGTACAAATTCAGCATTCTGCTGTTCCTGTACATGATTTAACTTGTTCAAGAATCATCTCTACCTGTATTTCCAAAAAGTCCTCCAAATAAACTGCAAACTGAAAAGGAGGTCAAAGATACAAAACATTCCCTGGGAGACTGACTAAAAAAAAAAAAAAAAAAAAAAAAAAAAAAAAAAAAAACTCATCATCTATCTCCCCCCACCTTTCCCTCTTTTGGAAGAACTGAAACTATATCTAGCCACAAAACCTTGCAGTCTCTTTGGATTTCTATGGAGCCACCGTCATGCAGTCTGAAAACCCAGGAGACCACAGACTGTCAGCTAGGAAGCACAGGAACCTGGAAGCACAGTAGGTACAGAAACATGGAAGCTTTCACTCTGCAGATACTAGGCATTGCAGGAGCTCCAAGCCACATGTGAGCTGGTAAACATACTGCCAGAAAGCAGTCTAACCTCATTAAATTTCCAGGGCATCTAAGTGTTGCATGGCTTTCTAACTGATGTTTCACATGCTGATTTTAAAATATCATAATGTTTTTATGTGGCATTGCTAATTTTATCTAGCATTGTTAATATTCTGTTAGGCTTAAAAGCCCTTGTTCACCTGTTTTCTTCCACAGAGCTAAATTAACTATAATTTTGTTACATGACAAAAAAAAGTTTGGCATATTCCAACATTTTTAATTAAAAGTTGTAATTAAAAGAACACTTACAGAAATAAGCAAATGAGCAAACAATTCTAGAATTCGGTAACTGTTGGGAAATAATAGAAGACAAGGCCCTGCCTTAAGTGAACAACAACACAAATGCATACCATTTTACAATCTCAAATTAAAACATAAATCTCATTAGCTGAAAAAAAAAAAAAAAAGTATTTATATTGAAAAGGGAAAACTAAAGGGTTTCTTCACACCTTCGTTCATTAAAATTTATAACTGCTGTTTTGAAATACACAAAACACATTTAACCATATGCATCATGCTTAAACTTTGGAAGTCAGTGCAGAAGGGAAGCCAGGACTGCTATAAATATGCAAAAATCCCTCAAAAACTCACACAGAGAAGAGAGAGGAATAGGGGTGAGCAAATTTCAGTCTAAGAAATCCTGAGTTGCTGATGAGACCTCAAGCAATAAATCAAAATGAAGACCAAAGTCTGGTACCTAAACATACTGAAACTGGAAAAAAGAGTGAAATAAAATTTCTAAGATGAGAGACCATTACCTACAATACAGATAGGCTAATCCCAAATGGGCACAAATAAAAACATTTCAAAATAAACTGTTTGATATTGTTTTACTTTACAATGACTTCCATTCAAGAATCATATTTATACTATTTTCAGAGGTCCTACAGAGAAATAAAACTTCTGAGAGACCTCAGTTTGGTGTCAAGAAGGGAAGACTGAGAAAAAAGACTAAATGTGAGTTTTAAACTCTTCAGGGTTTCTTGTGATCTAGGCTTAGATAACACAATTCTCAAGATTTTTTTAAAAAATGTGGCAATACCCTAAGTACTGTAGTGAGCTTACAAAAGGAAATGCTTACTTCAGTGCTTGTTTCAATACACAATTTTTTGATTGAATTGTATCAATTCAGTAAAACTCATTAAAGATATTTTGGAAACCTTGGAGGAAAGTATCTAAGTTAAACAATGTTGGCATTGTTTCCCATAAATAACAGCCTAGCAGTTACAGAGACAGTACTCTTTAAACTACCTGGAATTTAGAGAGATGAGTGTTTTAAAGAAAGTCAGAGCCTTTTTAATAACAGAAATCAAATTACGATGTCTCCTATTACTCTTTACTACAATACTACAGTGATATGCACTTTTATATATGATTTATCCTTTTATATAAGAATAATAAATATTCATAGAAGAATAAAAATCCCCAAAACAGTGGGGCAATACTTGTTGCAACTTAAGAACCTCTTTTAGAAAACCTAAATTATTTTCAGTTTTTGTCTTGATTGTTATGATAATACACTGTGAAGTTATGGGCACATTCAGTAGCAGATGCAGCTACTGTATTTTATACTGCCTGCATCTTTGAGCATACGGTGACATTTGCAGATATTGAAGAAAAAATATCTTAAATCTTTTTAAAGACTAAATGCAGAATTCATCTGTATTATAAATTGAACTCCCAGTTAAGCTGCTCTTCGCTCTAGGATACATAATGTATCCACAGATCCACAACTGAACTTTAAGTAATAAATGGAATTACAAGAATTAGCATTCCAAGAATTTCTGCACTGAAAAAAAAAAAAAAAAACCTGTACAAAGTAGATTATATAATTTTTTCACCTATTCTCACTCTGTATGTTAATTATTATTATTATTTTTCCTGTGAAATAGCATCTACACTACCACATAAATGCTAATAATTCATATATATTTTATAAGAATTACTATATACAGAATCCTTATCTAAAACTCTCTCTACATTCATTTCAGGACATAAAGAAAAGGAAACCAAAGTCAGAGGTATGATTGACTTACCTGAATAAATATATATGTATATATATATACGCATACATTAAAAAGAAAAAAAAAGGAAAAGGAAATAAGCAAGAATAATGAGGAAAAACATCAAGAGACTTATATAATCTAAGCACAAATACTATTAATACCATTTCAAATGTTAAAAGTATATATATATCCTGTAGTACATCTTGAAGACTTTTTTTTTTTTTTTTTTTTTTTCCCATATACAAAGAACAGCTAGGGCAAAAAGGCAAAGATATTAAGGACATTCTGAGACAGACATACATGTACAGCCTCATGGTGAGGTTTGCAAGACAGCTGGAAGGGATGAAGTTATGTGGGATATTCTGCTTCTGAATGTTAGAGACAGTAAATGAACACTTGGGATCTTTGTGTTGGGAAAAGGAATGAAAAAAGGTATTGTGCAGCAAAAGGAAATAATATTATCTATTTGCTGCTAGCCCTGTCAAATGGCTTTTCTACACTGATGGCAACAATTAGCAGTTTCTACCGAAAACACTTAAAAAAAATCACTGTGTTGAAACACAAAGTAACGGAACTCTTGATTGCAGAATCCTTAATAGAGATTGTCTATAGACTTAATAGTCTATAGTCTTAATAGATAAGTCTATTAAATGGTTATTGCTTTACCTATATTCCATTTAGCAGGACTTCTCATATAATTTTTCTGAACCGTTCTTAAAACATCAAGGAGATGATTCTTGAAATTAATTACTAAAAATCAATATTAGTGCTATGGCAGCCTGATGGGAACAGTTACAGAGGTAACCTTACAGTAATGAGAAAATACTGCCCCAAAATGGCTGCTAAATGTGGGCTGGTGAAAATGTCTGCCAACCTGAGAACTTGGCCTGAGAAGTCAGCATGGGAACCTGTGGCATCCCTGAGTACACCTGGACACTTGAGAACTGGAGACATCCTGAATGTGCCATTTATCACGGCAAAACAAGAAACTGAGAAAAAAATTTACTGTCTGAACAAAAGGGGGAATTGCCTGGGAAAGTATGAATTGATGACTGGCAGTTCAAGTGGAAAGAATACAATATATTGTGAATATATATACATATATATATATTTCTGATAAATAAGGAAAATCACCACCTATTGGCTGTCTCATGAAGAAGATAGAAATCAACAGTATCTATTGGTAACTTGAAGTGATGGTGTTCTATGACCTCTATAATATAAACAAGGCCAGATTTCTACCTGAAATGGAGACTTTCCCTCTGAGAAACTTTCTGTGCTGCATATGCTTCTCTTTCTATTATTTTTTAATGGTTTGAAGCTTTGCTGGCACATCAGGCTGGCAACTCCAAAATGCCAACACTCCAAACCTTGTGATACAGATCAGCTTTGAATTTAGACTCTGTTCACTACTTTTGTTTCCTCTCTGGGCCCACTTCTTGGGATTCAGTCTCTTCTGAGATCAGTTTTCTTAATTGCACCCTGTGAGGCTAGTATGACCATGATCTGGGATCAGTTTGATGCATTTAGTTCCAGTGATTTTATGAATATATGACTACATAAATCTGTCATAAGTACAGTCTTGGTAAGTATAACCAGTCATAAGTGTATTTGCAATTATAGCATCATGTCTGTAATCTATAACAATGATACTTACTTCCATAGTATTATTGATGATTTTTGAATAATACTGATCTATATTTGCTACTGATTACTATATGACTGATTCTTACTGCCTTTAGTTTTCTTTCTACTCCCTCTAATTGCTGTTGCTACTAATTAGTACTATACTTTAAATATCTAGTGCATCTATTTGCTTCCTGGTAATGTCTGTAATAGGTTATTATCTATATGTTTGCCTTATTAATCATAGTATATTTGCTAGTGGTGATTGGTGGCAATCTGTAATGGATGGAAATTTTCAGAAAACTAAAGCCTCCATGTCCGTGTATATTAAAGAATCCTACGAATCCAGGCTGAGTAACCCTTAATGTCGTGATATAGCTTTTCTCAAATTAATTCACTGATTAGTATAAATTTCTGAATACAGCATTTGTACACCATGCAAATTAAGTAATTTTGTTACTTAAAAACACAAATAAATATGGAGTGACCATATCCTGAATACACTCAACAGTAATTCATAAAAAGATTTTTAGCAGCTTCCAGATGCTTAAAATCTGGATGCTCCATTATCACTTTCTGAGCTACTGTCCCAAATAAATAACAAGGCCCTAAAGCCCTTCAGAAAAATGCCTTTTGTGGCTCTAGGATCCATCAGAGAAACTGAAATGAATAAAGGCTGTATTTCTGAAGTATAACTGTAAAACATACCAAAATGTTTTTAAGATTTATAGGGAAGTCAAAAAAAATAAATAATCAGTACTACTGAAAGCTTGAATAGCTATCAGGCATCATTACATGGAATGTAATGATGGCATGTTTCTTGTCTCCTTACCATCACTACACTCTGACAATGCAGAGGCAAAGAACATATGCCCAGCCTTTGGGAGGCAATGTAGTGCTGAGGAGCAAAGGACAGGAAGCAGACAATAAAATGACTGTGGCATGTCGTTAGCCTGTGTATCTTTCCTGTTGTTGAGTTATCGAGGCAGATGACCGCTACATGCTCTCCTTGCCTGCAGGCTAAAAAAAAAAAAAAAAAAAAAAAGAAAGAGACTTACAGACTTATTGCCATTTGCCATGACTGATACAGAGTTCTGTCTAGGCAGGCTGCTATAGTCACTGTGACACTACTACTACAAGCATTAAACTCTTCCACAAGCTGTGATTTTATTCCTCCAGCTAGGATTAGTTTATTCCACAAGCTAATAAGCCATTAAATTTCCTGCCTTGGCATTCTGTAGCAATTGCAAAAGTAATGCTTAAGCTCATTTCCCCAGTCTGGTATCATGGTTTACAAACAGACTGAAATGTAGGAAGACATACTAACCACAAGGACTCCAATCAGACCATCTGTTGGATGCTCATCTTTGTCCATGTTTGCAGAGTCATCTGAGCTGCAAAGATCTTCCTGAATTCATTTTGCTTTCAGTCATAAGTGGTGTGGACTAACTCATGTTATAAGAAATTTTCAGTGTTGTCAACACAGTGGCACCTTAGTTGACAGTATGCTAGCTGAGAAAATGGTAAGAGGAGTTATTTCAGCTTGTATTAGAAATTGTTTGGCTGCTAACATGCTGTAAGGGGATTCTTAGCACTACTGAGACAGGATTATGAAATTGTGATTAGTAACATTGCAAAATCAGGTCATTTATTAAGTGGTTATGGTACTAGTGTACAACACAGGTTACTAATGTTCATTATAGTAGTTCCTTTAAAAACTTTGTCCACTGCATAGACATATCCTTGAAAATTTCTTTTTCAACACCCTGGCATGAAAGTTACATTTTGCAACAATATCATTAATATAGATATAAAAACTTAAACTACATACAGCTGAAGTTTTTTTTGGCAAGAAAAACATTTCCAGAAACAAAAGCATAGTTATTTGCTTTCATAATGCTTTTTTTTTTTTTTTTTTTTTTTTTTTTTTTTTTTT
>CM021763.1:50659789-50726243 GCA_011075105.1 Heteronetta atricapilla | reverse complement strand
AATTTTTTTTTTTTTTTTTTTTTTTTTTTTTTTTTTTTTTTTCCCTTTTGTAAGTGTCTATACTTGCCTCACTGTTACCACATTATTTTTTGCTTTTATTGCTAAGTTAGCATTTGGACATACCTACATATTTACCTCCCTATTCTTGAGATAACCATTTAATACCACAGACACACCCCAATGAGTTAAAAACTGAGAAAATCACCAATTTGTCTGAAATGCCTTACTACCTTAGAAACCTTACTACTTAGAAACACCACAAAGAGACACATGAGCATACAAAAATATTTTATGTGTATGTAGTAGAGATATATCAAGTAAATACAAAGACATTAATATATCTGATTAAGTCACCTTTTCTGTTTCTCGTTAACTTCACAAGGTATATCAATCAAAGGTGGTTTTATATGAGAGATCTAATCTATATTTCTTATGAGAAATTACCTGGAATCACAAAATCATAGAATCAAAAAATCATAGAATAGTTTGGGTTGGAAGGAACCTTAAAGATCATCTAGTTCCACTCCCCAGGCATGGTCAGGAATCCTACCCGAATTAACATAAAGGATTTGTTTTTCTAGAAACACTTTTCAGAAAACTGTTAAATACATGTAGCTCCAGCTGGAATCAGTGCACATCACAGCTTCTTAGAATGTCATGATGGGCAATAGTGTCACTAACTAGCTTTAATGACCCTGACCACTGTCACCTGGGATCTGCCTTATCCACTCACAGAGCACAAGAGTTTCATTTAAGCTCTAGCCTGGGCAGCTACTCCTATTTGAGCTATGTTGTTTGGTCCTGTGGATGAATCTTGCTTTGTCTTTGTTTCTGCTTCTACTTCTGATTTTTTTTTCCTGTCTGGACATACTGGAGCTCATTCATCCCCATTCCTTGTATGGGACTTCTAACAGGCCTTATGTTGAAGCACTTTAGACCATGGTGTGTTCAGGTGCTGCAAGACTGCCCTGCAGAGTAAGGAAGGGTACTGCTGACTATATTGTGGATGTTCTCTAGACCTGTCTTATCACCTCCTGTTAAGTAGCCTTGCTGTTACTGCTTGAATGTGTTAAAGGCAACTACGCTAATTAAGTAGGAATCTTCAGTCATCTCTCAAAGTAAGCTGCCTTGTGAAGGGGTAAAAGTGAATAGCAGGGGAAAATGAGGAGCACAAAGAACATGTCAAACATTTTTTCAAGCAAGCTTGAAATTTGGGTGTGCCAGAAACTCTTATTAGCTGTTAAGAAAAAACACAAGCTCAATACAGAAGACTTAATACAAGAACAATTTGCTTCACAATTGTGTTTACCAGGATCTAGGTAGAAGATGCTTGAGGAGTGAGTCTACCACACCACAAAATGATTGTGGTTTAAGGATTCAGAAGAAATGGCCCAAACATGTGTGGAGAAGTGCAAGTACCTGTAACTTTAGGTACCTGGAATTCTTTTCTCCCCTCACCCACTGTGAGTTCTTCAGCTTTCAAGGGAGATGTTTCCCCTCTTCGTTTCCATATGACAAAAAAAGAGAGGCTGTGAAAACAAAACTGGAAAAAAAAAAAGTATATTTCTTTCTATTTAAGTTACATAAGTCAATATTTTAGCACATACTCCAGTTATACTAGATGACAAAGTGTTTCTGAAAATGTTGTCACATATAGAAGACACTTTCTTAAAAATGAATGGATACTTCCAGAAATGGCAGTACAATTACAGGAAAACACTGTTAGCAAGAAGCAGTCCTGACAAACACCAAGGAACATTTCTAGTGCAATTAATAAAGTAAAAAATAATGAAAGCACAAATAAGTGACAGATGTTCTCTGGCATATTATTTGACATTTTGATTGAAACATTAAAGCTCAGAAAACAGAGGCAAGTTGAAAACTATCTTAGACATGCCCGAAGGCACAGAAAGCAAACACCCTGTTCTAATGCTTTGAAGGATGATTCTGACAACACTTTCACCTGGAAATTTAACAGGATAAGGAAAAGACTTAATACTTCCAACTGGTAGGTATTCAAAGCACCCTGATTAGAAATATATATATATATATATATATATATACACATATAAAATAAACTTTAGTCTTCCTAACAAATACTCACAAAACAGAAGCAAACAGAATGCAAATACTAGGCGTCTGGTTTAGAGACAACTTAATTTGTCAATTCACATTGCTGCAGTTTTGCTCAAGACCTTCATATCTCAGATGTACTCCTTGGTGTTTTGAGACAGGTCAACATGCCAGAAAATTTCCCTGGTGATCACTAGAAGACTTTCTGATAGACTTCTATGTTATCCCATTCCAACACAGATAAGGTTATATAGAAATATTTTTTAATTATTCAACAACTCTTTAAAAAATATATTGGGATGCTACATTTTGCATTAGTAGTCTAGAACAGCAATTATAAGGGCAGCCAAAAATGAAGGAATGGAATGTGTTTAGGTTAGTCAGGTACTTTCAAATCATTCATCATTTCAGATTTAAAACAGATGCCACTTTATACTGAGATAAGCTCTTTCACTTCTCAGTTCACTTCTTTTCTGGCTTTCCCCCCATTTTTTTTTTTTTTAACTTTCCTTGCATATCTCACACCTGACTGTCCATATTCACCACCATATTCTTCCTAAAGGATTTATATTCGCATTCAAATCGTCATCTGCCTTTTATTTAAGATGTGCTTTTGATCTTTTTTCTACAAATTATTAGCTATCCTCAAGCTAGTTAAGTGACCCTTCAATAGGTCAGCTTCCATTTCCTGTACTTGACTAGCAAAGCAGTAGCAAGCAGACAAGAAAATTGTTTTAGGAGTTAGAAAATCTCAATATTTCAATTTGCTTGTATAGAAGGCTATAGCTATATTTTACTGGAACACTAAAAAATTGGCTTAATATACAGTAGTAATACTAGTAGAAACACAATTTAATAAATTCTGGCAAAAAATTTACCCATGGAACTTACTCAACACAAATGAGCAGAATGCAATAAAGTGCACTATTTTTAATGCTATAGTACATTAACATTAAGGGTTTCTGTTAATATACTACACCTATTAAAGATGATAATTCACTATATCCTTGAAAGCTTGACAGAAGTCTGTAGTGTTGAGATCCTATAATGCATGACTCGAGACAAAAAACTTCATGCAATTTAAGTACTTTAAATTAATGTTCTCATAGAAATACAATATAAGGAAGCTTCTAAAATATTATAAAAATGACTTATTACTTCCTGGATTTGAGTCACAGAATCACAGGATCACAGAATTGTCTAGGTTGGAAGAGACCTCTAAGATCACCTAGTCCAACCTCTGACACTAAAAAGTCCTCCACTAAACCATATCCCTAAGCTCTATATTTAAACATCTTTTAAAGACCTCCAGGGATGGTGACTCAACCACTTCCCTGGGCAGCCTATTCCAATGGCTAACAACCCTTTTAGTAAAGAAGTTCTTCCTAATATCCAACCTAAACCTCCCCTGGCGCAACTTAAGCCCATTCCCCCTTGTCCTGTCACGAGGCACGTGGTAGAATAGACCAATGCCCACCTCGCTACAACCTCCTTTAAGGTAACTGTAGAGTGCGATAAGGTCACCCCTGAGCCTCCTCTTCTCCAGACTGAACAGTCCCAGCTCCCTCAGCTGTTCCTTGTAATACTTGTTCTCCAGACCCCTCACCAGCTTCGTTGCCGTCCTCTGGACTCACTCGAGCACCTACATGTCCTTCTTGTAGTGAGTGGCACAAAACTGAACCCAGTACTTGAGGTGCGGCCTCACCAGAGCTGAGTACAGGGGGACAATCACTTCCCTAGCCCTGCTGGCCACACTGTTTCTTATACAAGCCAGGATGCTGTTGGCCTTCTTGGCCACCTGAGCACACTGCTGGCTCATATTCAGCCGACTATCAACTATCACTCCCAGGTCCTTCTCTGCCTGGCAGCTCTCCAACCACTCATCTCCCAGGCTGTAGCTCTGCTTGGGGTTGTTGTGCCCCAGGTGCAGGACCCAGCACTTGGCCTTGCTGAACTTCATGCAGTTGACCTTGGCCCATCGGTCCAGCCTATCCAGGTCCTCCTGCAGAGCTTTCCTACCCTTGAGCAGATCAACACACACACCTAACTTGCTGTCGCCTGCAAACTTACTGAGGATGCACTCGATCCCCTCATCCAGATCATCAATAAAGATATTAAAGAGAACCGGCCCCAGTACTGGCCCACTAGTGACCAGCCTGCAACTGGATTTAACTCCATTCACCACGCCTCTTTGGGCCCGAATACCCAGCCAGTTTCTAATCCAATGAAGCGTATGCCAGTCCAAACCATGAGCAGCCAGTTTCTTGAGGAGAATGTTGTGGGGAACAGTGTCAAAAGCCTTACTGAAATCAAGGTAGACCACATCCACAGCCTTCAGAGAGTTAGTCTGGTGTAGCTTTTTCAGTCCTATGACTTGCTGACTCAGCCATCCATTCCAGATTTGATTATTACTGGTTTTGAATTAGATTTAAGATTTTAGACTTTCCTTGAAATAATTTTCACAGATAGGCTGTGGAAGTTAATAGACATACTCATTTAAATAAAGCTATTTTACTTTAATAGGGATGCAGATGAAGAGTGAGAAATTAGATTTTCAAGGAATGTTAATTTATAAATACATATTTTCTATATTAAATGTTTCTGTCATTTAAAACAGAAAAAGCTTTAACTAAGTGGGGGACAATGTGAAAGACAATCTTCAGACTGTAAAGTTGTTTCCTTCCATCTCAATATTTTCTGAAGTTTCATCATTTTCTGAAAAGTTGAAAAGACAGCTGTTTTTAAGTCATAGACATTCTTTCCTTCTATAATGTACTGCTTTCTCTGTTGTAAAATTTGAAACTTCTATTCCACAAGAACTGTCAGAATTTTAAAATTACTTTAATCAAAGATTTAAATACATAGTTGACTGTTCAAATTTATGTTATTGTTACACTGTTGGGGGTGGGAGAATCATATACATAAAAGACCTTATTTAAAACTACTTAAATAATTAATTTATTATTTTATTTTTTAAAATGAAGTATTTAACCTTCTTGACATTTATACTATTGAAACAGCACAAGATAATCCTCTTAGTTATATTAGCCAGGTTCAGAGTTAATGCGAATCTAGAAGCAGCACTATATTGTATTACCTGGACTTTATAACATGTCAAAATAATGACATTGAAACATTATGTTTTTTGCATGTGGCAATTTGTGTATATTTTCTTACTGCCTAGAGATGTTACTAGGAAATATTTTAGTTTTACTTAATCACATTTTTCAAAAACATTTTTTTTCCCTGCGTTCCAGCAGACATAAATTAAATTTTTTCTGTTTCATTATTGGGTCATACCTAACTGTTGGGCATCAAAATGTTTTCTGTTGAAGGGAAATTGAGCACAATAATTATAGTGTACTAAGTCATTCAGGGCCCAGTGGTGTGTCTGTAGTATGAGTTATATATAACATCAATAGCAAAGTAGACTGCAGCTTACGAAATATGAAGTTGAATAATGGGTAGTTTTCTTGCTGGATATTGGGTATTATTTACCAAAAATTACATATCACTACATGTAAAATATAGGAGTATTTAGCTTTTTAAAAAACAAAGAAACAAACAAAAACAACTTAATCTTTTGAATAGTCTTAATTAGGGATTCTTCAAAATATGAAGAAACCACTTGCACGTATGTCCTAAGTTAATCATTTTGATTTTATATTAACATACTTTTTATTGGTTTTTTTTTTTTTTGATGTTTTTTTTTCTAAGAGTAATATTGCATTATTCAGTGCAAAGACATTGTCTGAGTAGCCAGGGATCAGATTAGGAAAGCCAAAGCCCTTTTAGAATTAAGAGGGCCACAAGAAAGGCATTTGTAGGTGCACTGATGATAAAAGAAAGACTAGGGAAATTGTGTGCCCTCTCCAGAAGGAAATGGGAGAATAGGATACAGAGAAGACTGAGGTATTAAATGACATTTTTGCCTAAGTCTTCACCAGCAAGAGCTCTAACCACGTTGCCCAGGCCCCAGAAGGCAAAGGCAAGGACTAGGAGAAGGATGAACTGCCCAGTGTAGAAGATCAGGTGGAGAACAGCTAAGGAACCTGAAGGTACACAAGTCATAGCATGATAGAATGGCTTGGTTTAGAAAGGACCTTAAAGATCATCTAGTTCCAATCTCCCTGCCACTGGCAGGGATACCACCCACTAAATTGGCTTGGCCAAGGCCCCACCCAACCTGGCCTTGAACACCTCCAGGGATGGGTCATCAACAGCTTCTCTGCGTAACCTCTTCCAGTGCCCCATGGGACCTGATGATATACATCCTCAGGATCTGAAGGACCCAGTGGATGAACTTGCTAAGCCACTGCCCATCATATTTGAGAAGTTGTGGCAGTCTGGTGGGGTTCTTGGAGGGGAAACATAACCCCTATTTTTAAAAAGGAAAAAAATGAAAAGACCTGGGGAATTACAGGGCAGTACATCTTACCTCTTACCTGGCAAGATCATGGAGCAGATCCTCCTGGAAACTATGCTAAGACATGGAAAATAAAGAGGTGATTGGTGACAACCAGCATGGCTTCACTAAGGGCAAATTGTGCCTGACAAATTTGGTGGCCACCTAGAATGGGGTTACAGTTTTGGTGGATAGGTGAAAAGCAACTGACATCATCTACCTGGAACTGTGCAAAGCATATGACACTATCCCCAGGATATCCTTGTCTCTAAATTGGAGAGACATGGATTTGACATATGGACTACTCAGTGGTTAAGCAATTGCCTGGATGGTCATACTCAAAGAGTTGCAGTCAATGGCTCAATGTCCAGGTGGAGAGCAGTAACGAGTGGTGTTCCTCAGGGGTCAGTACCGGGATCAGTGCTGTTTAACATCTCTGTTGGTGACATGGGCAGTGACATTGAGTGCACCCTCAGCAAGTTTGCTGATGACACCAAATGATGAGGTGTGGCCAACATTCTGAAGGGAAGGGATATCATCCAGAGGGACTTGGACAGGCTTGAGAAGTGGGCCTGTGAGAATCTCATTGAGGTTCAACAAGGCCAAGTGCAAAATCCTGCACCTGGGTTGGAGCAATCCCAAGCACAAATACAGCGTGGTCAGAGAATGGATTGACAGCAGCCCTGAGGAGAAAGACCTGGGGGTTTTGATTGATGAAAGCCAGCAACGTACACTTGCAGCCCGAAAAGTCACCCATATCCTGGTCTTCATCAAAAGCAGTGTGGCCAGCAGCACAAGGGAAGTGATTCTCTCCCTCTACTCTTCTCTTGTGAGACCCCACCTGGAGCACTGCTTACAGCTCTGAGGTACCCAGCACAAAGACACTGAAGGATTAGAATGAGTCCAGAGAAGGACCAATAAGATGATCAGAGAGGGCTGGAGCACCTCTCCTGTGAAGACAGGCTAAGGGAGTTGGGGTTGTTCAGCCTGGGAAAGAGAAGGCTCTGGACAGACCTTATAGTGGCCTTCAGAAAAGTTGGGAAAGATAGGAAAGGACCCTTTGTCAGGGAGTGCACTGATAGAACATGGATTAATGGTTTTAAACTAAAAAAGGAGAGATTTATTTTAGTTTTAAGGAAGAAATTCTTCACTCGGATGGTGGTGAGGAACTGGAACAGGTTTCCCAGAGAAGCTGTGAATGCCCCAGCCCTCAAAGTGTTTAAGGCCAAGATGGATGGGGCTTTGAACAACCTTGTCTAGTGGAAGGTGTCTATGCCTATGGCTGGGGAGTTGGAATTAGGTGATCTTTAAGGTCCCTTCCAAACCAAACCATTCTATGATTTTATGATTCCCATATTTTAAAGCCAATACTGAAATGTTTTTTTCAAATCACTTTAAGAAATGAGTATGAAGCAGAGTTTTGGGTTTGAATCAAATGGCCAGAATTAAATTTCCATTGTTCCTTGTGTTCTTCAATTTCAAACACATAAAAAACAAAATCTTTCCTGTTAAGATTGATAGGGCAGTGGTACAAAAGTCTACCTTCAAAAGCTCTGTTTGAATTGAGTCCTTCCCCTCAGCAAATAAAATAGAAATGTTCAGATTGCATGATTGGTACATATGCCAGGAAGTCTCAGAAATAAATTGATGATCCACTATTTCAGTTATTATTCTTCTGCAGACATTTTTTTCCCAACATTGAGGAACGCAGTTTGCACTGTGATTTAAAGTGATTTATGAGTTTTTGAGTTTAGGGAACAGAAATCTGTACCACGTCTACTATGGAGGAGAAAATCTTGTAGTAACACAATAATCTGAAGAATTGATTGAAGTATTGAAATTATGTCTCGGGTTCTTTATTAGTTCTGTGTTTTCTTACTACTTACTGGACTACTAGGAGAGCAGTTGCAGTATGTGACATGCTTCAATGTTGTTGATATCTGCCTCTTGTGAGAGGGCAGTTTGTCCCTTAATGAGACAATTGTGCTGCAGTTTAATCTGTATGCAGGCCTACTGGCTTGCCAGAAACAGTGCAATCATCAATTTGATTGCCGGGCAACTGCATTCTTCATTATCAGCATAAATCCTTTCAGCCCTTTTTCAGCTATTGCTCTTTTGCAAATAAACATAAATATGTCATTGATATCAACAACCTTGCTTTTTTCAGAGGCTGAAGACTCCTTAGTCGAAAAGAACAAGCCTTGGGTCTTCTCTGAAAAAGGTAAAAAGTTGACAGAAGTTCCTGGCTGAGGTGAGCTGAGATATCTAGTAAATCTGATGCTCATCTACAAGAAGGGCTGTAAGGAGGACCTGGGGAACAACATACCTTTCAGTCTGGCCTTGCAATGTCAGGTAGCAGATCATCTTGCATGCCATCAAGTGGCACACACAAGGCCCAGTCAGCATGCCTTTATGTAAGGCAGATTCTGTTTGATCTCCTTCTATGACAAGGTGACCAGCTTAATGGATGAGGGAAAGGCTGTGGAGGTGGTCTACTAGACATTAATAAAGCTTTCAACACTGTTACCTACAGCATTTCTCCAGGAAAACTGGCTGTTTATGTCTTGGATGGGTGTATGCTTCACTGGATAAAAAACTGACTGCGAAGCTGGGCCAAAGAGTTTTGGTGAATGGAGTTAAATCCACTTGGAGGCCAGTCACAAGTTGTGTCCTCAGGACTAATGTTGGAACAACCCTCCGGGAGGAACCGACAGAAGGAAGACACAGGCGCTCAATATGAGTGATCCATATGCTTCAACTTTATTAGCTGTGCAGCTTTCTTATATATGCATTGAAATAATTAGCTCATACAAATTGCAAAAGTTAAGCTCATGATTGGTCTCCCTTATCTTATCAGCTTCTCCCTCATTCTTTTCGACCGAAATAACACAGTCGGTACTTTCCCAGACTGCTAACGAATATTGTGTCCTTGTGTCTAATTAGCTCAGACAAGTTGTGTACGATATTTGTCTAACTCGTGATGGTCCAGCTGCTTTATGTCAACGTGACCTATCTCAGTTAACCATTCTTCTACAATTCCCCCGTTTTTATTTTGTGCTAGAAATACCTTTTTAGTTAGTTGTTCTAATTTCTATGTTAGACAGCTAAAAACCACTCTTGCTGCAATCAAGATTAATATAAGTACAAGCAAAATACGCAATCCTTCCTTAATCAAACTCAGAATCCAACCGCTTACATTTCCAAACATTTTTCAAAACAGATCGTCAAACCAACTATTTTCTACCTTAATTTTTTGAGTGTGGTCCTTTAGCCACTTTAATTGTTCATGTATTGATGGTCCATGATCAGAGAGGTTAAAGCAACACATACCTTCAAAGTCCATAACATCACTCAAGGTTATCAGCCCTGGGCCTACACTATCTTCACAGTACTTCAAGGCTTGAGTTGCGCACTTTAATTAAATCATGCCCCTTCTCATTTAAAGATAGCTCCATAATTCCCCCTTTTTGTTTTTGAGCAACCCAGGCCTGGTCTACTACCTTTAACACTGCAAACATTGTAATAAGCAAGGCACTACAGGTAACAGGGTAAAGATAGAATAATGCTTTGCAGCGATGCTGCTCCTCACTCACACAGCACAATCACACAATCACACAAAGAGGCCTCTTGTACCTTTCATTCATACCACTAAGAAAATATCACTTAAAATAATTTGTCTGCAGCTTCAGGAGGTCCTTGTCTACTCCCGTGGTGAGCGGCTGAGAGTGGAGACCCCTCCGAGGAAAATGCTCGGGGTGCACCTAAGGGCGTCCATTCCACAGTCGATCCTACAGCCAAGCAGAGCGGCTCCTGGCGCAAGGAATAATGCTATTCTAGTTTTGTATAATTACACCAAAGAGATGCATTGCAATAAGGAGTGAGTGTAACATTGACAATTTGTTTCATGCTTTGGTTTTTGCCCATGTAATTGAACCTTACACATGGTGTGGCTGTTACACTACCCAGAGTATCTAATTCCTGTGGCTCTAAGGGCAATCATAGCAAGTAAACAGTCCAGTCTTTGTTATCTGCTGGGAGCCCCACCACACATCTTAAATTGAGTCGTTAGCACTAGCCAGGGACAGGCACATCGCTTCTTGTCCTGTCATGTTGGTGAGGGTGACCCAGATGTTGCAGCATGGTTGAATGGAGACCCAGGTCTGGCAATAACCGATGACAGCGGTGATTGTGAGGAGGAGGCCAGCCATGGCCTTACCCCCTTGCTGGTACCCATCTTGATCCGTGACCTGTAAAGACACAAGCATACTCTCGACCCCAAGTTATTAGAGGCTGGGGTCCCTCCCAAAGACCTGTATTTAAATTTTTTACCATCACTAAGACCTGCTCTGATTGTGGCACCCGTGACAGTGCGGAATTCATACTTTTGTAATGTTTTACTATGGGTGGTACCTCTTTGTGAGGAAAGGGTAGTGCTAGCTGATTCATTACATAAAGTGCCTTTCCCAATCTGTTCTGTGGTGTTTCCTAGGTGTCTCCCCCTTTTTGTTTATTTAGCAGTGTTTTGAAGGTGCAATGTGTTAGTGTGGCTCTGCATGTGAATAATACAATACAGGTGCACTCGCTACTCTGCCAAAATAACAGCTCTTTAAATTTTTGACAGAAGTTTTCCTTTGGGATATGTCTCAAATGTGCCCTCTCAATGCGCTGGTCAGCAGTGGGACCCTTACCTAACATGGGACAGCTTCTAGATCCTTCTCACAGAAGCCACCCCTATGGTCCCCTGCTATCAAAAGTTTGCCACGTAAACCCACTACATTCCACCCCTCGCCTCTGTGAAAAGCATATTTAAGAATAATCACAATATACTCTTTACAATTATCACAATCTTCACAAACTCCACTTCCCTCAAAAAGAAAAATAATTCCCCACACCAAAATAAACATAACATCATCACAACACCAACGAGGTGGACAACTTAACACACACGCTACCCCTTGTCCCTTCACCACACTAATATGAAACATATTCCTTCACAATTACAACTTTCTTGAATTCTTCACAACTTTTACATTCATAAAAATGTCCAGTCCACGTTTTGCCCCTTACTTCTCTTGACTGTCATCCTTATCTCAAATTCCTTGAGCCCCACATTGGGTGAGTAAAAAACAGTAAGTTATCATGGATTTGGGGTGGGAGGTTTGAAGAAACCAATCTTCCAGCAGTATTGGACAATAAATGGCACAGAAACTATAGTAATGCTGATTTGTACTGGAGCAAACAATTTGTGAATAGTATATGCCAACTCAAATGTGCCTGTACCAGCAGCCTGTTTAGATTGCAGCAATGACTCACTGAAACCAAGTTTGAAGAGAACTGCAGTCATGTCCACACTACTTGTTACAGCCAGGTAGAAAATTCATAGAGATACTAATGAAATTGCAACATGGAATGAAACCCCTACAGCACCATATTCTTTGAAAACTTTTTTCAGCTGCTGGGATTTATTGAGTTTCTTGTGTTCACTGCTGAGGTCTGTGGCTGCCTTTTCAGGCTATCCACCCACATCCTTGGCCGAGCTGCCGGCGGCAGCGCCAGCAGAGGGGCTGGAATGCTGAGGGGGGTCCGGCCCGGGGGACCGGGGAGGGGGGAGCCGAGGGCCGGGCAGGGCGAGCGGCCGGCGGGGCTGCGCCGCCTGCACCCCCGGGCTGCACCGTGCGTTCAATTCGCGGGGAGGAGGAGCCGAGGGCGGAGGTCGGCACGCCTCTCCTCCCTCACCTGTGGGCAGTGCAGGACATCCCCCCTGGGTGTCCTGGGGTGTTGTTTCCGCAGTCGGCTCAGATCTCTGCTTTGGCCTGGTCCCGTCAACTTCCGCTTTTTCCGCGCTCGATGGTGGGTCCGGCGGGACTTCGCATAACGTGGGGGCGGCCCGTTACCTGGCCCATCACCGTCAGTGCGCGATAGGAGTTCGGAGACCGTCGAGCATGGAACCCCGGTCATTCCTTTAACCGCAGATAGCCCCAAAATACGCGCAAGAGTCCCGCGTTTTCTTTCCAAATCCCCAGATATTTTAGGGACCGTCCCCGGGATTAACATTTGAGCAGCAGCACAGGCTACGTCCTTTTCTGCTTTCATGGTTTTTAACGTCTCTATTACTGTACGCCACAACTCGCGGACAGTTTTCACTTTCTTTCTATCATTTGAATCTCCCGTTACAGTCTTTTCCCACATGGTATTCCCAAATTCTTGCCGTTCCGTAACAGAGAACAGCAGGGTCATCTCTCTAAAATGTCCCCATCGTTGTCCTAACTTGATCAATTTGATCAATTGCTTTCCCATTGTCTCGATACCTCTCTTAGAGAGTATTCCAGCGAGCAACGCTGCTGCAGCTTCCACCTCCAAAGCTGCACCTTCCACTGGGAGGAGAGGTCCGTGTCTGCCCCCAGTTTGCACACAGGCAGTACTCCTCCCAGACGTCTTGTTTCCCATTCCCCTCCTCTTGCTGCTTACCGCAGTCTCGGAGAATAAATCGAGCTTGACTATCTAGCGAGTACCCTTGGTTAACCCATATGCTAGTAAGCCTGATAACTCCTTTTTGCAGTCTATACCCTGCGTGCTCCGCTTTTCTAAAAAGCATTTGAGCAAATAAGCCGCTTGTCGCTCCATGGTTACTCACGTACCGTTGCAACCTTTGCAAGACCTGCGGCGGAACTTTTTGGCAGGACCCCTTCTCATCCCGGGCATGGACCCCCTTTTGTGCCCTCTCCGCCTCCTCTGCGGCTCTGGCGCACGGACCCCCTTTTGTGTCTCGTCGCCTTTAATGTCGCAGCAAGACCAGCTGTTCCTGATGTTCTGTCAGTTCCCGAGTTCGGATTGCTGTAGCAGAGTCCCCGTCCAGCAAGGTCCCTGTTCGGGCGTCATTTGTTGGAACAATCCTCCGGGAGGAACTGACGGAAGGAAGACACAGGCGCTCAATATGAGTGATCCATATGCTTCAACTTTATTAGCCGTGCAGCTTTCTTATATATGCATTGAAATAATTAGCTCATACATATTGCAAAAGTTAAGCTCATGATTGGTCTCCCTTATCTTATCAGCTTCTCCCTCATTCTTTTCGACCAAAATAACACAGTCGGTACTTTCCCAGACCGCTAACGAATATTGTGTCCTTGTGTCTAATTAGCTCAGACAAGTTGTGTACGATATTTGTCTAACTCGTGATGGTCCAGCTGCTTTATGTCGACGTGACCTATCTCAGTTAACCATTCTTCTACAGACTAAGTATTGATTACAGTTCTCTTCAAAATCTTTATCAATGATCTGGATAAGGGGATCAAGGGCACCCTCAGTAAGTTTGCAGACAACACCAAATTAGGTGTGATTGTTGATCTGCTTGAGGGTAGCAGGGCTCTGCAGAGGGATCTGCATAGGATGGATCGATGAGCCAAGGCCAACTGTATGGGATTCTACAAGGCTAAGTGCCAGGTCCTGTACTCAGGGCACAACAGCTCCATGCAATACTGCAGTCTAGAGGAAGAGTGGATGGAAAATTGCCCAGCAGAGGGGGTTGGTAATACCTAGGGGTATTACCAACACCTGGCTGAACATGAGCCAGCAGTGTGCTTGGGTAGC
Source organism: Heteronetta atricapilla (assembly GCA_011075105.1). NCBI lineage: Eukaryota > Metazoa > Chordata > Aves > Anseriformes > Anatidae > Heteronetta > Heteronetta atricapilla. The sequence goes on along the minus strand of CM021763.1, from coordinate 50,712,175 downwards.
CAAGATGCCAACAGTGTCCTGGCTTCTATCAGAAGTAGTGTGGCCAGCAGGACTAGGAGACAGATTGCCACCCTGTACTTGGTTCTGGTGAGGCCACACCTTGAGTGGATCAGTTTGAGCATTCAGTTTTGAGCATTCAGTTTGGGTCTCTCACTACAAGAATATCAAGGTGCTGCAGCATGTCCAAAGAAGGGCAACAAACCTGGCGAGGGGTCTAGAAAATGAGTCTGATGAGGGGCAGCTGTGGGAACTGGGCTTATTTAGCCTAGAGAAAAGGAGGCTCAGGGAAAACCTTATTGTGCTCTACAGTTACCTTAAAGGAGGCTATAGAGAGGTGGGTTTCTTCTCCCAAGCAACAAGTGATAGGACAAGAGGAAATGGCCTCAAGTTGCACCAGGAGAGGTTTAGGTTGTATATTAGGAAAAATTTCTTCACTGAAAGAGTTGTGAAGTATTGGAACAAGCTACTCAGGAAAGCAGTTGATTTACCATCCCTGGAGTCATTCAAAATATGTCTATCTTTTTCTATAGACCTTGGGAAGGTCTATGCTACACCGGGCCTGATGGCACTGGGTGGGATCCGCCTCTCTCGGAGAGGGGTAAGGATCTTTGGTCAGGAGTTGGCAGGGCTGATAGACAGGGCTTTAAACTAGAGTCGAAGGGGGAAGGGGCTAAAACCAGGCACGCCGGTGAAGACCTAAGGGATGGTACGCTAGAATCAGAGGGGCTGTGTGCCAGTGAGGTCCTTCGGTTAGATCCACAAGGTGCTGAGTGTAAGGAGACACACCTGGAATGCTTCTACACGAATGCACGCAGTATGAGGAATAAAATGGATGAGCTAGAAGTACTGGCCCAGTCCCGCAACTACGACATCATCGGCATAAGTGAAACCTGGTGGGATGAGTCCTGTGACTGGGGTGTTGCGATAGATGGTTACAGGCTCTTCAGGAGGGACAGGCAGGGTAGGCGAGGTGGTGGGGTGGCGATGTATGTGAAGCAGGGGCTGGACTGTGTGGAACTTCAGGTCGGCGATGGCAAAGTTGAGAGCCTCTGGGAAAGGATCAAGGGACGAACGAATAAAGGGGATATAGTTGTGGGAGTCTATTACAGACCGCCTGGCCAGGACGATAGCGCCGATAAATTATTCTTTACAGAACTAAGAGAGGCCTCGAGATTAACTCCCCTTGTCCTTATGGGGGACTTCAACTTGCCAGACGTTAACTGGGAGTGCCACACGGCTGACACGAGCAAGTCCAGGAGGTTCATGAAGCACCTAGATGATAACTTCTTGGTGCAGGTGCTAACGGAGCCAACTAGGAAAGGTGCCCTCCTAGATCTGTTGCTAGAAAACAGAGAGGGTCTGGTGGGAGATGTGGTGATTGGTGGCCGCCTCGGTCATAGCGACCATGAAGTGGTTGAGTTCAAAATTTATGGTGACAGAAGGAAAAGTGCCACCAAAACCTCATCCCTAGATATGGGGAAGGCAGACTTCAGGCTGCTCAGGGAACTAGTCAGCAAGGTCCCCTGGGAAGCTGCTCTTGAAGGCCTCGATGTCCACCAGTGCTGGTCATTCTTTAAGCGATGCCTCCTAGAAGCACAAGAACAGGCAGTTCCTAAATATCGCAAGTCAGGCAGGCGGGGCAGGAGGCCGGCGTGGCTGACCAGGAACATTCTTATGGAGATTAGATGGAAACAGAGAGTCTTTCGCTACTGGAAGGAGGGCCAGGTGACATGGAAAGAATACAGGGATGCTGTTCGTGTTTGTAGGAAGAAAATTCGTGTGGCTAAAGCACACCTAGAGTTGAAGCTGGCTGTGTCTGTGAGAGATAATAAAAAGGGTTTTTTTAGATATGTGAATGGAAAAAGGAGAACTAAAGAATACATAGGGCCGCTCCTTGATAGGGAAGGTCTCCTCACAGACAATGACATAGGCAAAGCAGAGACGCTTAATGCCTTCTTTGCCTCTGTCTTCAATGCCGATGATGGGCTTCGGGACCCAGGGTGCCCTGAGCTGGAGGACCAGGACGGAGGGGATGACAAACTCCCAACTGACCCTGAACGTGTGCGGGATTTGCTACTCCACCTGGATCCCTACAAGTCCATGGGTCTGGATGGGATTCATCCCCGGGTGCTGAAAGAGCTGGCGGACGTCATCGCGGAACCTCTCTCAATTATTTTTCAACTATCCTGGGAGTCTGGAGAGGTCCCGGTAGACTGGAAGCTGGCAAATGTTGTGCAAGAAGGGTCAGAAAGAAGACCAATTACAGGCCTGTCAGTCTCACGTCAGTGCCTGGTAAAATCATGGAGAAGATGTTTCTCAAACTTATTGAGGCGCACCTGGGGGACAAAGCAGTCATTGGTCCCAGCCAGCATGGGTTTGTGAAGGGTAGGTCCTGCCTAACTAACCTGATTTCCTTTTATGATAAGATCACCTGTATGGTGGACCAAGGGAAACCAGCTGATGTGATTTTTTTGGACTTCAGCAAGGCTTTTGACACGGTTTCCCATAGGATCCTACTGGACAAAATGTCCACCATACAGCTAAATAAAAATATCATCCGATGGGTGAGCAAGTGGCTAACGGGCAGGGCCCAAAGGGTTATGGTGAATGGGGCTACGTCAGGCTGGCGGGCGGTCACAAGTGGGGTCCCTCAAGGCTCCATTTTAGGGCCGGTACTTTTCAATATTTTTATAAACGATCTGGATGTAGGAATAGAAGGTATTTTGAGCAAGTTTGCTGATGACACCAAACTTGGAGGAGTTGTGGACTCGGATGAGGGTGGAAAGGCCTTGCAGAGGGATCTGGATAGGTTGGAGAGCTGGGCAATCACCAACCGCATGAAGTTCAATAAGAGCAAGTGCCGGGTCCTGCACCTGGGACGGGGAAACCCTGACTGCACGTACAGACTGGGCGATGAGACGCTGGAGAGCAGCCTAGAAGAGAGGGATTTGGGGGTCGTGGTAGACAGCAAGTTGAATATGAGCCAGCAGTGTGCCCTGGCAGCCAGGAGGGCCAACCGTGTCCTGGGGTGCATCAAGCACGGCATCGCTAGTAGGTCGAGGGAGGTGATTGTCCCGCTCTACTCTGCGCTGGTGCGGCCTCACCTCGAGTACTGTGTGCAGTTCTGGGCACCACAGTATAAAAAGGACATGAAACTGTTGGAGAGTGTCCAGAGGAGGGCTACGAAGATGGTGAAAGGCCTGGAGGGGAAGACGTACGAGGAACGGCTGAGGGCACTGGGCCTGTTCAGCCTGGAGAAGAGGAGGCTGAGGGGAGACCTCATCGCAGTCTACAACTTCCTCGTAAGAGGGTGTCGAGAGGCACGAGACCTTTTCTCCATTAACACCAGCGACAGAACCCGCGGGAACGGGGTTAAGCTGAGGCAGGGGAAGTTTAGGCTTGACATCAGGAGGGGGTTCTTCACAGAGAGAGTGCACACTGGAACAGGCTCCCCAGGGAAGTGGTCACTGCACCGAGCCTGACTGAGTTTAAGAAGAGATTGGACTGTGCACTTAGTCACATGGTCTGAACTTTTGGGTAGACCTGTGTGGTGTCAAGAGTTGGACTTGATGATCCTTAAGGGTCCCTTCCAACTCAGGATATTCTATGATTCTATGATTCTATGATTCTATGTGTAGATGTGTTGCTTAGGGACATGGTTTAATGGTAGAGTTGGCAGTGCTAGGTTAAAGGTTTGACTTTAGAGGTCTTAGAGGTCTTTTCCAACCTAAATTATTCTATAATTCTTTGATCTGAGTAGCCCACGGAAGTTAGGCAAAGCAAGTTTTGCAGGAAAAGCTCCATAGTTCTGGGACATCACTGTTTTAGGTCAGTTGTAGTCATTTTTGTTAGGTCATTGTATAGAAAAAACTATGTTAAATAATGGCCTTACTTTGTTCAGCTCCGCTGCACACTGCAGTATCCTCTGACATACAAAAAGATTGTCTTTGTCAAGAGAAGGAAGACATTCCTCACAGACTCAAAGGTGACATAGCTGGCTGGCTTAGTATTTGAAGAAGACAATGGAAAAAGGGGTTACATTGTCTGCTTTTAGGTAAGACATACCATTTCGTGGAGTAACAAGATGTGAATATCAAGTGCCAGTTGCACAGATGTGAAGTACAATCTTGAATATATTGCAGTAATACTCTGCAACCCTAGTCAAGAACCAGGACAGTATCCTCGTACATGAGGTAAATAGGTTGGGGGTGTGGAAAATGACAAGAGACCAGATTATTCTGGGGTGATACTGGCAACAGGCAGACCTATGATGTGATCACAGTTGGATGTGGTGTGGTAAAGGAACTTATACTGCAGAAGAGTTCACACTGTGAACCAATACTTTTGGTCTTATGACTTTAGCAAATTCAGAATTACTCAAAAGTGCCGGTATACCCTGTAAAAAAATGCATTCACTTACTCTACAGTAATTACCACTGAATGGTGGTCAGGATGTACTGCAGTTGTGTTCAAATTGTTTATAGCAAGCATAAGTGCAGAAAATGTGTCATTCAGAAAACAAACAAAAAAAAAAATCAGTTTTTTTTTTTGTGTGTGTGTGACCACAGGCTCAGCTGCAATAAAACACATGAACATCACATTTTATGCATTGGAATGGGTTGCTCAGGGTGGTGGTGGAGTCATCATCCATGCGGGTGTTTAAGGAAAGGCTGGGTATGGTGCTTAGGGATATGGTTTAGTGGGTGATATTGGTGGTAGGGGGGTGTGTTGACCAGATGACCTTGGAGGTCTCTTCCAGCCTTAATGATTCTATGATTATGTATCTCAATCCAAGAGCAACTGCAGTGGAAGCCTGGCTCCATTAACAGGTTGACATGGTTGGGATGACAGATTTCAACAGCAGCAGTATCAACATCGCATCCAGGTGCTCATAGCTTCTTGCCCGTGTCATTCCTTTGGCATGAATTAAGGCCTTTCTGTGGTACGCTGACCCTGAACCAGCCCTGTGTCTCCAGGTAGACTGAACTCGGTGGAAGGTATGCACATTCTTTCTGGACCATGACTAGCTGGTCTCCTCAGCCTAAAACTGCTCCCAGAGCCCAGTCAGGACATGAGACAGGGCAGGGCTGCTCCGCCCTGCTGTCAACCCTCGTGAACCCGCCAGACTCCTCGGCAGGAAGCCGGGCCTGAGGGACCAACGGCGGTAACCGATATCTTGGGGCTGAACGGCCCCGCGGCCGCCACCTGCGCGGCTCATGGCACCCGCCACCCTCCCCACAGCCCCGGCCCTCGCTCGTCCGCCACTGCCTTGCGCAGGCACCGTCCCCATGGGCTGCCACCGCCGGGGGTGGAGAGAGGCGGTAGAGGCAGCAGCTCCCCGACTTGTGCAAGCGGCTCAGGGAGCGGCCGCCCCGCCTCGCCGGCAGCGCAGCGCGGCCCCGGCAGCCCCGATCTGGAGGCGGGAGGGCTGGAGGGGGCCGCCCTCTCCCTTGCCCAGCCCTCGCCTCGCCCAGCGGGGCGTGCCGTTCCGCAGGTGCGGGGCTGGTCGCGGCGGGCGGAGGAGAGAGCGGCCGAGCCGGGGCTGAGGCGGGAGGCTTGTGGCAGCCGGCGGCTGGCCGGGTCCCCCCGCGCTGCTGTTGCCCGGCGAGGGTGTTACTGCGGGCTGCAGGCGCTCCTCTCTTTAGGAGGAGAGGCAGGAGAAAGCCTCGACCCCTCTGGGGTCTCTTGTCAGGCTCTGCTCCCTGCCAGGCGGCTCCCTGCCTGCCGACTCTGTGCGTCGAGCCCTTGTGGGGACATGCGTGTCTGGGACAGCCTTTCTCCACTCCCAATGCTGCCCTCCTGGGTTCCGGGTGTTGCCGCCGGGATTGCCTCCTTGCACCTCATCCAGAAACTCCTCTTCCCCTACTTCTGGGCTGACCTGAGATACTTGCTGAAAGTACTGATGTATGGGCTGAAAGTGGAGATCTACAGGCTGCGAGGGAAGATTGTCACCGTCCTGGACAAGTTTGTGAAGCTGGCTGAGGAGCAGCCCCACAAGCCATTCCTCATCTACGAAGGGAAGGTGCACACCTACCGGGATGTGGACAGGCGGAGTAACAGGGTAGCACAGGTCTTCCTTCTCCACAGTGCTCTGAGAAAGGGTGACACTGTGGCCTTGCTGATGGGTAACGAGCCCGACTTCATCCATGTGTGGTTTGGACTCGCCAAGCTGGGCTGTGTGGTGGCTTTCCTCAACTTCAATGTCCGCTCCAGATCTCTCCTGCACTGTCTCAGTAGCTGTGAGCCCAAGATACTGATTGTGGGAGCAGGTAGAGTATACAGTTGCTTTGCACATCCAAAGCTTTAAATGTTACATCTTCCCTGCATATGTGTCTTCAGCTCCTACACTGAAAACCAAATTTTCAGATGTTCACAGAAAGAAAGATCTAGGACTAAAAGGGACTTCAAGAGAGCATAAAGCTTAAGCCAGTTAGAGTCAAGTATATCCATGCTTTGGGGACATTGTTTAAACCTGCTCTTAAAAGTATACATTGCAGAGAAGTCTGCAACATCTAAGTGTAGCCTGTCCAAATGTTTAATTACTTCAAGAGTTACCAAATGTGTGTCAGAAAAGGTTAAAATGATCTATTAAGAATAATTTACAATTCATTTTTAAATAGCTAATAGCTAATTTTTATCTTATCCAAGTCATGAACTTTTTTTTTTTTTTTTTTTTTTTTTTTTTTTTTTTTTTCTGTTCCGTAATTGTAGTGATCAAATCCTCTATAATCTAGAAGGCCAAAGCTATACACTATACGTATTCTGCTATACCACTATACACAATGGTATACTTGTTTTACAAGGATTAAAATTGGGAGTTTTATTTTATAGATGCAGAAGATAGATTTGCTTTGTGTTGGCATCAGACTGTAGAAGAAACTGCCGTGTTTGAATAGGTGATGTTTTATGTAAGTTTCCAGTGTACTACGTTATTACATGCTTCAAAATAATTTAAAATCTTTACGTAGATATATTGTGCATTGTATATTTTGTATTGCAATTGAGCTTCAGTTAGATGTATAAACCAAAGCCAGAGATATAAAACCTAAAGTTAGGCTGCTTAGCACCTCAGCATTTATGATAAATTGCAAGTGAACCTACAATTGCTAAAAAGATCACACAGTACATTTGGGTTGGAGGAAAATATCTCAAAATTTGAGTGTTGCCCACTCTCTCTAAAATTACTATTTCAACTGTAGTATGCCTTATTTCTAGTTCATAGCTTCTTTGGCTGTTACAAATTTTGTGGAGTTTTGCATCAGTGTCTCCTAACTGGTGGAATTTCCTTCTGTCTGCTCTGTGCAGCTGCTGCAAAAAATATGCTTTAACAATTTAGTTTAATATTTTTCCCTTGCATATTTTTTGATTCAAATTATGTAATTCCAGTTGTCTATGCCATGGTGGTTTAAGAATAATAGAGTGCTTGGTAATTAAAATGAGCCAATTTTAATATAATCCCAAAGCAAATGATGAAAATGTTTCTGAACACTCAGTTTTTAATTTTGCCTTCTTAATTAAAAAAATAATAAAAAAAAAATCACCCACTTTGAATATGTGCTTTTGAGTGCAATTGAGGAATCAAATAAATGTTAAGGCAATTCTTGATCATCAACTGTGGTTAAAGAAAACTTTGGATCAAAACTAGTATCTGGAGGTCATCTTTATTAAAATGAGAGGTTAAATAATGAATGAGAAAAGCATATGCAAATCAGGAACGGGATTCATGTTGCTCCACTGTTAATCTGATACCAGCAGCTTCTAGTTGTAGTGACTCTGTTGAACTAACTTGTTTTAAGAGTCTGTCCATCTCAGTTCACAGGGGAAAAGCTTCATGTGAACATGTAGTACCAACAAGCTAGTCTTGGTCTTTTACGTGTTGGTGAACCTTATTCGTGGGTTTCAGTCTGTGCATTAAGATCGTCAGTCCCTCGAGTCTACAAGGCATCACAGTATTCTTCAGGATTTGGAGGCTCTATTTGTCCATCTCTGTGAAAGAACTGGAAATTCTGTTTTGTCCTTGTTTGTTGGCCATGTCATATAATAAAGGAGCCACTCTGAAGAGGTTTGAGTTTTGTAGTTGAAGGCTCACATGCTGTTTAGTGGCTGTGAGGACTAACTCACATTATTTGAAACAAAAGCACAGTATTATACATCTTTACTGCACATAACACTTCCCCCCAATGTTTATAAAAATTGCAGAGCAGTATTTAATACTGAGGTTACATGGTCAATTGGATACATTATCAGAAGTGTATTAACATCTTTTTGTCCTGTGTTCGTGTTTCAAGGGATTCTGCCTTAATAGTAGGCATGACCTGAGCTTTCTTGGTGCGCTTTGCTCTTGTAGCACTTTTTTCCACTAAATTAGACATTCTTTAGCAAAAAATATACACTAAAAACATTCAACCAGTGGTCCATATTTATCATTGTCATAGTTAGGATGATGTCTGGCAAATAAGGATTTTATTTTTTATTTATTTATATTGTATTTTTTATTATTTTTATTATTATTAGACATTAGTTTATAAAAGTATTATTTCTGGATAGAGGAAATTCTGATTTTCAACTGAATGCATGCTTTGTACCCTTCACAAACAAATCTAGGCTTGACTCAGCAACTCCATTGAAACAGTTACAAAGCTATCTTTTCAAGATTTCAGATGACCTTTAATCTAGTTTGTATACTGCAGTGCAGCAGAAATCATCCCCTTACAATTTGGTCATTAACTATCTGTGCTCAGCAAGACAAAATTTGCTCTTGAAATTCTTGTCTGTAATGGAACATTAAGTCTGGGACATGCATTTAAATTCACTTAAGATTTAATTTATGTTGAAGGGGATCTTCCACCTTCTGCTGATATCTGGAAAAGTTCCCACAGATAACTATTTATTGCTAAATCTTCTCTGTTCAGAATATGTTGATGTCTCTGTGTGCAACAATTCCTTTTGAATTCTTTTTTTAGTGCATCTTGTAATTTTTTTCCAAAATGTATTATTTATTTATTTATTTATTTTTAATGAATGTGATACCCCTATCCAAATAGGCTGTGTACTGTTTATGGTTGCATTTTCTTTCATACTTTCCATACTTTCCACAAAATCTATCCCATTTTGTGGACTTTGTACCCTTCAGTTGTCTTTTTTGTCTGCATATTTTTCAGAGGATGTGATTTGGTAACACAGTTCAATTACTATAGTATTCTTTCCTTCAGCACTTGCAGTCAGCTCTTATTCAGTTCTGACAATTCTCTGATATTTTGAATGTTTTTTCTAACTGCAGATTGGAGTATTCTAATAATACTTAAATTTGAGGATTTGGTTTTGACTTAGGTATTCTACAACTTCTCTGCAACTGAAACTTTGATTCTTCAGCCTCTGATATGTTATACAAGCTCCAGAATTTCTCCTTTTGTTGGTTTCTTGTATGATTGTCTGTAAAAGGCTGAATTTTTAATAGAATAACAATGTTCTTGTCATTCATTTAGTATAATCTAGTACCTTGGTTCCTGCCTTCTCATTCTAACACCGGCTGTAAAAGAAAGAGAAATTCTCTGGTTTGCCAATATTTACACCCTGTTTTCCTTCCTAGAATTTCCACTTGTCTTTGTAGTAAATAATGAGTTTTTGCTTTAACTACATTCACTTATCTGCTGTGCTCTCAGAGCGTTTCAGCTGCTTTGGGATTTTTAGCTCTTACTTTAATTTCTTGAGTCATACTCTCAGTATTCCATCCCCAGAAACTCTTTACCACCACTCCCATTCTGGGGAATGTTTGTTGTAAGAGATTCAAAAGTTGGAGTTTGAAACTGCCTTTTAAATAAAACAGTTAACTAACATGCAAGCAAATAAGGAACTTGTGAAGGAGAAAAAGGAAGCTGTATGCCTTCTCTCTGTAAGACTGCTAGTATTAGTTTAGCAGGAATCTGATCTGTTTATAAGGTGCTTATCTGTACTACAATTATTACTGGACTCTGATGCCCTTATTCCTTTAAAAAAATCCTGGGATAAAGAGAGGAGTAAGATACTGTTCTGCGTTACCTTTTAAAGCCCTATGGTCTTTCTAGGGACTATTTCTGTTCATTGGAGTCTTATTTGACCAAGGAACTACATCTTACCTTTAGGACAAAAGCTGTGTAGAAGTAATACATTCATATCTAGTGACCCAGTATAAAGGTACAAATGGAATTTGTTAGTACGTTTATAGTATGATATAAACAGAAGAGTTCAGTTCTGATTGCCATCATGACTTCTGATTCAAGGATTCAGCTTTGAAAGGATTGCATTACTAAGCTCCAGAAGATTGGTCCTCATAGTGAAGGCTATTCAGAGTACATTCAGAATACATGCTGTGTGGATACGCATGGGCAGCTTGCTCTTGGTGACTGTGTTTAAGCAAAACTTTGACTGTTTTGGACCAAGATGACCTCCAACAGATGTTCCTTTACAACTTAATCCATTCTGTGATCTACCATTCTCACAGCTGTGCAAGGTGTAGCATTTTCTTGACCAGGATTCTTTAGGCTTCTCAAGTCTTTAGGCTTCTGCTGCTGGTGAGTGTAATCTGAACTTCTTGTCATTTGAGCTCAGAACCAGGGTTTATTGCTGACAGGTGTAAAGTTCAGACAGATGTGTGTCTACATCCTGGGGAAGTGTATTTAGGAAAATATTCTTGGTATTTGTGAAATACGATCATGTGGTATATACAAATAGTAGTGTATCTTTCATATATTATTCATTGGGTAAAAAAAAAAGGAATAGATTTTGTCAAAACTTTCATCTTTTCTTAAGTTTGGAAAACCTAAACATCCAGACAAAGGAAATCATAGAATACCTGCAGAAGACGCTCTTGGCTACTCCATTTGACACTGTATCTGTCTGATCACTTGTTTTCTTTCAGTCTGTGTCTTTAAGACAGTGTTTGATGAGAAAACAGTGCCCACTGTGATTCCCAAGCTAGTTTCTGCTGTACTGCCTTTACTGCCTTCAGTGACAGTTTGAGATTCCAGCACCAATGCTTATTCGCAACTGAAATGAGATTTCTGTTATTGATTGCTGAGAATAGACCCTGGGTGTAAGGAGTCATTTAGGGATTAGGCACAGGTAACTGGTATCTCTGGTGCTGGGCAGTGTGGGAAAGAGTTTGGACTTGCCATGTCTTATGGAGCATATCATCCAGGGTGCACATCAAATCCGTGTAAGAACCATTTCATACAGCTTGCTCTCTGAGTAACTCTTTGTTCAGTACAACTAGATCTCATAACTTGATTTATTCCTTTCATCTGTGTAGGACTTGTCTGTTTGCCAATAGGCCACATTGTTTCTTTGCTAAAAATTAATATAATAAACCCATTGTGCAAGTTGAAGCCTAGGACAGTAGTTTAAAACCAAAACATATTTTACTTGTTTTCTCTAAAGATGTAACTTACTTATGTATTCATGTGAATTTAATGTAACACAGTTTCAAAAACTTTCTTTTAAACTATAAGTTTATATAAAAACAAGAGGGAAAAATGTTTGGAGAAGCATATTAATTTTGACAAAATAAACTTTTTTTTTTTTTTTTTTTTTTTTTAGTGGAAGCCAAATAGCAAATGAGGAATATTCACATATAACATATGTAAATAACACACACAGAACTTCTGACTACATTGCCAAATGTTAGATAAATATTCATGTCCTCCAAAACAAATAAACCAAAACCTGAGTATAATTTCATAGTTTAAAGAGTCAACAAGTACTTGAGAGAAACCACAAGTTTAAATAGCTAAACTGATTTACTATTATTGCTTTACTATATGGTTGAGTACACATATCAGGTGCCTCTAAAAATAACTGAACTGTAGTTCTCTCCAAGAGAGCTATTTATTCCTGACACATGGACAAGATTATTTGTAAAGACCAAGGAGCTTTACACAACATCTGGCACAGAAGTTTTTTGTTCATGGAACAACACACTAGTTGACTATCATCAGAATTATTCTTTGGAAATATATTAGCACAACTGAGAGTTATCTTTGAACACCCCATGCTCATGCCTGTTCCAGAAGTAATTTTAAGTATCTGGCACTTTGAAAACAGCTGTTTTAAATTAATCTTTCTTCTTTGGGAAATGACTTACTGTTCTTTGCTATCTAGCTAGAAACGTCTTTTAAGATAACATATCATGGCAAACTATTCACATATTGTTCCGAGTACTAGATTCCTTAGCACAAAAGAAAAAATCTGTTGTACAATTTACTCACAGAACAAGTGTTCAATAGCAGTCAGAAAAAAAAAAAAAATAGTAAGGCCTTGTACAACAACAACCACAAAAAAGCCTTAGGTTATATGAGTGTGTGTTTAGAGAAATAGTAAACAGTATGCATGCTTAATTTGAAAATTGACCTTAATTATTTAGTGTAAAAATGTTTCAATCTACTAAAAGGGAATTATGTCCTCCTGTCATTCTTGAATCTTAACTGATTATGCTTGTACAGTTGAAATCAATAGTTGCTATTTTCATTCCTTCAAATAAAGAAATGAAAAGAGGAAAAAATGAAATAGAACAAAGAAATCTTCTTTTTGATAAACTTTCATTTCATGTTACTCTAACACTTAGAGAAGTGGGTGCACATCTTATCTAGCATTTCTGAATACTAAAGAAGTATGAAGAAATTCACAAATATTTCTGTTGTGCAGTTCTGAACAAAAATGTCTCCTGTAGAGAAAACAACAGCTGGACAGTATTACACCTTCATCTTAATCACTTTAAAAAACATGGAAGGCAAAATAATTTAAGGCAATACATGGAGTAAAGAATCTAGCTCTGGAAAATATGGAAATTCAGTAATGGTCCCTTTGGTATCTGCAGTACTTAAAAGGTGATCTTTTTTGTTGTTTTGTTTTTATTTTGTTTTGTTTGTTTTTGTTTATTTTTTTCCAGGCCGTTTTGCAAGAGAATAGTTTGTAATTCAACAATATGTAAACTTTCATTTACAATTACGTTTCAGTTACACAGGAAATTTTTCCTTGATAACTTTTATTGCACATTTTTTCTCGATATTTGTACATCATGCTGATTATTTGGTAAGGTCTCTACACAGGACAGCCATCTGAGTCTGGCATGTATGATTGCTGTAAGTTGGAGAAACCACAAAATCCTTGGCATTAATAATTAACAATCCTTACCATCTTTGCTGGCACTGTAGTTAGTGCCAATGCATCAACAAAGAGTGGCAGAGGATGTTATATACTTTTACTAGTTCTGAGAAGAGAAATTGAGCTCCAGCAACTTCAAACACCCATGTTTCTCTTGCTAGATTGTTAGCCTAACTTGTACCTACACAAACTATTAATACATTTACAAGACAAGAGGAAGACAAAAATCCCGATTGGAAGCTACTTGGTATATGGTTATTCTGTCACGCTTATTAACAGCTGTTTTTCATGAGAATTATTATTGTTATATTTTAATACTTATTACTAGAAAAACATGCCCTAATTATACAATGTGACAGCAAAGCAGAATTACTGATGAGTGAACCTGGACTTTCAGTGCATCAGGTTTCCTGCAGTTGACATTATTGTCCTTAACATACCTTTCCATTCACTTTATTTGTTCTATGGCTATGTGTAGTAAGCAAAAGCAGACTATACTCCAGTGATTCAAACAAGAGGCTATCTTTTAGATTTTTGTAATTATTAGGTCTTTTCTTCCTGAAATTATTCTGCAAGGTAAAGAAGTTAGGACACAAAAATTTTTATGTCACACTCTGTCAGAATGTTTTCTAAACATTCACAAAATATACAGAACTTGTCCTCTGGCTTCAAGTTTGTAAGACATACATATAGTCAGGGACAGTAGGCTATATCTCTGTTATGGTAACAGAGATTAATATGTTATTCACTAAAATATATACAGCAGTCTGTCACTTGCAAAAATTTTTCTGAAGTATTAAAAATCTTGCATTAATATGGTGCACAGTATATGCAAGTGAGTTCTATTAACAGTACCCATATTTAATATTTTCAAAATGAGCTTGGGGTTGACATTAGGAGTTCAAATGCTGGCTCTTGCAGAGCCTCATTATGAGGTTCTGGATGAGTCATTTCAATTTTGTTTGTTTATTCATTTATAAAAAATGAGATAATAACATACATATATACCCACAGGGATATTTACAAGATTAATTGCTTAGGCTGAGATCCAGCAAAGCACTTAAGTGTAAATGTTTCTTTAAGTATATGAATTATTCTATTGAAAGCAATATGACTATTTCTGTTCTTGAGAATTTTGGATTAGTATTTTAATGCCTGTCCAGTATTATGTGAAAGTGACAGATTGCAAAAATGCTTAAAAAAATAAATACCAAATGTATTACTTTGGAACTGGCCACTATTTATATATATATTTTCTTTTTGTTTAATCTAGGTTTCTCTCTCTGTTTCTTTTCTTCTTAAATGAACAAAATAGATCTTATTTACACTTCTTATTTTATAACAGTGAATTTGTATTTATATTCAGGTAAAAGCTAATGGAAATAATTCCTTTTAGTGAATGAATGTTTGGTTATAGAAAATAAAATTGTTTGATATACCTAAAATCCCATTCAGATAAAAATGCTGATATCTGAAACAATCACAGAAAGAGTCAATGATTTTTCAGAAACATATGAATAAGCCACATGGTCTGTATCATACTTTTATTCACTGAAATTGAGGTGTCCATACACATGATACAGTGATTTTATATATTTATTTTTTTCAAGTCAGTCACTTCTGTGGTAATGAAAAAACACCACTTGATGAACAATTGCTGTTGATGGCATCCAAGGAAACCTGAATTGTGTTGCTGGCCGTGTATATATTTGCACTGCATCTTTAACAAATTTCTTCATCTTTAATTTGAAGCTTAACAACACTTCATTCTGATTTTAGCAATAACAAAGGGTTACCCAAAATACAGTGGGAAGCAGGAACTAGTAATCAAGGCTTGGCGTTTTGCCTAGGTGACAATTATACTTCATGGAGCCAGAGAGTCAGCAGTACTTTTACCACCTTATATCCATTTTTCAATGAATATTAATTCCAGCTCATCATTATTTTACTGTATTATTTATTTACATTCATAGAGGTAAATACAATTTTTCTTTCTATTGTGAAAATTAAAACCTCTGGAGGAACCATGCCTTACTTGCATTTAGTTTTGTGAAGATATAATGTAAGTAACGTTATTTTATGTTAATTTTTAAGATTTGCTTGGGACGCTAGAAGAAATTCTTCCTAATCTCCAAAAGGATATTACTGTTTGGATAATGACCAAAGACTCCACTTTTCCAAGTGTGCATACTCTTTTAGACAAGATGGAGGCTGTTTCTGAAGACCCTGTTCCACTTAATCGACGTTCTGCCAATAACCTCAAGTCATCTGTTTTATATATATTTACTTCAGGAACAACAGGTACTGGTCTAATAAAGAGGCAATATTTCCTATAACATTCATTTAGAAACCTGATTTTCTGACACTCTAGTCTGTTTGTTAATCTTTTCATAATTGAATATCATATTTCATGTCATTTTGGTAGGAAATAAGCATGTTTCTTATAGTTGACTGTTTCTATTCAATATTTTATGTGTTTTTTTTTTTTTTTTTTTTTTTTTTTTACTATGAGATGAGCTTTACCAACTCTTATTACTCAGGTGTTTATAAAATATTTTGCTTATTCTATGGGTTTAGAACAGTAATAAATGCTGTTTTGTGATCACATGCCACAGTATATTTAACATAGCTAACATTGTAACCAGAACATTAAAAAAACAATCTTAAAACTAGCAAAGTGACATTTACTTTTTCTTCATTAAGTTAAGTTCTATGCAGGTCACTGTAGTGATGGAAAATAGGATTAAGTTATTAGCCTTTAAGTTTAGAAGCAGATGGCTGAATTTATTACCAGTCCTCCAGCAGCTAAGAAGCTAAGGCTTTAAAAAGAAAAAACAAACAAACAAACAAACCAAAAAAAACAACAACAAAAAACTGATCAGTGACATGAAAAGCAGCATGATGTTGTTAAGATAAGCAGATTGGCATTCTTGTTCAGCTGAACACTACAGTTTTAGCCACAAGAAGGATTAAAATTAAGATTCATGTTATTTCTTTTCAATATAAATAATTATTTAATTCATTTGCTTTTAATTCTTGGGAAAATTTAGAAACTAAAACTGATGGTCAATAATAATATATATATATATATATATATATGATATATATATAACGCTATTAATATTGTCCAGATGTCAAATGTGTTTGAAATACTACTGATATAACTGAAAGTTTATATATATTACATTTATTTACATTTCTTTTTTTCTTCATACTATGTGATTAGAATAAGAATAAGATTCACTCAGTTTGAGAAGTGTTGGATAACTAGTTGTAGTCTAAAGTAATTCAGCATTTTCACATTTTTGATAATGCAAGAGCATAGCTGTTTAGTATAAAATTAATGGTGGATAAACTTATTTGAATGAAAGTATTACCTTACATGGTCTGTAGTCAGCTCTTTGTGTTGAAACCCCATAGGGAAAATATAGGGCAGAAGAAAAAAATTTAAGACTCTCCAGCATCACAAAATAGAATAGCTGAGGTTGTAAGGGATCTTTGGAGGTTTGAACCTCCTGCTTCCCCCTGCTTAAGCAGGGACACCCAGAGCAGATTGCCCAGGACCATGTCCAGACAGCTTTTGAAGATCTCCAAGGAGGGAGACACAAGAGCCTGTCTGAGCAACCTTTTCCAACCTTTTCCTTTTCCAGTGGAATTCCTTCTTGCTATAAGTAGTTCATTGACAACATAGGCTAAATGAATTTTCTCTTCAGTGTTTCTCTTCAGTGTGAGTTTTGGAATTGGTTAGAAGTATAGCTAGAATCTCCAGAGATTACACTTCCAGTTAACAGCTTCAGTTAATCCTCAACAGTAGCTTTATTAGAATAGGTGATAAAACTTCCTGATCTGTTATACTTTTTGAAATTTTAATAGTTCACACTGTTCATCAACAGGACTAAATCTGAAGCTTTTGAAAGGATGTAAGAACACATATCAAACAAGAACACATTAAAATATGCATTCAAAATAGTAAGTACCAGAGCAGAAGCCCAATTAACTCCTGTGTGAGTCTTCGTGTTCCTGAGTAGAAATTCTGTGCTGAACCTGAAGAATCTCATACAGAAGAATATAATTTGAATGGGCTCTTAACATCTTTTGCTGGATTGTGTTAAATTCTACATAGTCTCCATAGTATTCTAAAAGGCCAGATAGACTTAGATGAATGTGCTTTAGGATAAGCATCCACTGCTTGGTCTGCCTGGTACAGATCCTGTACTTAGTTCTTAACTATGTTGAGAGCTTTGGCTTCTGCTTGAAAGATCACAGAATTTTTCCAGGTTGGAAGAGACCTCAAGGTCATCGAGTCCAACCTCCAACCTAACGCTAACAGCCCACCACTAAACCATATCCCTAAGCTCTACATCTAAGCGTCTTTTGAAGACTTCCAGGGATGGTGACTCCACCACTTCCCTGGGCAGCCTGTTCCAGTGCCTCACAACCCTTTCAGTGAAGAAGTTCTTCCTAACATCTAACCTAAAACTCCCCTGGCTCAACTTAAACCCATTCCCCCTCGTCCTGTCACCAGGCACGTGGGAGAACAGGCCAACCCCCACCTCGCTACAGCCTCCCTTGAGGTACCTAAAAAGAGCGATAAGGTCACCCCTGAGCCTCCTCTTCTCCAGGCTGAACAAGCCCAGCTCCCTCAGCCGCTCCTCATAGGACTTGTTCTCCAGGTCCCTCACCAGCTTCGTCGCCCTTCTCTGCACCCGCTCAAGCACCTCGATGTCCTTCTTGTAGCGAGGGGCCCAAAACTGAACACAGTACTCGAGGTGCGGCCTCACCAGAGCTGAGTACAGGGGGACGATCACCTCCCTAGCCCTGCTGGTCACACTGTTCCTGATACAAGCCAGGATGCCGTTGGCCTTCTTGGCCACCTGAGCACACTGCTGGCTCATATTCAGCCGACTATCCACCAGCACTCCCAGGTCCTTCTCTGCCTGGCAGCTTTCCAACCATTCCTCTCCCAACCTGTAGCTCTGCTTGGGGTTATTGCGCCCCAGGTGCAGGACCCGACACTTGGCCTTGTTAAACTTCATGCAGTTGACCTCAGCCCATCGGTGCAGCCTATCCAGATCCTCCTGCAGAGCCTAAGATATTACTATATGTTAAAAGAAGTATATATGGATAATGTTTTTAACCTTTTTTTGGTTCTGTGTAATTTGATAGTGTGTTAGCCATGGAGTTTCTTCATGTTTCTTCCTATTTGAATAATTGACATCAGAATAAATAACTAACACATGAGATTACAAACTAGCTCTTGCATGTTTATGTGTACAGAAACAAACACGCAACACTGTTTTAAACATCCGGTTGTCTATTTAACTAAATAGTAGTCTGAAAAATTGTTTGTATTTGGTATTGATTCTGTTACAATTATTGAGACTGTGGGAAAAAAAAAAAAAAAAAAGCTTCCCATGAAGGGGGGCTTTATACACATTTTTTGCTTTCATTATAGGTCTTCCAAAGGCCGCAGTTATCAGTCACATGCAGGTTCTTAAAGGAGCTGCTGGACTGTGGGCTTTTGGTGCTACTGCAGAAGACATCATTTATATTACCCTGCCTCTTTATCACAGTGCAGCATCTCTCCTTGGCATTGGTGGATGCATCGAATTAGGTAGGACTCATTTAATTTAATTGTATTTTTAACAGAGTATTAATTATTATAAAATATATTAAAACACATTTAGGCTCACTGCCATTAGGGAAACTGCAAATTAACAAATATTCTTTTCTGAAATGTTTCTGAATTTGGGGGGATGTGAAAGAGTGTTGTAATAGCAAAGGACCTCTTTCACTGAGTATCTTGGTGGTATTAAAGAAGAATTATTACAGTTACTTGTGCTAAAGATGTTCTTTTTTATTTGGGTAAAAAGGAACTTAGGGGCGTATATTTTGACATGTGTATAGCACATAAGTGTATGTACAGCCTAAGTATTGTACTCTGGTATAGAATTAAATGTATTTTGGTGAACTTTAAAAGACTGCTAAATACAAATACAGATAGCGAAGCTGCCACACAGAGAAATGCTTCATTTCCCATTTTACTGTTTCCATAAAGGGGCAACCTGTGTCTTAAGAAAGAAGTTCTCAGCTAGTCAGTTCTGGAATGACTGCAAAAAGTACAATGTGACTGTCATCCAGTACATTGGAGAACTTTGCCGTTACCTTTGCAGGCAACCAGCAGTAAGTAGAACCAAGATAATGGGTATCTGTAAATTACTTGTACATTTGTTGTTCAAGTTATTTGTTGTGCAAGTTATCCTATTGTGTTTCAATAATGCATATTAAATGGTTATGTTAAGAGAGAAGTACTGCATTGTACTATACCAAGATTGTTTCTCATCCCCTCATCTTATGTGAGGTTCCTCAATGGTGGTCTATAGACTGAAAAAAATAAAATGTAAAATAAAAATAAAATAAATTGTAAAAAAAAGAAAGTATTAAGAGAAAAGATTCAGATATTAACAAGAGAATCAAAGTCATTTGGTGAAGAAATATTGTTAAAGTTTCACTAACTAATGTCAGAAAACCTTTATTACTGTTAAATGACCTTTTTTGAATTTTCAAAACTCTTGTTTCTTGGAATATAAGTGTATGAGAAGTGTAAATTTTTAAAAATTATTTTTTTTTATTTTTTATTTTTTTTTTTAAATAAATTTTTTAAAGTGGTTTGATATGATCAGCAGGTCAACAGAAAGATGCCTTTGTTCCAGTTAGAAAGCTATTCCAGAAAACAAAGCAAGTTTTGTTAAAATGACATTCCTCCCTGAAACTGTAAGCCATAACTTGAGAATACTTTTTTCCCTTGGCAGTCAGCAGTATGATCTACAGGATATCAAATACTGTATCAAAAGTGTGCTGAACCTGATATGAAAACCATGTACAGCTGACTCAGATTAATTGAATTAGCTCTTGGTCTGGCCTTTTTGCGGTATGTTCCTCGAACTACTCATTGGTTAAGAGAATCCAAAATATTTAGGTTAAATTAAATGTTTAAAATTTGTTGGAATGAATTCAAAATATAATATAGATTAATATAGACAGAATGGATCAAGCATATAACCTGTTGCATAGCAAGCCCAATTAACTTTCTGTCTTCAAGTGCTTGTGCTCAATGTGCCAAAATAAATATGAAACAAGCATTCATAGTCCCATATAAACTAAAATTCATCTTGCTAATGCTGGTAACTGTTGTTCCATCCATTTATAAGCTGCAAGTTATCCTATTGTGTTTCAATAATGCATATTAAATATTTCATTGTAGATTACCTTACCTGATAAAACATTGTAATAAATGTTTTTAAATAGTAAATTATGATCATAAACATCTTTTATTTTGAATAATACATAAAAATAAATAACTGCTGGAGAGTACCTATATTGTATTAAGCATAAGGACTAATATGTTCTTTTAATTTAACAAAATGATTAGGAGAGTGCAAAGAAGACAAGAAGACAATGGATTTTTTTTTTTTTTTCCTCCTGAAAATTTTCAGGAATATATTTAACTAATGTAGAGTTAGGCTCATATGTCCTACATCCCTATCCATGCATGCCTCAGCAAAGAAAATATATTTGTATTAAAGAGGGCATGGCTGATGTCCTAGTAATCACAAGTGGCTGTGGAGAGAGAAAAATTAAAGACTACAGAGAAAATCAGAACATTTGAAAGGCCCATCTTTTTAAATAGGATTTTTTTCTTCATTGTAGGCCAACGTGATTTCCCCAAAGACATCCCCCTTCTCTTTAACACTTCCCAACTTTTGCTGTGTTTGCAGACTCAGATATTAATTGTTCCTCTTTTCTGTCCTTTAGAAACTGTTCTCTGTACAATTGAGAATGGCATTTTGTGTTATTTATTTTATCCATTTCAGTGTCTTAGAGCAACAATAATAGATTAATGTACTTCATTTCTAAACAAAGTTTTTCTTTTTTAAGTCCTTCCAAAACCATCAGAAAGTTAAGGAGTTTTGCAAATAGGGACAGTTATACCATCATTAAATAGGCATTCTATTTGTTAATTTATGTGAGTACTTTCCAAGAGCTGGCATATCTAAACTCTTTGTTCTGTGAGGCTATTTTTTGTTTTTCCTCTCTGACTAAAGAGAAATCTAATAGTCCTTCTCAAAGAAAAATAAATAAATAATAAAATGAATGAATTTGGTATCTAGTTAGATTGTACTTGACAAGTAGTAACTATTTCTCATGTGTGAACTGGAAGAGAAACATGTTAACACATGTAACTGGAAGGATTCTAAGTATGTTGTGCAATCCATCATTATTTTTCAAGCTAGTGAAATAATTTTGCCAAGTTATTGTCTCTTGTTAAGTTTCATCAGCTTAAAAGTGGTATATATACTGTCAGCATGAAAAAGGTTTGGCTAATACAAGTTCTAAACTTCTGTGAAGATACTATGTAGACAGTGTTCTCCAGATTCAAATACTCTAAAGCCCTTATAATAAGCATATATTAAAACCACAGCAATTCTATTAACTGCTTCATTTTTATATTCATTTTCATTTTTATTTTCATTTTAATACTAAATTTGAAATAAATGGTGTGTTTTTACAGTTGGAGGCCACAGTTCTCTGATGCTTCTTATTTCATAGATTTTGAAATGAACATTTGTCAAGTCTTTGTGGTAGCATCCGGACTTTTAGGTTAGCCTTCCTTATGGGTTCTGTCTGCTTTGATTCTTCTGCTTCTCATTCACATCTGCAACAGCTCTTGAAAACTTCTTGCAGTGGAATTCTTCTGATATTTGTTCTGCATCAAGTTTGTTTTAGTAACTTGTTGACTGGAAAGACCACTCATTAGAAAAGGAACTTTTTTTTTTTTTTTTTTTTTTTTCCTCTAAATGCAAGCACAAAGGTGTGATTTGTGATGCTGTTAGCTTTTTCTGGGCTCCTAAATAAGTGAGTAATCCTCGTGCCTGCCCACTTCCAAACATCTGATCTCTTTTAATCAGAATGAAAGTACAAAGCCAGTACCAATAGTTACTAGCTATCAGTAGCTAGAAAATGGATCCTGCTCTAAAATGGCTACAAAAGACATTCAGCAAATTAATAACTTAGTCTTGCTGGCTGACATTGCTCAAAATCTCTAGTTACAGTGCTTTAAAAAAATAGGAGAAGAAAGTACAGGTCAGTGTAGCTATCTATTTCCCCTTCAGACAAAGGCCTTAGATCCTACTAATCTGTGGACGTATTTTTCCTAGGGGGTTTCAACAAAATTTATTTCTAATTTGAAGTAAGGAGTTACATATAACAAGTCATGAAGTTTTTGGAAAGATAGGAGTGGAAATGTAGCATCTTTTTCATGCCTTTCTATAAAAGCAGTCCTGAATCCTGAAATGGTTTACAAATGTAGGTTAGAAATCAGTCTTCTTGATCATTATGTCTTGTTTCCAACTGTCACAACCTGTCAGGTATTATGATATTAATTATTTGATATACAATCCTTTGCATGAACTTAGTAAGATCTCTATTAAAGCTGCAGTTTACCTCTACTTGTATTCAAAGTCTGTTTCACAGTTCAATAAATCGTTGCTTCAAAATCTTCTTAAGTATCAATCCTGTTTTATCTCCATTTGGTATTGAGCTAGTGTTATCCTTTGGCATCAGTAACGTTTCCTCTTTCCTTGGAGTTACCTCAAACATGTAAGATTGTGTATATCAGCTTTCAAACTTAATTTTGTTAAGCTGAAGCAAGCCAATCTCTTTACTAGAACCAGTTTGGCCAAGGTTTTCTTTGGATAGGATTAAGCTTTGAAGTGACTTTAGAAAAGATGCTTAAGGACTTATTTTATTAAAACTCTTCTGCATTAGAACAATAGCAATTTAAAAGTAGAAAACAAGGAAATTCATACTGCTGGCATCAGCAAACAGAGTGAACACATTTCCCTGCTGTTGTCTCAGGTGCTGTGGGAAAGGGGTATAAGGGCAGGTATATTGGATAACAGTGCATCCCACCTGGAAACAGGTTTCTTTGAAGGAAGAAAATTTGATTGAGTAAGGTAGAGAAGGAAAAATGAGTCAACAGGCACACTTTTGTTCAATTCAGTACTAGAAATTGTTCTTTGTCTTGTCATGTGGAGTTGACACCCTCCCTCCTACAGCCTTTGCTCAGGTAGTGGTAGAGGGCAATGAGGTCTTACAGCCCCATTTTCTACAGAGGAAACATCCCCAGTAGGAGTTTCCACTAGGAACAGGGAGTTTCCTTAGCTGCTCCTCATACATCTTGTTTTCTAGTCCTTTCACCAGTTTCATTGCACTTTTCTAAATGTGTTCCAGCAACTCAGTATCCTCTTCTGGTGAGGTCCCCAGAACTGAAATAGAATTGTTCAGTATGTGAAGTGTGGTCTCATCAGTGCAGTGTACAAGGGGGTAATGACTTCTCTACTCCTGCTGGCCACACCATTTCTGAGGCCCTGATAGTGGAGCCTTGAAATCACATTCATAGTTTTACAATGTGAAGCTCATAATCACAGAATACTTCAGAGTGAAATATATATATACGTATATATATATATATATATATATATATATGTTCTTTGCATGCTTTAATTCTCTGAACTGACCTTTGGAAAATTTTGTGTAATTTGTTTTGACATTTGGGTGCCTAGGGCAATCACTAAAAATACAATGATCTACTTTGTGTTACTGGGTGAAACACAGACAAAAGTTACTTATTTTATTGGTAGATATTTTCTGAGGAAATAAAAGTACAACTAAAGAAAACATTTCCCACTAGAAGAGATAAAGAATGAATACCACTAGAGTCTAATGCTATTAGATCTTCAGGAGATTCATTAATGAAAGTGTGGTGAGAGTGAGCTATACTGCAATAGTAAACAACTGAGCTGGAAAGTTGTATGCTGTTGCTAAATTTTCCTATTCCCTTCTTTTAGTGCATCTGCTCAAGACATATGTAAAGAAGTAAAATTTTCCTTTACTTTTCTTTTTAAATTTGTCTATGTGTGTTGCTCAAAAAATCTAGATGACATTTATAATAAAGTATTTCTGCAAGGTGAATTGAAGCATATATCTTGAAAAAATTATTGCATTTGTCAATTTGATGGCAATAAGATATCTCTCATTTCATAGTCTCGCTAATAACTACCTGATGCCCCTGTTTTTACAGGGCTAATGGGTCAACAAATAGCAGGTGAATGTACTGTCATATGCATTCCTGCAAATACATGAATGTAAATCCTGTGTGGTCTGTCAAAATCTTATATTTAACAGATTTTTGCACTTTTCAGGCCCTGATACTGCTTTTAGGTTAATCAATGCCACAATAAAGGAACACTTCATAACTTCGTTTGAAGTTGCCTTTGCTTCTCTCCACTTAGCTTTTCCTGCTGTGTAAGTGATAAAAGTAAGACGATGAACCTTTTTTCTTGGATTCCTTTAATGAAACTGCTAAGTATTTTTTTTTTTTTTTATAGCTGCTGTCATGAGTTCTTCCCACACCTGATTAATATGGTGTTGGTGGCCTTTTAAAAGACTTTTTTTTTTTTTTTTTTTTTTTTTTTTTTTTTTACAAACAGTGACTTAATCAAGCAAATAGTCCTCATAGTTTACAAAGAACACTTATGGAGGAAAGACTGGCAGATGAAGAATCCCAGCTATGTGGTATTTAGTATAATAAGGCAGATCTTGACTTGTCAATTAATTACTATACAAATGAAACAAGTACACAGAATGGAGGAATAGTGTGTCAAAAACTGATTCATAATGTATGCAAATATTTCCTATATGGTTCAAAGATTTTGGCTCAATGCACTGAATAAAAGTCCAGGTGTAAAGTACGAACAGTGTTGTCTTATTAATGTTTAAGAAAGGCATTGAAAAAAAAAAAAATCACTTTTACTATTACAATTAGGTAGGTAGAGACTGAGTCCCCATTTTGTTTCAAAATCACTCGATAATGAAAGAAAATCACAGTGTAGGAAAATAAATAGTTTTAAAACCCTTCAAAAGGTGCTCTAACATTCTGTTATTCTAACATCATATTACAAATACTGTCTTCGGAATAATCCAGACAGAACTATTAATCACACTCAGAAACACAAAACATGAACAAATTATAATAGAACACAAATTGTTTGAGCTATCTATGATTGCGAGTCTGGGCAAGGTGCTGAGCCCTTCCTAACTCAGGTATTGTGAGGAAATTAAGGTCTTAGTGAAGGAGGTGTTAACTAGGTACTCCGTTGTTGTAATAGACTAAGAATATTCATGCAGACAACTACAGCATACAAGCAGCTGCACAGTAGCAAGCTGACTTGCTGCAGCTTGTTCAGCTGACAGGGATAACAGTTTATCTTCCAGCAAAGATGTGTACTAAGTGACTCTTTGAAATCCCTCCTGGTCCTATACCTCTAGGTTCTGTAATGATGGGAAACTAGTTGATGGAATGCCATGTGAACACAGCAGAAATTCAAAACGTGACTGTTTGGTGCCATAGGCTGTTGGCATATGATCCTGCATAGTTTATTTAGATTTTCATATGTATAGAACACTCTGTGCATTGCTTAGTCGTGCTTTTAACACGTGTTGGAATTATCATCTCTTTTCCTTCCCTTCTCTTATTTACAGCATTTTATTTACTGCATAGGTATTCTCCCATGGTGCCAGGGGGTATTTCTGTTCCTATCAGATTTGGAGCCTGGCAATGAGTTGGACAATAACACAGATGTTAAATACTTACAGATCAAATCATGAAAATTGTGTCAATATAGCTAAATCCATTTTATTTACTGTGGCTCACTTTCCATTGAAAATTAGTTATATGTAAAGCTAATTAATGTCATATAGTAGTTATACATAAAGTCTAGATAAAAAATGTTAAAATTAGCTCTGTGAATTTACTTACATTTAAAACTACATTGATTTTCACCGCTTAAAATTTCCCTCATTTATAATCTTCATATTCGTTAAACATCTACTGGAAGGTAAGTTATGTATGGTTTTCATTATTGCAGTTGAAGGACTACCAAAAGCTATGCCAGTTTTAATGCTTTTTCCCCAGAAAGCCCTGCAATACCCTTCAAGTAGCCTTGTATCAACAGATGGGTACAACTGTGGTGGAGCTGCCTCAATCACAAACACTGCAGTTGCACCAATGCAATCTAATCAGAAATTTACCTTAGTTGTGAATGATAAGTGAATTATTATTCTGTCTTTTAAGAAAGCTTTCCTTCTGCAATCAGTTTTTGATGACTTTATATACTTACTCTGTATTTTTGTGAAAGGGCTCAGTGCCTTAAGAGAATACCTCCTAAAATGAGGCAGTCATATGTTGTTGCAAGCACAGTAGAAAGCTGACCAAGACCAGAAGGAACAGCATGAAGCTGCATTGAAGAAGGTTCAGCTTGGATGCTGGGAAAAGATTCTTCACTGAGAGGGTGGTTGGGCACTTGAACAGGCTCTGCAGTTAGGTGGTCAGGTCATCAAGTCTGCCAGAGTTCAAGAAGCATTTGGACAATGCTTTCAGATATATGGTCTGATTTTTAGGTTGTTCTTTGTGGAGCCAGGAGCTGGACTCAGTATCCTTGTGGGTCCCTTCCAAGAACTTGGGGTATTCTGATTTTATTTTGTGTCTTGCACTGGAGAAAAAACATTGTGCTGTAGTAACTTAAAACAGCCAAAACAACAAGAGGAGCTGAAACTAACTGACCTTATATTTGTCCTTTTGAAATATATATATATACATATATATATATATATATTATATATATATATAAGCAGTGTAGGTCATTGTTTTCTAGCTCATCCTAGTCTGTCTTTTTGGCAAACTGTCATCAGTATTTTTATTAACCTGATGTATAAATACAGAAGCAAGCTCAACTGTTTATTAAATTGGACTCTAGAGAATTAGAATGTTCCCAGACTGATGAATGACCTGCTTAGTTAGTATGTATATATACGCACATTTTAATCTCTTTTGTTCATTTTGGAAGAAAGGATCTCATGCTATTTTTCATATCTTAGCAGAGGCAGAACATTTGAATAAATCAGTGGTGTCAGTGAGGGGTAACTGCAGGTCAGTTTTTGGTACATTAATTTTAGTTTATCAATGAAACTGTAGAGAAAATATCCCACTTTGAAAAGTTTTAAGTTGAGCTGTCTAGAACATTCCAAAGATGGTAGACAGTTTTCTGGAAGAAAAAGGCTTTCCTGCTGTACTTCAAAGTAGCACTGAATCACTTTCTTATTAAAAAAGTGGTTCCTATGGTTTCTTGACTGTGTAATGATCTTTGAATATGGAACAGACCTTATTATTTCAGATATATGAAAATCTACAGAGTTGTTTTATGATACTGCATCTGAAGTGGAATAAACAAATTGCTCCAAAAATTACATCTATAGGTCATTTTTAGACACTTTATTACAGGTCAAGTCCATGGATAATTTCATTGTACTGTGTAATACGACACAATACAATTGTTAATAATGACTTAGCAGAAAGTCAGTAAAGTTTGTGCTTATGCATTTAGAAATGACTTTTGCATCTACAGTAAAGTAGGATAGGAGAAAGGAAAGTAAAATAATTTAGTTGATGTAAAAAACAAATGGTGAGCAATTAGAGAGGCTTGTGAGTGATGTAGTTTTGGGATGATATAGCAGGATAACGCTTCAGCGTGTAATCTGCCAATAGCTGTCTGCATCTAGTGAAATGTATGAATTCCTTGCTGAATCCCTGAATAAAGTCTCTGAAACTGGATGAAAGATTTTGGCCTGTTCAGGACACTGGTTGGAGGAGTCCCTTGGGAGAAGGTTCTGAAGGACAAAGGAGTCCAGGAAGGCTGGGCACTCTTCAAGAAGGAAATCTTAAAGGTGCAGGAACAAGCTGTCCCCACATGCTGAAAGATGAGCCAGTCCAGAAGAAAACCTGCCTGCCTGAGCAGAGAGATCTGTGGCTAGGGTTTGGGAAGTAAAAAAGGGGGGTTATGACCTTTGGAAGAAGGGGCGGGCCACTCAGGAGTGCAAATGTTGTGAGGCTGTGGAGAGGGAAACTCAGAAGGGCCAAAGCCCAGATGGAGCTCAATCTGCCTAGTGCTGTTAAAGACAATAAAAATGTTTTTATAAATACCTAAACAAGAAAAAGACTAATGAGAATCTCCATCCTTTATTGGATGTGGGGGGAAACATAGTGAAATAGATAAGGAAAAGGTTAAGGTACTTAATGCCTTCTCTGACTCAGTCTTTAGCAGCAAGGCTAGTTGTTTTATATATACTGATATATTCTAAGTAACAATGAACAAAACCTTTAAAGACTTAATGTTGAAAAAAAAATACGGAATATGACTCATATGCAATGTGTGGGAAGGAACACAAATTACAAGCACGTGTAATCTGATTGTTTATTTTAATCGATCTGAAGACACGGGGAAAGTAACCATTAATCTCCAATGACTTTAATCACTTATCAGAAACAATGCCTGCCTTTCTGCATTTTCCCCAGCTAATTGCTCTGAATGGAAACAGAGATGATATACCTTTTAAAATACAGAAATACTTGTATAAATTAGTGTAGCCTTTATTCAGGTAATAATTTGCTTATTCAACAATAGCTTTTGGATTGCAGTGTGCTACCCTGTAGCTGTAGGCTAGCTGTGCCAGCTTTCATTAACTTCCTATTGTTTCCCCTTGCCCTTGCCCTTGCCCTTGCCCTTTTTCTTCCCCCTTTCCTTCCTCTTCCTTTTCTCCTTTCCTTTTCATTTTCCCTTCCCCATCCCTTTTCCTTTTTCCTTTCCCTTCCCTGTTTATACTTGATGTATATAAGAAAGTACATTTTCCTCACCAAATATGCAACATCAAATGCAGTTATCAAAATATATATATATTTTTTTCTTTTTTTTTTTTTCTTTTTAACAGAAGGATGGAGAAAAAAATCATAAAGTCCGACTGGCAGTTGGAAATGGAGTAAGAAATGATGTGTGGAGAGAATTTTTAGACAGATTTGGTGCCATTAAGATCTGTGAGTTTTATGGTGCTACTGAAGGAAACATTTGTTTCATGAACCACACAGGAAAAATTGGATCTGTTGGACGCACCAATTTCTTTTATAAGGTGACTATTTATATGTTGTTTTGTAAAAGGGAGTGCTGAAGGTCAATGTGTTTTTCAGTTTGACCATAAGACATGGGGCTATAGTCATAAATATAAGGTAAATTTTCTAACTTATTGCAAGTTTAATTGACTGCCTGTAAAACCTCACCTGCCAAAGTCTTGTTTTGTATTTCAGCAATTGTGTTGTGTTCCCTACAACATATAACTGCTGTTCAGCAGTTATATGTTGTAGGGAAGAGCAGTACTTGTTATTTATATCATACATGCTCTCTTCTCCTTCACCTGTCCAGTTAAATGAAGACAAATTGTGTGATGGGTCAGCTTGCAAGTGGTATGTCAACATACATACCTAAGAGTATTCACCAAAACTTCACAGATTTTGCCCTTGGGGTCCTATTAATACCATGCTTAAACAGCTACAGAGAACAGTAAATAATGCGTGCCTCAATCTCAAGCTTTAGCTAATAACATGTAAAATTACCAAGCAACAGTTTCTAGAAAGGAGACTAGGTATTTAACATTATGTTGCTATTTATGTCAATTTTTACTCTACTTGAAATAAATAGGACTACATACATTGCCTAGAATTTACAAAAGTAACTCAGATATCTATCTATGTATACAAACCCTCCTGAATGAAGTGGTGTTTGTGCTTCTAAGGAAAACTAACAGTAAAATGTCCAGACCAATCTGTTTTCACTGTAATGTAAAAATACTGTTTCAAAACACATCTGTGTGAGGTGACTTCAGATGAAGTGGAAATATGTTTGTAGACAGCATATGTCCCAGCATTCACATAATCTCAATACGTCATCACCACATAGACTATTTTACAATTCAGGGCCCAGAGGAATTCCCAGGTCATCTCTTCAGGGATCAGAACCAATCAGCCTATGTTTTGCCTTCAGACTCTGCAGGGAGCAACTTGGAAACATTCAGAGAGAGACCACAAGAGCTACAGTGTTTTTCAGAAACCATTGAGAGCTCAGGAATTAAAGCAGATTTACTCTGCTGTTTTTGTGTGTTCTGTATCATTGATACTTTGTTATATGCACAGTTGACATCTAGTGCTGATAGCTCTCTCTAGAAAGATACCGATCCACCACAGGAAATAAGGAATCTGGAATTTAGAGCAGTAGTAGCTGAATCAGGAGCCTTAGAGCTCATGTTACATTTTGTTTTAGAGGGCCAAATGATCTAATTACTTGTAAAACTTTTTTTTTTTTTTTTTTTTTTCTTCTATCTCAGGAAATTTTACATTTATTCAGAACTTGAATATGTTTATTTTAGAACTTTTGGCAGATTTTTGTCAGAAGTCACTAACCTTCTGGACTAAGTTACAGTAGAAAAAGGATTAGACTTAAAATTACCTATTTATTGACTTACTTTACTTTTAGTCAGGTAGTAGTTTGTGCTTTTTGCATGCATTAATATTGACATGTTATATATCAATAAAATTTGCTTTATGCATTCCAAAAAGGCATATTAGTGTGTGTGTGTGTGTATATATATTTGCATGAAACATTATACTTTTTCCTCTTTAATGACTGGATTTACAGTTTAAGATAGTTGCTGCAGATTAGGAGAAAAAACAGCTCATGCAAACTGCAATTAAAATAAATAAATAAATAAATGCCGTTGCAACTAACTATTTGATTTCCCTAGACATCTTTTCTATAATCTATATGCTGTTTCAAGTTCAAACTGCTGTAGTCTGTGGAAACATCAGTATAGTCTGCTAAGATAATTATGGATTGTCCCCTTGCTTACTCAGTATGAATATGGAAAGACAATAAGGGATTTTATTAACCGGAAAAAGCCATTCATAGCATTTGGCTTGGCTTGAAATCAATTTATGTTCTGTCTCTTTCAATACTCTGTTTTCCTTAGAAATACATCTATTGAGTCTTCAGTTATTTCTATGGTTTCTGTTATAAGGAATGTAGCTAAAGCATGTTATTTGTGAGCAGGCTCAGTATTTAGCTACTACCATTGTCTATACAGGCCTAAGGTATACACCCCTTTCACCAACATATATGAATTTGACCTTCTGTGTCTGTAGAAAAGAATAAAGGTTGTCACTGAAAATGAGTTTCAGTGTGGAGACAAATTACCTCACCTTGATTACGTGGACATGGTATCTTTAGCTAGGTTGGTGGGTGAATTATATGACCCTCATTATGTGGGAGTAGATCTGTCAAAAATATCTTCCAAACTGAGGTGTTCTGAAAGACTTTTCCAAAACCACATCAGGCACTTTTTCATAAGTACTCTGTTTTGATTCAGAACATTTTTGGTTGCATGATGTACCTGATCTCTTTCTCTAATAATTTATGTCAGCAGAACAGAATGACATATTGCTATTTTTGTATTACACTACTTAGATGTGTCAAATTACTTTTTTCCAGTCTGTTAACTGATGGGACTTTGCTCTTTTTGCCTATGCAGTCACTCTGGAATAACAGTTCCTTCAGTCTGCTTTGTACACTTTCTAGTTTGCAGGAGCAGCTAGCTCCCCCATATGCTGAAGCAAAGAAGTGTTGACATGAACAAATGTTTATGTATCTGTATGGATTGTGTAACTAGTTGCAGAAAAGAAAAGTCAAAAAGAGGTAGAGAGAGAGAATGAGTGGTGAAAACATGAGACATACTTTTTTGTGATTTTCATATATATATATAAAAAAATTCTAAAGTCTGGGGAGCTACTTTTATATGTATTTTTGATTATTCTGCAATTGAGTATTGTGACACAAACTCACTCTGCATTTTAATGCCATATCTAAGTTAGTTTTGACTTATTTAAGGCCTTTGCTGTTTTTAAATATGTTTTACAGGTTGCAGGTTATTAGATAATGCATTCTGCAGTGTAGCTGTTGTTTGTTTTACTTCACTCCAAATGATATCCACTGGATATCTAGCAATACATAACAAGATCAGCTTTATTTCTGGTTCTCTGACCCTTGAGTGATCTGAAGTTGAAAAGGGAGACTGTCTCATGCTGGAAAGCAGAGAATGGCACAAAGAAGGCACATCTATCCTGTACTAAATTATTTTGCTTCTGCAAAGAAATCATACTACGTTTGAAATCTTATTCTCTTGACACATAGGATGATGTGAGGAGATATCCTTAGACATACATTCTGGGAATTTCCTACACACCTGTTTCTTAATCTGGGAATAGAAAGAAAGAAAATTGAAAAGGGGGAGAAGAGATTTTTGTGACCATACATGTGATAGCAGCAAAGGAAGAAACGTAGTCTTTCTATTGGCATAGTTACACAGTCAGAATGAAGTAAATGCAGTATAAAAATCCATACATACAAAAATCAGGAGTATAGTTGGAATAATAGCAGGTAGGTTCAAGATATAGTATTTTTTTTAGTGGGGAAAAACTAATAGAAATATGATGTCATTTCTGTTGTGCCTAATGGAAATAAGGGCACAGTTTCTAAAGGTGAAATGCTGACAAAGGTTACATCTGTAAATAAATAAATAAATTTAGCCCTCAGAAGGAGGAAAGAATGTTTTCTGTCAGTAACTGCCAAGTGGTCAGGGGAGAAATAGCTTTGACAAATATTAGGGTTCTACACATTTATTTTCGGAAATAATTTGGAAGTCACAAATTAATGAGAAGAAACAGATGAATGATATAGCAGTTGCCAGACATCCAAGAAGTGACTATGTGTGAGACATTAAATAAAAGCACTGCTCTTGTTTGCACTTGTTTATTTTCACATAATACTCTTTATATAAGAGGAATTGGTTCATGTGCTTGAAAGCATCACTGTGGTATATGAATAAACCCTTACATATAGATATTCATAATGTTCATATAGACTCAGTGAACAGAATAGTAGAATCATTTGACTAGCTTTTTAGATGATAGCTCTTGAAGTATTTTACAAAGAAGATTTAGGCACCAGAATGTCCCTAGAAGACTTTTCATATCAGCCACCATTAAATGTCAGTTCACCTTTCAGATATGCTTCTATTATCCTGACTCATGTAGGCTGTTCCACTGATATGTGCATCTCAAAACTAATTTATAAGGAAACGAACAAAATCACAATTCTGTCTTCACCAAGTATTTTTGAAAGTTACAAGATTACATAAGTATTCTGATGTTACTTCCCTCCAGGAAATTGTATAAATTTACATATAGAATGTTTAAATGAAATGCACGCTACTTTTAGATAACGAAGACTAAAGGTTTCCTTGCTTTTATTTGCTGCCACCAGATGTCACTGTGTAGATGAATAACTGATGACACTTTTATCTTTTTTTAGCTTTTTTTTCCATTTGATTTAATCAAGTATGATTTCCAGAAAGATGAGCCAATTAGAAATAAGCATGGTTGGTGTGAGAAAGTTAAGAAAGGTAAGTATGTATTATAGTAGGATACAATGGTCTTTTGCTTGCAATACAAATACTTTTTTTTTTTTTTTTTTTTTTTTTTTTGCTATTGTATTACTGTCCTATGCCAACATAAAATATTACTGTTTGATCTGACAAAAACAACATTATTTTTGATATAAGACAGAACATTATGAAGCACAGCAGGGCTGACATCAAAAGAATTTAGGAGATCCTTGGATATATTCACAGAGAACAATATATAAAGGTGACAATATGGTATTATTACTGACTATATAAGTCATGTGATCTGTATTTTTTAAAGGAGGTTAACATACTGAGATGATTGCCTAAGAGATCCACAAGAAAGTCTGGTGGATTAGAGCAAATGTTTTTTTTTGGAGATTAACTGCTCTTGATAAAGTGTTCCTATACTTAGTTTATCAAATATATACATATATATGAGGTTGCTTGATTACAATTGTATTCAAAATACTTATTAAATATCTAGTTTTTCTTTATTGTACCTATTTTCAAACTGTTTATCAGATACTAAAGCATCCCTATTTTACTGTGGGAAGATAACAGCTGTAATTAATGCCTGGAAGCTGAAGTGAGACAAACTCATATTTAAAGGTCAGGCAGACTGCTTTAACAGGGCACTGAGGCAGATTTTTCAGAAGAGTTTGGAGATTCTGTAGCACATCTTAGTCAGACATGGGCAGTTCCAGGAAAATATGGTTCCCAATATTTTGGGAACCATATATTCCAAGGTGTAAGTGACATAACTTCAGATATATTTTTATTTTACATATTTTCATCATTGCAATTCTTTTCTTTGATAAAGTAATGCAACTCTTAGGCTTCGTTGTTCAGAACGTGCTTCCAAAACTGTTAGGTGTTCATAATGTTCCTCTTTCAGGAAACTAATACTGTGATGTAGGACATGCATAACAGGATTATCCTATTTCCATATCTTTGCCTTTTTTTTTTTTTTTTTTTTTTTTTTTTTTTTTTTTTTAAGGAAAACTATATTAAAACACTGATATTTTACTCTGCAAAGAAAGCAACAATGTTTTAGCACATTAATGAAAATTATTTAGAAGTGTTCTCAGAACTTCTGAAGTTCTGAGACTAAATAAGGATTTACTCTCTTGGTTGAACACCTGCTTCTTTATAAACACTAGCTTTCTAATTCAGTAGGAAAGCGTTGAAGTTGAGACTCATCACTAAAAATTCAGTTAGGTGTGGGAAGTGGGAGTTTTCTTGGAGTGAGTGCTTTAAGAAGATAAAGTTACTCTGAACTCACAGTTGATGGATGAGAACTGTTTAGTCATCAAGAAGAAATTGAAAATACTGGGAATTTGAGTGGAGAATGTTGTACTGTGTCTTTATGGTCACTTTGCACATAGAGATAACTGTACGAATTGCAAAGCAGGTAAGATTTTATTATTTGGCCTTATGTACTGAACCCTGCCAAACTTGGTTCCTGGTCTTGTAAAGTCATATGTAGCAAACGAACACTAATGTGCAGTACAGGAATTGTGTATCATAGGTTTACATTCATTTCAATTTCTTCATATAGGTGAGGCTGGTCTTCTTATTTCCAAAGTGAATGCAAAGAACCCCTTCTTTGGTTATGCTGGCAATAAGATACATACAGAAAAGAAATTACTCAGTGAAGTATTTCAGAAGGGAGATCTTTATTTTAATACTGGAGATCTAATGGTTCAAGACCATGAGAACTTCCTGTATTTTTGGGACAGGATTGGAGATACCTTCAGGTATAATCATAGTTTCTTTTTACATTTTTTGTTTTTCATTAAAAAAAAAAAAAAAAAAAAAAAAAAAAAACAGACATGCAGGATAGAGTAATACTTGTTCTATTTGTTTTCAGCAGGAAGTGTTCGGTTTATAACTATTGTAATGTAGTCTGTAATGATGTTTAAGTGGGTGATAGGAGCTTTATTTAGTAAAAAGTGCTCCTGCAGAGATGGATAAATCATTTCCAAAAGGCTTTGCAGGAAGTCCAGGACTTCGAACAATACTTCCAGTGATCATACTAACAAATGATAGTTTTTTTCTGTGGGCAAGGAGAATTGGATACTGAAACAGAGGAAAAATATATCAATACTGAAGACTGGTCACATCTGATATATTGTGATATACATCAAAATTTTGAAAACCATTAAATCTGATTATGTTAAACTTTAATTTTGCTTTATAGTGATAGATAATATCCAGTAACATTTCAATTACAAGTACTGTCTTCTGGTTATCAGGGCAAGATGACAAGCAGGAACAAATGTGAGGTTTTAATAGTATAAATTGAATGGAGGTCTTACTAAAGTTAATGTTTTTTAAAGAGTAGATGACCATATCTTTTCATGGGATTAAGTTATTTTTTTCATGTTTTAGATGGAAAGGGGAGAATGTTGCAACAACAGAAGTTTCTGATGTCATCGTAATGTTGGACTTCATACAAGAAGCAAACGTGTATGGTGTATCTGTGCCAGGTAAAGAAAGCTTCAGTTTTGTTTTTCTTCCCCTAGGTTTATTTGTTAACTCTCATCACTTTTTTATTTCATGTCATAAGCCTATGAATCATTTCTGATTGTGTTATCTGCTTAAAACCTAGCTAAAATCTGTACGTAGATGAAGAAAATATCAACTGTTTGCAAATGAGCCAGTGAATCATGTATTTTTATGTGCATGAAATGATGTCTACTTTTAAAAAATTATCTATCTTTCACGAATTTGTGATAGCTATGTAACCTAAATGAAAGTTTCAAATTTTATTAAATAGACAGCTATGGAAAATTCACACTTTCATGTGTCAGAAAATAATCACGTCAACAAGGTAAGAATTAAAGTTACTTGAAAATATATGAATAAAGGCTACTATTTTATTTCACCTTTAACTTAGCCTCATAACCATCTAAAACCAGAAATAATATAAAACTGAAGACAGAGCAAGAAACAAATGGATAGAAAAATAAATTATTAATGAAGAAAAAAATGTATTTTTTTCAATAATATTTTTAAGCTACATTTCATGAGATTATTTGGGCCTGATTTCCATTATTGCTAAATGCTTTTAAAAATGTGTTCTAAGTGAGGCTGGGAGGGAGATGACTTCCTTCATAGTAACCTTTAAGGTTCTGTTCGTTGCATTTTAGATAAAACAGTGCTGATAACACACCAATGCTTGGCTATTGCTGAACAAAGCTTACACGGTGTCAAGATTTTTTCTGTGCAGTGTGTATGCAGTGGTTGGGCAAGATGCTGGGAGGAGATGTAGGTGGGACAGCTGACCCAAACTAACCAAAAGAATATTCAGTATCATATGATACCATGCTCAGTAATAAAAGTTTAGGGAAAGGAAGAAGAGGGAGTACATTTCTGTTGATGGCATTTGCCTTCCCAAGCAACCATTGTCCATGCTAAGCCCTTTTTTTCCAGGAAGTGCCTGGACATTTGCTTACCAGTGGAAATTTGTTTTGCTAGTGTACACATTTTGCTTTCTCTTTTAAACTGCCATTGTCTTGATACATGAGTCTTCTCACTTTCTTTCTATTTTCCATGTTCTGTGAGAGAAGGAAATGAGTGAGAGACTAGGTGGATATTTAGCCGTTGGCCAAGGTCAACCCACTATATAATGATAAGTGTTTGAAATGTGAAAAAGGTGTCACTTGCCACTAGTGTGAAGCCACAAAACAAGAAAAAACAAAATGAAGAAGACAGATTGAAAATCAGGATCAAACGTATGAGAGCATACATTTACCTGTATGAAGAAAAAGCTGAAACAGTTCACAGAACTGTCATGGTAATTGTACTTACAACATATGTAATCAATTTCCTCATAGAAGCTATAGCATTACCAAAAAAAAAAAAAAAAAAAGGAAAGAAAGGAGAAAAAGGGTAAGGTTGATTGTTATTAATATCAGATGGTTAAAATATGAAAATATTTTTGTTTGCTGAAATTTATTGCTTTTATAAACTACCTGTTTTTTTTTTTTTTTTTTTTACTTATTTTTTCTCTTTCCTGTAGACCAATAGTGATGCCTGCATTTCCTACAAACCAGTCAGGACTTTTAATCTCTCTCTGTTGTCAACATTCAAAATTTTGTCAAAATTTTGAGAGAACATGCATGGAAGAGAGAAAGGCCAAAAGTGAAGAGAACATATAATTGGCTAATCCATGAAATCACTTTAGCACTCTTTTTGAGAGAGAGAGGTTTTGTTATTTATCCTCAAATATTGATTAATATTGAGCATGGTACTTCATGACAGTACTCCATTTAGTCTTACCTGCCCAACTCATTTGCAGCATTATTGTTTAATCACTTGAACAATCTCCAAAATATGTCATACTATATAAAATCTACATGTAATATTTTTGTTTTACTGAAACTCAGAAGATGATATATTATTGTTAGTTCATTCATGTAGTTCTTTTTTTTGTATGATTCTTCATAAAAATTTTAACTTTATTCTTGTTTGAAAATTCTCATTTTAATTCTTTTCCCACAGATCATGAAGGAAAAGCAGGAATGGCCTCTCTCATTTTAAAGCAGAATAAATCATTGGACTTAGAGCAAATGTATAAGCAAGTGGTGACCTATCTACCAAGTTATGCCTATCCTCTTTTTTTAAGAATCCAGGTAAACTGCATTACTACAATGTGCATATAAATATCTATGTCATCTGAACACAGAGATAGCTGAATGAATAACAGAAAGAAAGTGCTTGCAAATATATTGCTTAATTTAATTTTAGAAATGGCCCTATTTGTTCTCTCCATTAAAGGTATTTTGGGGAGAGGAATTACACAAAAAGATATTAAAATTTGAAGATTATATTAAAATGGGAGGAATTGTATAAACCAGTAAGAATAGATACCATACAAAAGGATTTAGGGAGATTAGAAGCAAGAACATGGGAAAACAAAAGGTTCAGATTAGTAAAATGTGAACCATTGCATCTGGAGAAAATAATCTAAAATCTATTTTATTTGATGGAAACAGGAGAATAAAAAAGTAAATAAAAAAGTAGAGCAGGAGACACATTGATAGTGCAAATCACACAAATGAGATGTTATTTGCTGTGTAATATAGTGACAAAAAAGACAAAAACATTTGAAAAGGTGCCATACTTACTGGGCATAAATTAAAACATGTTTATAATTACTGTTGGAGAAAAAAAGTCCTTTGCCAAAGAGTTAAAAAATTAAATGTGATTACAATAGGCTACATATGGATAGGAAAAAAGATAGGGAGAGTATAGAAAACACATGGTACATACAGATCGCTGTGATAAGTGGAGCTTGTGAGCATCTTCATTTGTGGTAAATGTTTTGGGAACATCATGACAAAAGCAAACAGTAGAAGATTGTTATGAAGAAAGTCTCCTATGTCCAAAGGAAAGCTGAAAAACAAAATCATTGGAAAGAGAACATAGGTTATGGAAGTTGGTTCTCTGGGTCAGTCAGAGATTGAATACTGATTAGAATAAAGGGGTAAAAAGGAAGATATGAAAAACCTTGAAAATTAGAAAAAAAAAAAAAAAACCTGTAAATCTAGAAAGCATTCTGCTATCAATCTGGTGTCATTTGCATATTTATATATGCAATCAGATATTATTTGCATATGTAAAGATAGAAGATAAAGGACGTCAGTAAGTGGATCTCAGAAGAGAGACGGATAGACATAATGAAGAAACATACTCTCACATGTCCATGAAGTATGAGAAAGTACGAATAGCAGAATTAATGAATGCATTAAGGGTTGATGGCCTATCAAGGGGATAAGCCACAACTGCACTAAAATTTCATAAGTATAAAGTTATTAGGAACTTTGTCAAAATTATTTAATGAATTATTTAATGAAGCACAACAGTCAGAGATGTAACTGGAATGATCTAGAGTGGTACTGGAGGAGTTCAATCCAAGACTGGTGGTAAATCATAAGATTACTGAAGTTTGAGATGAGAGTTAAATAAGTTAGTCACTGCAGAGGATAGTGGTGCCTGTGACACAGGTTTTAGATGGAAGACAGAAAATCCTACTTGTTTTGAAAATGGCTAGTGCTGGACTAAGAACTGAAGAGTAGGAAGACGGAGTGTAGTTACTGGAGAAATTGATGTGCTTGAGAAACAAGGCAGATGGAAATTTTCTTTTTGATGTGAGATGTGAGAGAAGAAAAAGGTGGTGTAGAGAAAAAAAGGTGGTGTGAGAGAAGAAAAAGGCAATGTTGCAATAAAAGGAAAGTGGAAAAAAAAGCAGAGTTCTATATAGTTCATAGTGACTGAAAAACAAGATGAAGCTTAAAAAAATAAAAATACAGAAAAAAAATCTCATTAGAGATGTCTCCTACTACTTTTTCCAAGGGACACAGTGACTCTGAAGAGAAACCTGAAAATATTATCAAATGTGTAGTAAAAATCCAGCTTTATTTGGACCACAATAATTTTGTGTGACTCTTTCAACCCATTAATGCCAAAATAGTCAGACATAAAGAATTTTCTGTTTTTCTTTTTTTTTTTTTTTTTTTTTTTTTCCCACTAAGTAGTTCCTGTTAATAACATATTTTATTTGTTGAGATTCTTTCCGATGTGTGGATTTATAATGTGTACAAATGAAGATGCTAGATTGTCTCATGCATGATGGGGCTCCACCAAAGACTTTGATGAACATTTGATAACTACACAATAATTCAGAAAGCAAGAGGCTGCAGTGTTTATCCACATGTCAACAGGTGATGGTCCAGTAAAAAACTTCTGGGAAAAACATTGTTTTACAAAGTAATAAGGCCAAACAGTATTCATCTTATATTAAGTAATACTTTTAAAAACAAAAAAATTGTATTCAAAACAAATGTTGTGAGCAAAAGAAAAAAAGCTCTTCTACTGAATAATAAATACATTTTTCTCTCTTCTACAGGAAACAATGGAAATGACCGGAACTTTCAAACAACAAAAATTTCGATTAGTGGATGAAGGTTTTAATCCATCTACAGTTACTGATCCTCTTTATTTTTTAGATAATTCTAAGCAAGCATACATCTTGTTAACCAAAGAAGTACATGAGAGGATCTTATCTGGGCAAATTAAACTTTAATTAACCATATAAGATTATAGGCTATTAGAAGCCAGTCAGCGTCTCTACATGAGTTACTGTGTTAGAAGCAGTGAAAATAATTACCAATATTTATATGTTATTATCCAGAATAGTATTTGATATACTTGATATTTACTTTCAGATATGTCTTGTTATCTTTCCTCACTTGATAATTGTTCATTAATCATTTCTACCTCTTGAGATCAGTTATAAGTAAATGACCTGTAAAACAAGATTGAAATCTATTTTATATTAATTTTGTAATATAGATGCAGAGTGATAGTTTTTCTTAGTACTAAATTAACATGAGTGATATGGAGAATGCTAAATATTAAAAAAAAAAAAAAAAAAAAAAAAAAAGATCCAACATATAAAAACGTAGTGACAGAAGCTGTTAGTAATTCTAGATAGACAAAATAAGCCAGTAACATATTTTTAATGTAATTTACATTTCATATGTACTTACAAATATATATTTTAGGAAATAAGACTTCAAAGGGCTTGGAAGAAAACTCTTATGTGGAAGACTTTTCTGACAGAACATAAGATGAATGAAATAGAAGAAAGCCCTTCAAACAAACAAAACTACAAAGTTAATACCAACATTACTGCTGGGAGTTTTTGTCATAAAGCATGCTCTTTCATTTGTTAAACTTGCTCTTTGGACTATCAGGTTATGAAGATAGACCAAACTTTTGTGTAATGTTTATCAGCGTATCAACAGTAGGAAGAAAATCACTCATATAGCACAAAAAGAATTCTTAAAGGGCTTTATGTCATACATACTGACTAATAAATAGCCTTATTACTCTTAGTAACGACTGCCAAAAATTGTTATTTTATGGGTATAAAAATAGCAGAAAATTAAAAATTTCAAATCACATATTCTGGTGCACTGTTTTGCAAAAGTTTTAAAATAAAATATAAGATTATTTAAACAAATTTTGCACTCTTTCAGTTAAAATTTGATTGCTTAAAGACTTTTTAATAGCCTGTTTCAATGCATTTCTTACACAGTACAAATAATGGGACAATGTTCTTCTCTAATGGATTGTATTGCCAGCTTTGATCAGTGGCCTTAATGGCCAGAAGTACACCAGTATCATGGAATACTGCAAGGGTGATTCTGTTCTGTCTTTCTTTGTTTCTTTCTACTTTGTTCATCAAACAGTGCATTAGAAATTGTCTACTTCTGTTTCTTTGATTATCACTTTCACTATGATTTTCCTTAAGATCCCAAACCAAGGTGTATGAGCCAATTTATAAGATACTGCAAGGAGTTAGGTGATTGGCTAAGGACTGTCTTGCTTATTGCTGTCTCATGCATATTTCAAATAGCCAGCTGTAACTTGCGTGGCTGAAGGTCAAGCCCACACAATGCTCTTGATTCTATATTCTATACATAGAATATAGCTCACCCTTCATGTTTCAAACTTTCTCAGACATGGAACCTGATCATGTGGGGTGGCTGCCATAAGGGTGACCACATTGGACCATCCACTGTGACCAGAACCCAATACACAAATGTGCATGAACCGTTAATAGAAAAGTGCTGCCAACTTAAACAGTACCAAGCCTCAACTATGGGCTGATGCTCCTCAGCACCTGGTGGTCTCCATGTCCTGGCAGGGCTCCTGCGGCTTCTCTTGCAGCATTCGGTGCTATCTGTGGCTGGAGAATTAATAAACTGCATTGCATCAATTGTCTACTGTGTGGATTCTTGCCAACTGTGAACCCCAGACCTTTGTTTCTGCATACAAGAATTCAATTAAAATTATACAAAGACTCTTAACTTGCTTGTTTCTGAATGCTGTATTCTTCATGGGACTTTCAGTACAAATAAGCAAGTTTGCAGTTTTGCAGTTTACAAGGAAGCACAACCAAACAATACTTCACCAACATCATGTTTCCTGTTAAATGTTATTGGAAAAGGTTAAGCACATAAAGGGAAAGGAGACAACCCTTGGTGAGAGTGGAAAGGGTCACTGTGGTCCCACTTTTTATATCTGCTTCTTTTTGTAGTTCCGCAAATTGCTGACTAAAACCGGAAGTTTGTTTTTTGTTTTTTTTTTTTTTGTTTTTTTTTTTGCTTCTTTTTTGGTTTGATAAAAATATTAAAGCTCTGTTCTGAATACAGTT
Source organism: Heteronetta atricapilla (assembly GCA_011075105.1). Taxonomy (NCBI): domain Eukaryota; kingdom Metazoa; phylum Chordata; class Aves; order Anseriformes; family Anatidae; genus Heteronetta; species Heteronetta atricapilla. Next base: position 50,669,349 of record CM021763.1, on the reverse strand, counting down.
CCACTTTTCTAATCATGGACTGCAAATTTAAGAGTCAAGTATTTACTATAGAGTTAAACCCAACTTTGCAAGATAGGTTACAATTTTCAGCAAAGTTGTTGAAATCAAAACTATTTTATCTTTTATGTCCATCTCACCATATGTGTGTGTTGACTATACTTCAGGATCTCTTTTATTGCAACACTAATGTGGCAAATAATACATTTTTTTATAATTAAAAAAAAAAAAACAACAACTATACCCTGAGTTAGAACTCTTAAATCTTGCAACTTCTTAAATCTTGCAGTAGAATAAAACTTAATATAATGAAATCAAATACTCAGTTTTGTTATTACATTTACCACTTTTCATTTATTCTGCTTTACCAGCAAAAGAAAGGAGAAAAAAAGAAACATGAAAAAAATACAAGCACACAAATACTTTTCCATAACCCCCCCAAACAAACAAACAAACAAACACACAAACAAACACACAAAAATTTTGGGACTGTCACCATTTGGTGGCTTATTTTGTAATGTACCTAAAATGGAGAAGACTGTTTCTGCATGGGAAGGTTAGAGCAGAAACAGCATTACAGAGGGAAAATTCAGGTGTCTAACTTTCATGTAGCAGTACTGCTGATGGTGTCTCTGAGCTCTGAGGTACTTCACAGCAGTAGCAGTACTCTTCTAACTCTGCTGGTTTGAATAGTCTAAGATGATTGGTTTCCCAGCTGTGACCACTAGAGCATACAGAATTCCAGCAACTCCCCTGTATTCATATAATCATGACAGCGTGGACAATCTGATTGTTTCCAAAGACTTACAAATGAGCCCTTCTATCCCTGTGATGATTATGAGATCAAGAATGGCGGCTAGCAAATGTGACGCCCATCTACAAGAAGGGCTGGGAGGTAGACCCAGGAAACTATAGGCCTGTTAGCTTGACCTCAGTGCCAGGGAAGCACATGGAGCAGATTATCTTGAGTGTCATCATGTGGCACTTACAGGGCAAGCAGGCAATCAGGCCCAGACAGCATGGGTTTAGGAAAGGCCAGTCCTTCTTGACAAACCTGATCTCTGTCTATGACAAAGTGACATGCTTAGTGGTTGAGGGAAGGGCTGTAGATGTGGTCTACCTTAACTTCAGTAAGGCTTTTGACACTGTTTCCCACAGCATTCGCCTCAAGAAACTGGCTGCTCATGGCTTGGACTGGCATACACTTCGTTGGATTAGAAACTGGCTGGGTAGCCAGGCCCAAAGAGTCATGGTGAATGGAGTTAAATCCAGTTGGAGGCCAGTCACTAGTGTAGTACCCCAGGGCTCGGTACTAGAGCCAGTTCTCTTTAATATCTTTATCGATGATCTGGATGAGGGGATCGAGTGCACCCTCAGTAAGTTTGCAGGCGACAGCAAGTTAGGTGTGTGTGTTGATCTGCTCGAGGGTAGGAAGGCTCTGCAGGAGGATCTGGATAGGCTGGACTGATGGGCTGAGGTCAACTGCATGAAGTTCAACAAGGCCAAGTGCTGGGTCCTGCACCTGGGGCGCAACAACCCCAAGCAGAGCTACAGGCTGGGAAATGAGTGGTTGGAGAGCTGCCAGGCAGAGAAGGACCTGGGAGTATTGGTTGATAGTCGGCTGAATATGAACCCAGCAGTGTGCTCAGGTGGTCAAGAAGGCCAACAGCATTCTGGCTTGTATAAGAAACAGTGTGGCCAGCAGGGCTAGGGAAGTGATCGAAGAGTGGCTGAGGGAACTGGGATTGTTCAGGCTCAAGAAGAGAAGGCTCAACGGTGACATTATCGCATTCCTTAAAGGAGGCTGTAGAGGGTTGGTTGATTCTCCCATGTGTCTGGTGATAAGGAGGAACAGGCTAAAATTGTGTCAGGGGAGGTTTAGGTTGGATATTAGGAAGAACTTCTTTACTGAAAGGGTTGTTAGCCATTGGAATAGGCTGCCCAGGGAAGTGGTTGAGTCACCATCCCCGGAGGTCTTTAAAAGACATTTAGATGTAGAGCTTAGTGATACGGTTTAGTGGAGGTCTTGTTAGTGTTAGGTCAGAGGTTGGACTAGATGATCTTGAAGGTCTCTTCCAACTTAGATGATTCTGTGATTCTATGAAAAATAGGAAAAGCTACATAGCCATAGGCTTTGTATTTCCTAGGGGAAAAACAGTGTATTTTTCGCCATGCTGTTGTTTGCTTTCTTTTAGCTAGTGGGTTAGGTGTCAGCATGCACTGAAGCATGTCACTGCAAAAGGTTATATTTCCCACAGTTAATATAAGTTGTTGAACTGGTACTGATGTTAGGCTGAATCATAATGAGGTTTATGTAAAAGAGACTGGGAAAGCCCTTTCTTTCAGAATGATAGAGCTGAGGTATTCGGATCAACCTGTTCATTTCCTGCCCTCATGCTCAGACCAACATGTGGAATAGGCTGGGGGCTTGAGCGTTGCTGCAAAATTGTGCCAGTGAAGTTTCATTTTGTGCCGTGAGGGTAAAGCAGCAGCAGTGTGGAAGAGGGATTAAAATAAATGCGAGTAATTACTTTTGAGCTTTAGAGTATTGTTTGCAAGTGGGGATGGTCAATAGTGAAAGAAGCATTTATTAAAAAAAAAAAATAAGATGAATTTGGGATACTTATTTAGGGAGTGTAAAATGCTAAGGGTCTACACTACTCACTCTCTTTGTCCTAGAGGACCTGATAGAGTTCGTACAGCTGCAGACTGGGTTAGTTTTACAAGTCTCACTCAGAATCCTCAGAGTGGTAAAAAATACAAAGTTATAAGCAGATCATTGCCTGAATTTTATTCCCTCCACTAAATCTGGTGATTATAGCTTTTCAAAAGATGAAGAAGCATCTATACTGCCCCTACCCATGGTTCTTCAACCTCCTCCCCACACCAAGTGGTGCACTAGGATGGGGAGTGGGGGTTGTGGTCAGCTCATAAGGATTTGTCTCTGCTGCTCCTTCTTCCTCATGCTCTGCCCCTGCTCACCGTGGGGTCCCTCCCACGGGATGCCGTCCTTCCTGAACTGAGCCTGCGGGGGCTGCTCACAGGCAGCAGCTCTCCAGGAACTGCTCCCACACGGCTCCGTACCACGGGGTCCATCCCCCAAAAGCAAACTGCTCCAGCATGGGTCCCCCACGGGCGGCAGCTCCCCCCAGACCCCTGCTCCTGTGTGGCCTCCTCTCCACGGGCTGCAGCTCCGGCCCAGGGCCTGCTTCTGCGGAGGTTCTCCATGGGCCGCAGCCTCCACCAGGCCACATCCACCTGCTCCACCAGGGGCTCCTCCACGGGCTGCAGCGTGGAGATCTGCTCCGTGTGGGACCCATGGGCTGCAGGGGGACAGCCTGCTCCACCAGGGGCCTCTCCCTGCAGGGGGACTGCTGCTGCCTGCCTGGAGCACCTCCTGCCCTCCTGCTGCACTCACCTGGGCAGCTGCGGGGCTGGTTCTCTCACACTGCCTCACTCCTCTCTCTCACCTGGTTTTGTGCAATGTTTTCCCCCCTTTCCTAAATCTTCTCTCTCAGAGTGCAACCAGTGTTGCTGATGGGCCTAGCTTTGGCAAGCAGCAGGTCACTTTTGGAGGCAGCTGGAACAAGCACAGGGCAGCCTTGGCCTCTCCTGACAGAAGATGGCCCTACAGCTCCCTCCCACTCTGACAGAATCTTGCCAGGTGAATCCAGTACACTCTCTCATCAGTATTCCCATGTCTGTATCAGCCATCACAGAGAAATTATTTGAAATGTTCTACAAATTCCCTGTAGATGACAAAGAAAATGTCTTCTATTGCTCATTTAGATTTTTTATTTTATTACTTATTTTGTGTGTTTGGAAGACAAAAGAGGTGAAGAGAGAGAAGCAGTCCTGTTTACATTTTTTAAATTGAAAACGATATAGACAGATATTCAGGGAAAAACAAAACAAAACAAAACAAAACAAAACAAAACAAAAAAGACCCTCTGCTTTTAAATAAACAATTAAATAAATATTCCTTTTCAGTTAACTATGAAACTGGTTACCTGAACTGCATTCTCACTCATGGCAGAAATTATGGCACGTACTAATTTCTATGGAAATTATTCATTAAGTCAAAACCCATTTTAAGCGAGTACTTTCCATCTGTTTAAAATTTGCTATCTTCAAAAAGTATTTAATGTAGAATTAGGTGTGAAGATTCAGCAGACAGCCAAAGAATGTTCTAAATGAACAGCAGTAATTTTAGGAATAAATTTAGTGAGATCTTATATAATTAGCAGTGCTGTCAGTAACTGACAGCATAGTCTGGTAATTAACTGCACTACAGGGGTAACATCAGAAAATCATCACATTATGTCCTGGTGTTTGGGACATAATTTCTGACACATCATATACACCCTTAATGATAGATTTATGTTATGTAGATGGCAATGCTAGTTTAAAATAAACTAGGTCATTACCAGAGGGGAATGAAATTCCTGTGTCACAAACAAACCCACAACTTCTCCACAGTCTGAGAATCTCCTACCAAAATAGTCTTCATGCAGTACCTCCAAACACTGCATCAGATACGGTTCAAATCTGGCAGTCAAGAGTTGCTTTTACTGACGTGCTTAAAGGAGACAGGGATTTAGCAAATCAATCTTCATTGCTGCCTTCCAGCAGGAGATACACTGACTTCTGGAGTTGTTCCTGGTGCTGTGAGGTTTGCACAGTTACCATTATTAAATATTCCCACATTGGAAATGTTTTCTCACATAAACAATCTCACATAAACATGCCCTGTCCCATATACATTTTACTTTTATTACTCCATAATTAGTACTCATAAAAAGGGCATGTATGCTGGCAAAACCAAAACCAAAACCAAAAGCATATATTTATATATATTTGTTGTGCCTCCTTTTCTTCAAGTAACTGGTACTGATATGCTGAAGAAATTAATAGTTCTTTAAAGTATGCAGGTGTGGTGGCTCTGGGTTTAGAACTCAATTACATAGCTAAAAATACATAAAAGAAAAGGAAAAAGAACATTATAAGAAATTGAGTTCTGAGCACCTTTACCTATCTGAAGTACATTTTGCAAGAGAGGAGTGAATGCCTTGATTAGAATTCTACTATGAAGAATGCTGACTAATTATGCTCTTTCATTCAGTGCAGCCTGCTGTATGTAGATAAAGACTTTCCATTCTTTTACAGCACTTAATATATGGAAGGACATACCTTTGCTTTTAAAATACTGTTGAAAAAAAAGTAGATTCAATCCAAAACCAGACATCTTGTTTTGTTATTCAGTTATTTCTCCAGTAATTGTCATTACTCATCTGCTTTTGACGGGTATTTGTTCATCTTTGTTAAGAGTATGTGGACAAAATATACTCACGGGTTCCCAGATCAGACAAGTTCATTTAATCTAATACACATGAAAGGTATCTGTAATGGGCAACCTCTGGCATCAGCACTATTTATGCTTACAATAGTTAATTAGTCAGTTAAATAGCTGCATATCTTTTCAATTTTAGAAATGAAACTGTTAATAAGCATTGAGATAATGTTTTCTAATTAAAGTTTCTCAACTTAAACAAATATAAATGTAAAGAGGAAAAGGTCTCTATACAGTCTTGATTTGCATTCCAGCTGTGGGATGATGGATGGCAGGGAAACTAACTGGTGACTCCATGAGTAATGCCAACTACTAGAATTTTGCTTAAGATTCAAGAAAAATATGTTTTAATTGTGAGCACAATTTCCATTCAGTTCTTTTTTTATGCTTCATTTCTCATTTATTCTTTTTTCCTCACAAATAATAAAAAATATACTTGCATTCTTAATTAAAAAAAAAAAAGAAGTAATCATAAGTTAAGAACAGAACTTACTAATGCTGAAATTGTCACTTTGGATAGCAAGTCTGTGGGACCCAATAATGAGTACTGACTTTATAAATCTGGACACATTTTCATGCTACATATGCAAAAAAGCACTCTTTTTTTTTTTTTTTTTTGAATGCAAGTAATATTTTAGTCATTATGTTAATAGCCTGACAGAAGGTACAGAAATTAAGAAAGCAGACCTTACCAGGTAGCTTCTTATGAGAGTCTAGTTAATGTCTTTATTTTTTCTCCAAGTGTGGGAGACAATCACCCTAATTTCAAGACATAGTATTGAATACCAATAAAATAAAATAAAATAAAATAAAATATACCTACCTCTGAGTTTATTAAACATTTCCCTGTCAACTTACATGTATCCAAAGTGATCTTTTGGAAGTCAATGTTACTAGGCCCTTCACAGTACTTTTCTAACAATGTATTAGCATGCCTAACTTCTATGATATGCTAATAGTTTTCTCCATTGAGTGTAACACACTGTTACAATTACAGGCGGGGATATAACCCCTTCTCCCCAGCCCTCCCTCCCCTGGACACAGCTTGTCAAGCTCAAGCAGAAACATATATGCTATACAAGTCTTAGTTCATGAGCAAACAGTAAAGAGGGATTAATTTGTGCCAAACTGTACTTTCCATGTAATAGGATTCAGGCTGGTACATTCAGTTTTACTGATCTCTGGAGAGACAATCCTGAGCATTAGTTCACTCTGCCTGCTTCTTGTCCTAGAGGTATGTAAGAACAGCATGCCCCACATGAATATTTACATTAGCAAGTAAGAGCCCTCTCAGATGTCTATTTTATTGACATTTGAACGATAAGACTTCTTAATAAGTTCATAATAGTCACAGAAAACAAAACTAACATGAAAAGTATGAACATTAAAATTATATTCTGACATTTAACTTTTTTTTTTTTTTGTCAAAGAAAACTACCAGCTATATTTAGTGGATGCATAAAAAGCTAATGAAGTCATTGATTCAAATGTCAGAGCTTTAAACTTAAAAAGTATTTATGTCTGTCAGCTTCTAAAAAACAGCACGCTCTTAGGTTTAGACGGAGTAGCAGGAACTGTAGTTTGTTTTTTATGTAACTAACATAGCAATGAAAATTAATACTTGTATTATAGAGTATTAATACTTAATACTCTATTATTGTTCTAATTAAATGAACACAATGTATATATCTGAAAAACACATCTCTTAAATATCTCTATTAGCGGTATTTTGTTATACAATTTTTTGATATCTTTTCTCACTTTTTGAAATAAAGTTGTCCAAGAAATGGTCAGTTGCCAGTAAGCATGGTACACCCCAAATTAACCACTGAAATGTAAAGAATGGGAGGTGATTAAGTCAGTCACAGAGAGTGATAGACAAGGAAGAAAGAGACAATTTTTCCACCACTTGCTATTTTCTCATAGAGACTAGCACTTACTCCCAACTATGTAAGGCTTCATAAGCAAGCAGGGTGAAGTCCTCAGTCTATGAAAAAAAAATCTTTTAAAAGCCCAGAATAGAAACATTAGCTATAAATATTTGGACTGCACTAAGATTTTATAAGTGGATCCTTATCTCCATAATAATCCAAATCAAAATCTTGGATACAAAGAGACTATCATTTTGGAAAATTTTGGATTAAGTTCCAAAGGTGGAGCACATTTTGAAGTCTTACTTCATGGAACTCTTCTACTTATAACTACATTTACCAACTTTTTATGTACTTAGAAGCATATCTATATCCATATATATATCTTTGTATATATATATCTCTTATGGTTATATCTGTAAGAGATCTAAGTTCTTGCTTCATTTGAAACCATTATGCTTAATTCAAATATTGCTCATCCTTGAAGCTAAGTGGCTGAAAGAACCCAAGTTGCTACAGGTGTTGTTCCAGTGCCTAATTCAAGAGCTTGGATGCTTAGCAGAATTCATACTCTATTCATAGAGTAACAGCTCCTTATAAAAATAAAGGCAGAGCTATATGCCTGAGAACAGGATACATAAAACTCAACTTGAAGAGCAAGAACTGCTTAAACTGCCTAGTGGGGAACAGTGAGAAGAGGATTATATAGTAAATCCTCCTGGCAGCCCTTAGGAATATAATTCTGATTTGCTGGGGGAACAGAGATATTTGAGTACTCTTCTAGAATTACACAAAAACAAACAAACAAACATTTTTTTTTTTTTTTTTCCAAAAATGCTTATAATTCTACAGATTGTCAGTAAAAGCTGGCCATGTGCATTCAGCTCAGTCTCTATACAAGCATTTCACTAGAATTACAAATTAAAGGTAAGAGAGGAAATTACTTATTGATAGTATGTGAAAGCACTCTAATTAGTCATATATCACTGTACTAACAAAGCCATATTCTGTAATAAGATGAGAAAAACCTCTTTTGGAGTGTAACCTATATGACTCCATTTCCATTTTGCTATCCAAATCCAATTTTTGTGAAGAGAAGCTTACATCTAACCAAATACCTCTAATCTGCCATTAACAAAGTGGGAAATTCATTTATATGAATTCAATAATAATTCATTTTATTAATTCATTTTATTAATTTATATGAATTAAATAAAATTAAATAAAATAAAATTAAATTAAATTAAAATTAAATTAAATAAAATTCAATAAAATTCATTTTATTAATTTATATGAATTCAATAATAATTCAATTATTGGGAAATTCATACTTTCAAACCAACAATAAGTATGACTCACCATTGTCTTAATACATTTTTATACTGGCACATCTTTGTTACAATAAAGAGTCCCTATGCCATTTGCCAGGTACATTCTGAACTACCTTGAGATAGTAAGTTTTCTCCAGATGTACAGATTGTTTAGAACACCTTTTGGTTTCCTCTTGTGCAGTATTAAAATTCTTTAGAGAAATGTGTCGTATAAGAAAGCAAAATGCAGTCAAAACAGTACCCTAAGATCTCTCAGTTTGTTCAGCTATCTTGTAACATGAGATGAAAATAAACCCTCCCTAACCAAAATGTTGGTCCTATGGTCTGTATTTTCCTTGAATTTTCTACACAATGTTCAATACAAGTGTTTTTCTTCAGAAACACATGACCTAGTTAAGATAATCTCTGCTTTGCTTTGTTAGGCAAAGACCAGAAAAAGAGTTCTCTAGAAACAGTTTCCAGGACTTAATGAGGACCGTCAGTGAAATAGTAGCTTTGTCAGGTGAGCCTTTCTTTACACAGGCAGGCAGTGGGTGACAATTACCCTTGTGTTAGCTGCCTTGTACACATTCTGTTGGCAATTCCCACAGAATTTCAGTAGAAACCATACTTTCCACATCCCATAAATCATAGTATCTCACCTTGTGTCATCATCACCCTGCCTCTGCTTAATAAAGCTGTTAAGTGTTCTCAGCACAGAAGCCTACAGAACCTTGAAACTGTACAGAGTGAAATCAACTGAAGTAACACACTAGATAGCATAGGGTCTGCTGCATTTAAGAAAAAATAAAACACAAATGTATGACTGATTTTGATGTCATTTTGTTGAAAAAATAGTACTATTTAACTGTTCCTTAAGAACAAGAGAATTACATATTTACTGTGACATTAAGACTAGAGTCACCCAGAAGCAGCCATTTGAAAAAGTTATATCTGATTCTCAGGATTAGGTTAAAAAAAAAAATCCTGAAAGTTTTTTTCCCGAACAATGAAAATGTGTATGACAAAAAA
>CM021763.1:50618571-50659389 GCA_011075105.1 Heteronetta atricapilla | reverse complement strand
AAAAGAAAAGAAAGAAACATCAATTTTATGGAAAAAGGAAGCAAGGGATAATTCTTTCTTTAATGTAAAATCTCTCATGGATTAAGGATTCCTGGAATTAAACCTATGAATCTCCTGAGGAATGAAAACCACATGTCATTCAATGGTTGCTAATGCAGAAGTTTATCAGGCAGATGTTCCAAATGACAGTAATCAAGTTAGAAAGCTTTTGAAACAGCTCTTGAGTTAGTAAATTACATCCTCAAAATAAAATATTTAGAACTGGGAAACTGAGGTCTAGAGTAACTGATTTAAAAATAAATGGAGATGAATGCTGACATTCAAACAGCAGGCAGAAGATATTTATTTTCTTAAAAATCTCTATCATTTTCCTTTGTGTTACAGATTGCTGATAACTTTTAACAGTGGAACTACACCTACCATTACAGAATAGAAAATATTCCAATAAGAAAAGCATGTCCAGAGAAAATGCAAGAATAAAATGTGATAGAAGAAGTTTCTTGATTTAGGTAGCTATTTAAATGCAGAAAGGAGCAGAGAGTGCAAGAATTTGGTTGTATTGGACACTGCAGAATTTAGCTCAGAATAATCTATTTCTATTTTTAAAGGCTGAAGGGTAACCTTTATACCTTACCCTATCTGCCAAAGCCAGGATTCATATACTTCATGCTACAAGACTACAGACCTTGCATTGAGACTCTACGTGCACCAACAGGCTCAGCCAGCTTCTGCTCCTTGGGGTTTGGCAGGCCATGATGGAGCAATCACCAGACCATGGGCTGCTGCCAGACTGCTCTGTGTTTCTGGTCTGACCAGAGTGGGACCTTGTCCTTGCTGCTGTTGCCTTTTGCCTTCCCTAGTGGATCAGCCCTCTCCTACTTAAAAAACCCTTTGCACACTTTCAGTTATTCCTAGGGTCCAGAGACAGACATCTCAGAAGATTTTGCAGCCCATAAAGTCTGGTGCATTAGAGAATAATAATAGCTACTATTCCTTGAGGCCTCTTTTAATGTAAATATCACCACTGGCTTTATTTAATGTCTTCAGGTAGCTGGCTAAGATGATTTATGTAAAACTAGAGAAGAATGACAGTTACTGCAAACTCAGTTTGGTAGACAGAATGTGACTGCAGGGATGGTTTCAACTTATCTTTGAGAGCTGAAGTTTTTAATTGTCCTGACTATTCAAATAGATCAAATGCTTTCTTTTTTTCACCAGTAAATGCAATCGACTGCTGTAGGTACTACAAAAAGGTCATGCAGTTTATAAATGGAAGCAAAGTAAGCCTCAACATAATAAAATAATGATCAGTTGAGAAAATAAAAAGCTTTTGCAATTTTGTGCACAGCAGCTACCAAGAACCAAACAGACTGTACAGTTCAAAAAAAAAAAAAAAATGCACTGCTTCCATTTGTGGAAGAATCATCATGTCCCATCAAAAGTTGTACAGCACAAAACACACCTTTCAGTGTACAGTATATTAATGGAGAGACGCCAGTCCTTTCTCAAAGAACCAAGTACCTCACTCTACCTCTTCTTTTCCACCACTGAATATGACCCGTGATCTCTGTGATCCATTTGTCTGCCTGGAGAACCCCTGGCTCTAAGGTGATGCTTTAGCACCCTGGCCATACAGCCCATAAGTGTGCTTTTATACGGTCCACAAAACTGCTCAGCAAATCTTGCCTGTCCTACCACAGTTAGAATCAGCTGCCACACATCCAGTGCTGCATCCAGGAGGTACTACTAGACCTTGGTAATGTCAACATTTATTACAGCTGTTGTGCAAAAAACAAAAGCCGCAATAGCTGGGGATAAAGACAAAGCAGAGAGTAAGAGTACACATGACAATGCAGCTGAAAAGCAAGCTTAACTGGTAGCCACTGGTTTGTGAGTGAACAACTCATCTGTGGGAGCAAACTACTCAAAGTTTGAAAATCCTGTTTACCTGGGGACTCTGATAGCTTCCCAGGTGTCTGTCCAACCAATTAGACTAGAACAAGCTGTAACTGCTTAAGAGGATGAACGAAGACAAAAAGGTGCCATTTTATAGATGTGACAGCACTAGAAAATATTACCTTCTGTGTAGCATGCAAACTCCTTCAGGTACAAACAAAAGAGGGTTGTTGAAACTATGAAAACTGCAGAATCAACAGTCCCCCAAAACACAAACCAAAACAAAGCAAACCTAATAAAATGAAAACTGATACATGTAAAGATAATGGAAGAGTGACTGCAAGACATGCAGATCAATTCTATCATAAAGGAAATGTAACGTTTTCAGATTCATCAACCTACAGTCAAAAAAATGGATTCCATCAAGTATTAGTTTATATATCTGCCTCTGGCATTAGCCAGCTTGAAACCAGGGAGAAAGAAAGCCCTCTTCCATTTGACGGCATTTAGTCTGACCGGCAAAGTATATAATGTTTGTACACTTAACATTAGCTCATTAGGTGTTTTTTGTTGTTGTTGTTGTTGTTGTTATTTTTAATAATTAACCTGTCTCAGAAGGAAACTGACGAAATTTTGGAACAGCAGCTGGTGCAGTGCTCTGTACCAAGTAATTCTCCAACCTCAAAAGAAGTGGCAGCAATGCTTGATCTTGAAGAAATCTTGAAGATTGACAACTATGTCTGTTGTAGTTTCTTGTTCAGAGGAAGATAAAAGATAATCAGAACACTAGGAATGTCCTTTAATAGATTGACTATAGCACATTTAATGTCAATAATGAAGAAGGATGTAGTTATTCATAGAAATAGAAATGTGAGGGTTATCATTACCATATTTGAAAAAGTCCTAGCATTTTTATGTAGCACAGTAAAAATAATCATATAATTATTTTGCAAGTAAATGCTTTAAAAATTATAATTAAATGTTTTATTAATATGGTCACTACTGCCACATATACTATGGTGTTCCAACTACCATTATACATGAAAGCAACTTGGGATGTGAAAATACAGCCTAAGTGACATGGTATTGAATTGGTTATTAAATGTGGAGCTTTAAAACATCCATCAAGCTACAAAACAGGTGAACAATGCTTTATTCTTCCAGGAAAATCCAGGATCTTTTTACCAGTCACACCTCCTTCTGTCTACACTGCTGCAAAAACATGTCTGTCATTTGAATAGCATCAACACAGTTGCAGGCTGGTTAGCTCACTTACAGGCAATCAAAGCTTACCTCTACACTACACCTGAACTATCTGATCTTAGGATTGGTTTGACATACAGGATGCCCAAAGACACAACCATTCCATACAAAAATTACCATTACAGGCAAATGCATCCGAAATACAGACATCTCTTAGCAAGGATTTTGCATAACATTAATACAATATTCCTGCAGATGAGGTAAATGGAGGTGGCTATGCGGGCTGCTGAGGCAAGTCCACATCACAGTTTGCATGACTTTGAAGTACAAAGTACACACCTACAATGTCCTCTCTCCAGCAGTATCAGCAGAATTACCCCACAGCCAGTGCAAGGGATGCTATCTCAGGTATGTAGCACAGATAACAACTAAATCTGGCTGTAAGCCCAGTTTCAAGGGTACTTCAAAATGCAATGCAGATCTAGCCAGATATATTGAAGTCAGCAGAGAGGTTCAGTTGGGACTGCAAAGCCAGAACTGCAAAGCCAGGACTGCAAAACTTAAGCTATGTCCGCTGAGCGGTATGCTAATGTGGTTACATTGCTGCAGCAAGATAGCTTAATACAGGTTTGAAGCACAAGTTTTGAGATCTAACAAAGGTCTTTGTGGTAGTTCTACTGCTGTAACAACATAATCTTTGACATGCTCTCATGCAGACTAAAATGATTAATTTGGACTTGTGAAAAAAAAAAATCTTAAATATCACAGGGGAACACCAAAATAGAAAATCAATAAACTGCATAGAAAGGCAGTTTATTTATGCATGCCAGTTTATAAAGTATAGTAGTGCACCTGTTCCCTTTTCCTTGACTTCCTCCTATTGTATCTGCTGTGTAAATTTCAGGTAGTTGCTATGTCAAAGAAAATTTGAACTGTAGGAAATTTGTCAGCTCTCTCTGATTTTAAAACTACCTGCTCACTTTGGAGTTTAAAAGCACAAAAGTGCTATCTGCATGACACACCATTCACATTTTTCTCAGTGATAAGAGTGCATCATCAGAGCAGTGAACAATTTTCTCTAGGACTTATTCTGTTACATGATTTTGTTGTATTTTTAACATAAATTTTTGGGGAGTGTACAATTTTAGTAGACTCACTTTGACGTTGATTTGTTCTACACAAAATGACCCATAAAATAGGCTTTCAGGCAGAGTGAAATAAACAAATAAATTAAAAAAAGCAGAAAATATATTTCTGAAACTTTGAATTGTGAAACAGATAAACCCACATCCAACAGTCAAAATTCTGTATTGCTTTTTTCTTATAAAAATGTAGATATGTAGCTTTTTTTTTTTTACTTACTAAGAAGCTTACATTTTAATATCCTAAACTCTAACCTTCAATCTGAAATCTAGTGTATGGCTGTATTTTGAAAGTGGCCATAGCATGAGCTGCCATCTTTCTCACCCACCCATTCTTGATGGAAGTTCTCTTTAACTGCTGAAAGTGGGACAAACAAAAAAAGGCTTTCCAGAGACCAGATGACCTTGTATAGTTCTGCTGGAGGAGAAGGAGGTCCCATGTGGTGGGCAGAGCCTTGCATCTGAGCAGAATACTGATGGCATTGTTAGTATGAAGATTTGATATAAATATTTCAGAATTAGACTAAGAAAATGTGGCCTTCAATTAAAATCTTTGATACTTCAATGGTTTTCAATTTCTTCACAATTTCTTCATAATGTGTAGGTAGAATGTAAGATGTATATTTTCTGTGATTATACCCCCTTTTTATGACTTTGGCATATGCTGAACTTCTAAGCGTAAGGTTGGCAGTGTCTTAAAAATGGGTTATATAGATCAGTATGAGTGACTTTCTCATTGAATGTATTTTTTCTCTTAATTGTGTGCAAGGATTTATCACACATTACTTGCAATGTGAAGTGCCAGAGGGGTGTGTTACAAATTCTCTTATACACTTCTGCTGTTCAAACTGAGTAAAAGTTACATGGTTGCTTCAGGTCAAAACAAGGTTGATTACTGGACATTTCCCATATGTAGTCAGTCCATTTTAGTCTTCTTTCCTTTCTGTGAAGCAAAAGATGCTATGCTGGATTTTCCACATGGGGTAGAATATCCAGCATCATGAATCCATATTCATGATGGTGCCATACCTCTGCAACTTAAAGGCAACACGATTTACTAGTGCCAGAGGAACTGTGTGATTCAAAGACATAGGAAAAGTCAGTAAATCCAGGTGTTCATGCTTGGAAAGCATACCTACCAGAGTTGCACTGTCTCAGGGTGATCCTTTGAAACCTGAAGATGAACACAGTCTGGGAGGAGAAGTTCACAGTCTGAGGATCAGCCTCCGTCAGAACTGTCTTCTTCTGTGGGTCAGTGTGGTCCAAGCACAGAAGACTACTAAAAAACACCTAAGGTCTTTTCAGAAGAAAAATTACATTAGTTGAAAGACTGATGGTGGCACTGCTGGAGGAAGATAGGAGTTTCTAGATGAATCTGAGTACTCTGTTTCCTTGCCATTACGCAAGCCTAGCCCTGAAAACAAAACAAAACAAAAAAAAACAAACAAAAAGTTTTCTGCTATTTAAATAAGCTCGAATCTTGCCAACATACTGAGATATCGGTTATATATTCTGCGTAATAACTGAGTAATTTTTATTCAAATATATTCATTGTAGAGTGTAATTGGAGAAAGGTAAGAACTTGCTGTGGCATATTTTCTTAATACAGATAGCTGTGTTTTGCTATAATGGAAAAAAGCAGCAGATTTAAGACATCATTAATCAACAAAATCACTGCGCATGTGATGTTGCAAAAATATATTGAATTTTAGAAATGCACTCAGTTAAAGTACAAATTAAGAACTAGAAACCAATTTAAGTCACATAAAATAAATAAAATTCCAAGAGTTTTCAATTTCTCACCTTTTAATTTAGAAAACTGGAACTTATTCAAGCCAGCTAAGGACTGGGCCATAAAATTGTTTACCCTCTATTCCTCCACTGTAATAGCATAAAGTGACTGGTTGTATTCATCAGTTAAATCAGCAGAACAGTAAGCATGGACAAATAATTAAAATAAATCCTGAACTCAGGCTACTGGATATTTTTATGGCCAGCAGACTAGGTGTAATATAATTCTATCTGTACGTACAAACTAGCTGTAGTACAGACTTCATGGAAGGCTCCAATGTATGTATTTCTGCAGATGAAAATTGCTCTTTTTTTAGCTAAATATTACCACACAGAAAACTGGATCAAATGTTTAAACAGAGCCCAGATGGACTAAATCTCTTATGTTTTCATCATTTAAAAATATTTTTTATCAAAGAGATGGACTCGGTTGGACTAAATACACTTTGGCTGACGCTATCTGCATTGGAAAGAAGATTGGAACTGTGTATAAATCCTCTGTACTGACAATAAGACAAAATCAATACATATTTTAGATTTGCAAATTAATTCTCTTAAATTTTTACTTTGTACAACTACTGCCTAGGCAAAATATAGTTTGCATGTTTTTTCTGTAATGTGCAAAATCCATTGCACATTTGCTTTTTGGATGGAGTGTAAAATAATCACTTCAAGCTGCTCCAGTGCCTAGTCAGTTTATCAATGTGTACATATATAATTCTGCAAGGTTCCTTATGCTTGCAGTTTTTAAATCAATTAAGTGATCTATTTTGTAAAAACAAATAAATAATAATAATAATAAAAAAAACAAAACACGAATCTAGTGAATTGGCATTCCACATGTCAACTACAAGTTTCTGACCTGAGTAAAGCTTTAAGCTTCAGATTGCTGGTATTTAGCCAGGCAGACTGGCATAAAACTTGATGGTGGTGCCACTACGTTGGGCAATGCATAAGAACATCCATGTGGCATTGACTGAGAGCATTTTCTTTGCACGAGCTGCTTGGAGCCTGTTCCTCAAGCACACTGAGGAGGAACAGAAGCCCTGGTAGTTACAGCAAAGATGCAGGCAACATTTCTGGCAGCTGATCACTTCCTGGTAAGAGAGAAAGGAGAGAAGGTTAATTAATCTGGGACTTCTGTAGATAAGCTGGAAATGACAAAACGTGCACTGCATCCTCCTCACACCTCCGTGGATCTGAAGAGCCCGACAAGGAGCAGGTGGGACGCTCCGGAGCCACCTGCCTGCCAGCACCCCGCCGTGACGCACCCAGCCACCGCTTGCCACGGATGGGCGAGGGCAGCCCGAGGGAGCCGACCCGTTCCCGGCCCTCAGCAACAGGTCCCTGCCCGCGGTGAGGCTGAGGCGGAGGAAACGGGCGGCCCCCCAGGGCGGCCCTACATCCCCCACTCGCCCGGCCCAGGCGCCCCAGCGGCGTGCCCAGCCTCGAGGGCCAGCGGGGCCGGGGCCGGGCCCCACGGCGGGGAGGAGGAGCCGCAGCCGGGATTGGGGGCCGCCGGCGCCGCCTGCCTGGCCGAGGGGAGGAGGCGGCAGCAGGAGGAGGAGCGGGCCGCAGCGAACTGGCTCGGTTGCCCCTGAAGATGGCGGCGGCGGAGGCAGCTGCTCCTCCCGGCGGGGTCTGCCCGGCGGCGGGCGGCGGCTCCGTGCCCGTCCTCTTCTGCTTCTCGGTCTTTGCGCGGCCCTCCACCGTGCCGCACGGCGCCGGCTACGAGCTGCTGATCCAGAAGTTCCTCAGCCTATACGGGGACCAGATCGACATGCACCGCAAGTTCGTGGTGCAGCTTTTCGCCGAGGAGTGGAGCCAGTACATAGACCTGCCCAAGGGCTTCCTGGTCAGCGAGCGCTGTAAGGTGCGCCTGGTGCCGCTGCAGATCCAGGTGAGACCCGCCACAGGTGTGGGACCGGGGGGGCGGACCGGGACCGGGGGGCGGCTGCGACGGCGCCGGAGGGGACGCGGAGGAGCGGCGGGGAGCTGGGGGAGCGCTGCCGGGGGCACGGCATAGCCCGGTACGGCACAGCCGTCCAGGTGCCCCAGCCCTCGGTGCGGCGGCTGTTTGTTGCCCGCGGAGCACGGAGCCGGGGACAGACCCGAGGGAGCCGCCCGGGCGGCCGGCCCCGTGGCGTTTCCGCGTGGAAGCTTTAATTTCGCTCGGCTGGGGAGGCGTCTGAGCTCCAGCCACGTGTGTGCGGCGAGTGAGAAGTTGGTTCACCCGTCGGGAGGGAAGCGGAGCGGTGGTTGGGATAATAAATACTTCTACTTTAAAAGAGGCAGCTGAGTTGCCCGGCTTTGAGTAGCGATAATGTTATTAGGTGGAAACTCAAAGGTTGCTCTTTCCAGAGCATAGTTTCACAGCCTTAGGGTTTCTGTATCCATTCTTGCCTAAAGAGCTCTTTACAACTTATAGGTTCATAACTCACTGGTTTTGTGGCCATAAACCAGGAGACCAGACTGCCAGACAGATACAGTACGTGTGTTTCATGCTAAGATGTCTTTACGCATACCGGAGATTCGTGCCAGTCATGCTGTAGTAGTTGCATTTGAAGCAAAAATGCTTTTTTCCTTTTTCCCAACGTTAAAGGATTTAACCTTTTAATAAATAAAATAGCTTTTATTAAGAGCAATCTTCCTAATTTGTAATGAAGAATTCTTAGTTTGGCAAGCCAAAATTACAAGTAAGTTGAAAAAACGATGTCATAAATGCTGAAGCATTGCTAGTCTTTGCTCTGTTTCCAGAAACAGTCTAATTCATGGTGTTTGTAAACTCTGCTTAATCGTAGTCTTGAACTCGTAAACTCTCAAGGTGGCCTGTTTGCTTAAACTGTGTATCCAGGATGCCTTTGAAATCATTTTCCTTTCCTTAACCCTGTGTATGGAAATAAAAGTGAGGACCTACTCATTTAAAAACTTGTTTGGTCATTCATTATTCATTTTACTGTTTGTCACCCATTGTATTTAGCTTAAAGCCTTCCTTCTTCATGTGTTGGAGACAGAATGGATGGGAGTGCAGCTGTAGAAACTGCAAAGGACAGTCTCCCCAACTTGCAAAGAGTTTCTACAAGTGGTGTTAAGTCAACTAAGGATTTCAAAAACACCTTGTGTAATCTGAGGCTGTAAGGGCAGCAATGCAGATCAGAATTTTGTTTCTTCTGTGTGCAGGTCATTGCTCTGTAGAGACCATTTTGCAGATGGCTGTACTGAAACTATAAATGCAACTCAAGCATTTGTAGCAGTACATACACCACAGTGTAAAAGGTCAGTATTGGGACATAGAAGAATACGTCGTTCCCGGAGTGCAGACAATTAGACAGCTTTAACTTCACTGCAAGGATTCAGGATGAGCCACAGTGTAAATACAATGTCTAACTCTGATTAGCTGCTTTACTGATACTGTTAAAATTCTGACAATACCAACTGTTGATATGAAAAGGATAGTACTTGAATATTATTTTAGTCACCTCTGTGATGTGCTTCAGCAGCTGAGAATGAGATGCAGACATCAGTGATGTCAGTCAGCTCTCCTTAAGCCACCGGCAGGTGCTCATAAGATCGCTTGTTTTGAGAACATTTGGTCTGATGCAGACACAGTTGTGCTTTTTAAGACTTTAGGTTCTGCAGGATACATGAGATGGGAAGATTCTACTTTCTTTCCCTGTGTTGATTCATACAGTGCCACTATTGTTTGCTTTTGTTTTTATGATGTTTTTCAGCAGCTACGTGTAAGACAGACTTGGCAACTCTGCAATTATCATAGTCAGTAAAAATACCATTTTGAACATGTCTTTCAATGGGGATACCCTTTACTCACTGATGTGAGTTGACTTGCTTTTTCAGAAAGATATTTGCTTTAAAATTAAGACTCATAGATACTGAGTCTGAAAGAATCCATATTTCTAGATATTAATTTCTGTATTTTTGTGGGGGTGTTTCATAACTAAAAGCACACATGTATTTTATAATGTTTTTTTAACTCCTGATATGGTTGTGTCCCTATCTGTAATGATTCCTCTTCTATGCAGACCTGTTGTGAAAAGATATGTTTTGTTGCAATATCTCAACAAATACTAGCACTGAATGATGTTTGACTGGACTATTTCAATTTCCTGTCTCTGCAGTTGAGGGAGGTAGTAATCTCCCTGAGAAATCACCATATGCTCCCCTCTGAAAACCATTCTGCACAGTTCAATATAAGACTTGATCAGGGATGTTTTTACTGGATGTTTTTTCTCCAGTCACATTTGTGCCTTTGTACTGTGCTCTTATAGCTACATTTGTTCTCTTTAGCTGTACTGCCACAAAACTCTCACTTGAACTGCTGATTTCCATCTAGTCCTGTGGAGAGGTTACAATAGAGCCAGCTCTTCAGCTGGGCTACTGTACTGGTCTTGAAACTTCTCAACCATACACTTGCAACAAAGAGGAACTTCTCTGACCTCTTCCAACTGGTGAGGAGGGTATTTGCTTACACCTTGAGGGACTAACAGAAGGGAGATGATTACTTTTCATGGAATTTACATGTTTTAAAACATTTAACAGAATAATAGTTACAGTCTTCAGGGAAAAATGCAGGACTGCATTAACCTTTTCTAATTGTAAATACATCTGAATAGTACTACTAGGACTATTGTTTTTGCTGTAAATGTTGTAGCCTTATTTGGAGAGAGAAGAGGAGCAGGAAGGAAAAACACAGGAAATATCAGAAGAGAAAACAGCTATGCTCATCATTGTAGCTATGTAATATAGAGGAGTTCACTGTTGTTCTCATAACTTCAAGGTGACTTCTCATTGGTAATACTTGTTCTGCATCTATAAACTTGTAACTTTAAGATGCTGTAGGTAAAAGGGTAAGATTATTATTGAACTAAGAGCGTAAAGGGCCTCTGCTTTAAGCTCTTGAAAGACGTTGACAACTCATGCATATCTTTTCTTGTGTGGAAAAGGTTGGAGAATGATGCTTAATTGTTGCTGAGATGCAAAGTAAATAAAAATAAAACAATTTATACACAAATGTATTTATACATATTTAGCACATCTGTCCAGCATGCAGATGCTTTAGAAATAGAAGGAACCCTAACTCAGGAGCCTAAGTACGTTTTCTGAAGACCAGGAAAATCCTGGCCAAACTACAGATTACAGTATGTGAGTCAGGTGAGAGGAATTATTTTTACTTTAAACTTCTAATGCTGCAGTTTTAAATTCTGTTACTACTGCAATTAAGAAACAGTATTTTGAGATGGAAGAAAGGAACACTTGGAAGTTAGGAGCTAAAAAAAATAAGGGTTTATTCTAATTGAGACACTTTCGTTTGTGTATCATTAATCCCCAACTGGCATTTTGATCACTTCAGATTTTTATCAATAATTTAATTATATGGACATGATGTGCTTATCTAATTAAATCTTTACTTTTAATTATTGAATTGCATGTAAAAGAATGCACTTCAGCTTAACATAAATATGATCATAAACTGAGATACTTAAAACTAATTTTTGCATTGAACTACATGCAGATGAATATCTTCAGTTAGTTTTCCCTTTGAAAGATAAACAACAAAGTAAAACTGAATCTTACAGATTTCCTTTTAAAAACAAATGATCAGAAAATATGATGCTCAACTTCTTTTCATTGTCTTTCTATGCAATTTTTGAAATAACCTATCTGCAGGGTCCTCTGTTCTGCCCTACTAGTGCATAACCTTGGCAAGACATTTATAAGTGATGTCACATGGGACAGTCTCTGCTTCAGTTCTCATCTATTACAAATGCTAGGGGAAAATTGCATTTTTTTGTGTAATGGTTCCCTGAAGTTTGGTACGGAAAGTACAGATAAAGAGGTAGTATACATGAATATTTTTGTCAAGTTGATTCTGTAATTACAGTCCTTCATCACAGTCACACTTTGTATGATTAATAATGATCAGCAGAGATGAAATAGATGTGAAAAAACACCAGTCCTTTCTCACCTGGGCCTTTGGTAGAGTAGGATTTAAAGCTGTGTGTAACTCCTGGTAACACACCCTTAAATCCTGGTCTGGATAAGGTCCTAGAGATGACTTTTCTAGTTGGGTAGAAGAACTGCATCAGGTTACATTGCCATCTGACATACCTATTCTTGTTTTGCTGTGGATAATTTCCAGCTGGATGGAAGAAAGTCCTGTTAACTTAACTAGAAGGAGTGAAACAAAACAAATGCAAAAGCTTGCATACAGTTTAGGGGAACTTCATCTGATACAAAAATAATAATAAAATGGTGTTTAGTGGTATTGTAGCTGAGCAGATTTCTGCTTGGGTTGGATTTTGACAGAGAATGTGTGGCTGCAGTGGAATACCATTCTTGGCTTGTCCAGCCTGCCTTTCTACTTCTCGATGCTCTCTGTCTTTTCAAATCTTTTCTGGGGAAAACAAGCAAGTATTGGTTTTGATCTCACCATCTACTTACTCCCATTTCTTGTTCTGCCACATGGTGCATAGTTTGTTGCAGATTGCAAGTTAGTAGAAAATAGAGATTAGTAGAAAATAATTCTTAAATTCATTCTCATATTTATGTTAGATTTTGTAAAAGATTTTGTATAGCAAATATATACTGTCAACACAACTTTGATTTAATGTTCCTGATATTAAACTGAAGTACAGAAATTAAATCATATTAAACCAAATTGATAATAAAGGAAAGCAAGAGGCTTTTGCTTCTGCTCCATGTAATGCTTGTCATAAACATATGGGATTTAGTGGAAGTTTGGGACAAGGACACGCCCTGGCTGGAAAGGCAGGCAGTTATCTTCAGAGCTTTACTGTCAAATGGGACAAATAATGAATGGGACAGAGTAAAATCTGTTCTGAGCCTGCTCTTTGGAAATAGTCACACGAGTCACTACTGTAACTCTGGATGAATACTGTTCTTGCAATAGTGTCTAAGCTGGGAGGAAATGCAAGCATCTGAGAGAAATAGAATAGAAATCTGCATTTTTCTGAAAAGTTGGAGAAACAAGGTGAAATACAATGCAGTTCAAAGGGAAAAGAAGTAAGTATTACACTAAGGTAGAAATAATCAACTATGCAAATAAAAGATGAGGGAGGATTCACCTAATGATTTAGAGGTTAAAATGGACCTCAGGAGTCAAAATATCATCAGTCATGTGCAAACACACCAAAAAAAAGAGGCAAATAGAATATTGGAAAATATAAGCCCGTGAATTGATCAATTTTCTCAGAGGCTTTACTGATACTGAAAAGTAGTGTGGGCTAAGAAGTACTACTGTTACAGTAGTGTTGCTGGCCTCATTGTAGTAGACTGTAGCTGGAAAAGGCCCTCGAGGAGAGCAATGAAAATTATTACAGTAGGAGGAGGAAGGACTGAAAATATTAGATACATTTTAGAGAAGGGGGGGGGGGAGGAACTAAACTGAGACCTAATCTGAGTCTTGAGATGTAGTAATAGATGTTGTTTTTTCAAATCCATCATGCACAGAAGTGGAAATAATGCTCTTGGGTGGCAAGAAGTGCTGTGAGTGAGGAAAAAGATGAAACATAAAGATAGAGCTGTTGGATGGATTGTGTAAGAGTTATTTAAATTTTGTATCACTTTTTTTTGTTTGTTTATATGTGTCAGACCAGGTAGGTGTTTGCAAAGAAATTTTGGTACAGTTGATCCTTCTATAAGGATAGACTCCTCAACTTGTTGCTGACTTTTCTTTTCTTTTATACTTATTTTTGTTCCTCTGCTGAGGAAGCTAGTCCCATCTGTTGCCCTGGCATAGGAAGGTGTTTGATAAGGCAGCAGATTAACTCCATGTAGATCAATCTAGAATCCCATGGTGATTTGCCTAGTTGAAAGTGATCTTAAATTTTTTTAAAGTGGTTGATAGATTTGTAGAAGAAAATAAGGATCTTTGCTTGTCATATAAATGCTGAGACAAAATGACACATTTTTGGAGTAGGAGGCACACTGATAAGCATTTTTCAAATCCAGGTACCCTGCTGAGCAGTAAGGGAAGCTAAATGTCACTGTTGAATAGTCTGTTTCTAGTAAGGGCCAGAGTTAGAATGAGTTAAAAGAGGCGCTCACTTCAGTTGTACTTCAGTACTTGCCACCAAGTGACTTCTGTATTGTGGAAGTATGTAGAGGGACAGTGTTCAAGAATGAGACAGTTACTCAATATTTACTTCTATTTTCAAACATTCTTGGTCCTGGGCCTCATTTACTATATGGTGTAGAATTGCAGAAGAATTTGGGAGAGGTTTCTGGAGGCTGATTTCCGTAACTCATGTGCAAAGACAGCACTTGACCAAATCATCTCTTATTTTGCCTTACCGACTGCTGAAAACATCCATGATTCTACCACCTGTA
Source organism: Heteronetta atricapilla (assembly GCA_011075105.1). Lineage (NCBI taxonomy): Eukaryota > Metazoa > Chordata > Aves > Anseriformes > Anatidae > Heteronetta > Heteronetta atricapilla. The sequence goes on along the minus strand of CM021763.1, from coordinate 50,644,990 downwards.
GTAACCTGTTTATGTGCTGCTGTGCCCTCCTAGTGAAAACAGATTTTCCTGATGTCTTTTGTGATGCATTTCCATCTTACCATGGCATCTGTGTATCTGGTGTTAGAGCATCTGCTCTCCAGTTATTACTGAATTTGTGTTCATAATTACTTGTGGTAATAGTGTTGCCATTTTGAGGATAAGAATTAGAGGAATGACAGTTAAGGACATTGGACATTTTGAGTAGTGGCATACTGAATCTGAGAGGTGTGGGAATTTGCTGTTTATAGTACAACACACAAGTACTTTTCACAGTAATTTGAACAGACCATTTCATATGTATGAGCACGGCTGCTGCTATACTCTTTTTTTTAGCCTTGGAAATTGAGATTAAAAATGACTTACTTAAGAGACATGAGATAAATCAGTGAAAAAAATGGGACTACTATGTAAGGTTTTCTGATTCCCCGTTCTTCCAAAATAAAATATTTTACTGGTATTTGTAATTTTAGTTTAGTTTAAAATACCTCAACCTCAGTTTGCAGAAAATGAAGTGTAGAAAATTAATGGGTGCTTGCCAGGAGGAGTTTATTCAATTTGATTTATCAGTCTGCTGAAAAGCTTTGCAATTGAAGTAATTTCTCTTGAGTTGCCTTATAACTAAGAATAATATGCAGTTCCTTTCCTTTCCTGTAGTCTATATCTAGAGCCTTATCTTTTGCTTCTGCAGGTCATGCAACCAATTTCATACAAATAAAAGGCACTCTTTCAAACTGTGTGAAAATGCTATCTTTCATTTCTTTCTTTCTTTTTTTTTCCTTAGCCCCCTTCCACCACACTCTGCCATCCTCAAGGGAAGCTGTGGGAGATTATTTTCATCATTAATACGCATTCGGTTCAGTTTCTGGTAGTAATGCAGACAAGCTTCTCTGCTTTCATTTTAGCCTTTAGACTTTCATCAGCTTTGTGCTACAAGATCTCATAGACAAAAGAAACTGACTGCACAATGAAGCTGTGTGTATGTGCACTATTTAAATCATGTATAAAATGAAGGTCTTGTTTAATCTTCATTCTGATTTTATGTCAGTTTTAAGAGATGGAGATACAAATTTTAGGAATGTCATTTTGTTGATAGTTTTTTTTTGTTTTTTAACAGTACTGTAAGCAGTGTGCTCCTTTGTCCCATTTCAGAGCTCAGAAGTTTCCATGTACATTTAAAGTGACTTATGTCTCCCACGTAATAAAATCCCGATTCCCTATTTGTGGCTGTACTGCACTGCTCGGTATCACTGCCATTCATTTTGTTTCAGAAACATAACAAAATCAGACTTGTGAAACCTTTTTCCTTTTATTTTGGCTCCAAGTAACATTAATCTAACTCGTAAACTTGAAGTAGCATAAGTTTTACCCCTGAAAAGTGGAGGGTGAAGACCCAGGATGCTCAAATCAAGGTAGAGAGTCTGTGCAAGAGCAGAAGGCCAGGCCCCATCCCATGGTTGCTGATCTGGCAGGGAGAAGGAGGTCCTTTGAGAGTGGAGGGCAAGGATTCCACTTTGCTTTGAGCAGGACTTACAGACCCTGCAGGCTATTGCTCGTGAGCATGCACAGCAGTTGACTCAGGGAGGGAACAGAGTTCCCACAGGCCCTAATGACCAATCTCAGTGACACTTCAGGCAGCATAAAAATGCTATTTACAAGTCCATTAGGCCCATTAGGTCTCTTCTATGGAGAGGCCTTCACTTAGTGGAAACTGAACTCTTCAGGCTCTTGGAGGCCTGCAGCCAAGCTGACCATTCTTTTCTTAGCACGAGCCTGCCTGCCCCATTCCCCAGTGCTCTGCCTTTGGGCAGTCATGGATGGACATTATGCTTGTCTGGGAGGCTGGGGGACATGGACAGCTTTGCAAGACTTCAGCTGCATCACAGAATGGCTGAGGGGATCAGGGACCTGTGGAAGTACTCTGGTCCAATCCATCTTGTCAGTCAGGGCCACAGTACTGCGCAACCAGGACCATGTCCAGACAGCTTTTGAGTATCTCCAAAGAGGCAGACAGTACCAACTGTCAGGGCAACATCACAGTAAAAAAGTTCATTGATGGTCAGACGGAACCTCACATGTTTCAGTTTGTGCCCATTGTTTCTTTTCCTGTTACTGAGCAGGAATGAAGAGAGCATGGTTCCATTCACTTTGTACCCCCTTCAAGTATTTATAGACATTGATAAGATCGTCATAAGAGTCACCTCTTTTCCAGGCTGAGTACTCCCAGCTCTCTTAGCCTTTTCTCAGAAGAGAGATGCTTCAGTTCTTTCTTCTTTGTGGTCACTCATTGGAATCTGTTCAGTGTGCCCACATCTCCCTTGACAGGGGAACCCCATATTGGACACACTGGTGAGTTGTAGACATCAGTACTGAAGACAGGGGAGAGATCATTTCTCTTCTCCTCCTGACAACATTGCTAATGCGGCCCAGGGAATAACTGGACACCTTTGTCGCAAGGGCTCATTACTGGTTTACATGAGATTTGGTGTTACACCAGGACCTCCAAGTCCTTGGCCAAACTGTTTTTGAGCTGGGCAGCCCCCAGCATGTGCCTGGCTTTGTCCTTCCCCTTGTTGAACTGCTTGGGGTTCCTGTCTTGACAGGGCACAACCCCAGCTTTCTACAGAGAGCAGCAGCACCAAGGCGCACTGTTGTGTAGAAGGAGCTATCTCGACGGCATCGCCACCAGGCCACAGCCAGCAGGGCAGGCTGGTGGGAGGGCAGAGCCTTGAGCCCTGGGGCCAGAGTGGGCAGTAAGCAGGAGGCCAGGCCTGGGGCGATGGGGATGGGCAGGCACCCCAGGCTGGAAGCCTCTCCCTGGGAGCAGCTGCAGAGCTGCAGGCCTGCAGCTGGGCAGCACGCGCTTTCAGGGGGGGCACAGCAGTGATGCTGGGCACCTGAGGAAGGAAGCGCTGAAACGAACGCCGCAACCCTCCTGGCAGTGGGCGGCATTGCCACGCCCCAGTCCCACCAGACCGACGCCATCGGCCTTGGGACCCATCAGCCCTGTGAGGAAGCAGCAGGCACAACAGTAGGAAGAGGAGGAGATGGCAGCAGGGGTGGTGACAGCGATGCCAACCGTTTTGTTAGCAATACAGAGGCTTTTTTGTTAGCTTTCATAGCTTTATTTCTTTTGTCCAGGGTCTTCAGACTGCTGTGAGCCTTCTGTTCCCTCCCGGTTGCTGGCATGTGCCCCATCTGCTGGCCCAGCCCCAGCTTGGCCAGCTCCTGGGGCGCTGTTTTATTGTTGCCGGCAGGGTGGCTTCTTTGCGGGTGGGGCAGAGTCCTGGGAAGCAGGGGCCCTCCTCTTTGCAGCTCGCCATGGTCCCCTGCGTGGCTGTTCCCTGCCCTGGCCGGCAGTGGAGGGACCGGCCTCAGCCTCCTGTGGTTCTTGCTGGGGCACTTCCTGATCAGCAGGCTGTGGCCCTGGGACGGATGGGGTGCGGCTGGACCCCTCACAGAGGGCAGCTGTTGATGGTCCAGGGAGCTCTTCTACGTTGGTTCCCACGGAGGGCTCTGTTCTGGGAGCCAGTGTGCCCACTGAGGTGGCAGTATGGCTGGGGACTGCTGCAGGGCTGCCCTCCTGTCCTCCAGCAGCACGGGAGGTTCCCTGACCCAGCAGGTTTTGGGCCTCCCCGCTGCACCGCTGCACGGCAGTGGCAATGAGTCTCTGCACGAAGCCAGCCGTGTGTCTTCCCAGGGATGTGCGTAGTAGCACCGTCAGAGCTGCCTCGTTGAGGCCGAAGAAGCGCAGTCTGGAGATGACATGGTGTTGCGCTGCAGAGGCTGCCCTTCTGTCATGCCGAAAGAGCTGTCCCAGCTCCTGGCGCAGCCAGGGCAGCAGGGGCTGGAGCATAGCTGGATGCCGTCGGAAGAGGGACGCCCAGATATGGGGTTGGAGGCTGCCCACAGGATCCCTTGGCACTGGTCCAGCTGCCTGTGGTCGGAAGGCATGGTGTCCAGGTGCTCTCCCTGTCTGCTGGGCGATGACTGATGTCCCTGCAGGTGGTGCAATGACAAGCTCCTCATAGCTGTTGTCTGCCTTCACTGAATGTACAATGGAGCGCACCCTTCTCTTGCAGAGGGGGCACTCGGGCTTGGTCTCAGCCCACCGCTGGATGCAAGCAAAGCAGAAGCGGTGGAGGCATGGCACAACATAGCTGGGGTTCACCCAGCTGTCCAGACAGATGGGACAGCGGGTGTCCAGCGCCGTGGCCGTGCACTCCACCTGCTGAGAGCTGGGGAGAACTGGCGATGATGAGCCGCTCCCTCTCACCAGCGCTGCAGCAGCAGGTGTCACGCTGCAAAAGGCAGAGAAGAGGCCATGGTTATTGGCTGAGCCAGGGATGGCTGGAAGAGTTGTGCAGGCCCCTCAAGGAGGAAGCCCTTCCAGCTGCCCGGGGAGAGACGTCTCCATAGCACTCACCTCTGCTGCTGCGAGGTCTCCTCCTGGGTCTCCCGACGGCCCGAACGAGGCATGGCCGTGGAAGAATCTCTGATGGCTCTGGGAAGGGCACCGAGAGCTGCTGCAGCAACTCCCAGAGCACGACACCAGCACCAAGGCCAACCTTGCTCCTCACTCCAGACCTCGCGTCAACGCTCAGCTGGAGTGCGGGCACTAGCCGGCGGGGTGGGACTCTGCGCCCGCATATGAGCAGCGAGGGCCACGCAGTCACAATGCGTCGCTCAAGACTCTCAGAGTGCATCACTCGGTGACATCACAATGGGCCGTCCTGCTCCGCAGTGCTCGCTCTGGCAGTGCTCTGGCCCCAGCACATGCGTCTATGTCTAGCACATTGTCACTTACCACTCTGTCCCACAAAGTGTTTGGCTTCACGGCATCGGAGTTATCTATCCACCAGTCAGTGCAACCTTGGCCAGGCCTTCCCAGAGCACGATCAGCTCACCCTAGCCACATTGGATATCTCCAAGTCCATTCAGCAAGAGTGTCCGTTGCCACCTGCTCACACAAAAGGGGCTGTGCAGGGCCATCGTGCCCTAGCAGTGGCAAAGAAGCGCCAGTGGTCTGGGCGCCATGGTCTCCAAAGCTTCAAGGTGCCTGAATCAGGGCGCAGAGGCCCTGCAAGAGCACAAATCCCCGTTCCATGGATTTCAGACTAGGTTGCAGGGCCTTGCAGCTGCTGCTGAGGGACAGGCCCCCATAGCCCTTAGCAGGGGAAAGAGGTCTGTAGGGCCAGGCCCCATGGTCCTCGAGTGAAGGAAAGGAAGCCCTCAAAGACCAGGGACAAAGGCCCACGGAGCTTGTGTTGCAAGGACAGAGGGCCAGGTGCCATGGCACCTGAGACAGGCAAAGGAAGCCGTGCAAAGCCATGGTGCCAGGAGTCATGGGGCTTGAGAGATGGAAAAGTCCCCTGCAGGACCAGAGGCCCAGGCAGCATGGCACTGAGCTCTGGGAAAGATGCCCTGTATGAGCAGAGGACCAAATGCCATAGTGCTTGAATGAGGGGAACCAGGTTCAGCAAGGCCAGTCAGCTGGTCTCGACAGTCATCAAATCAACACACAGAGGCTGGCAGGAGCAAAGGCCAGATCCCATGGCAGCCTGCTCATAGCGATGGGATTTTGCGAGGCCGTAATGCTCCAGCTAGAGCAAAGCAGCACTGCATGAAGAATGGGCAAGGCCCCATGGTGCTTCCAGGCCCCTTGGTGTTCCAAGGTCCCACAATGCTCCAAGGTCTTTTGGTGCTCAATGGTCTGCGCTCTTGTAGGTGCCGTTATGGAATTTTTCTGATTCTTTCTTGTTCTGCTGGTCTTTGGGAAACATCTTCACTGACATTAGATATATGATTCTGTTTTTCAGATGACTACTTTGGGCAATCTGACACCCTCAAGCACTGTGTTTTTTTGTTGTGATATGCAAGAGAGATTCCGGCCTGCCATCAAATACTTTGGTGATATCATCAGTGTAGGTCAACGACTGGTATGTTCTTTAATTTGTTTTTCATTGTAGTATATTTTGATAACAGATATAAATTATTATATACAGGTAGCTTACTGGTTTTCCAGTTTCAAATCATAACAGTGTCTTTGCTATTACCATTCTTTGATTATTTTTGTACACTTTTCTCCTCATTCCTCTTACAGCTCCAAGGTGCACGGCTCTTAGGAATTCCAGTCATTGTAACTGAACAGTATCCCAAAGGTCTTGGCAGCACTGTACAAGAAATTGATTTAACAGGAGCAAAACTCGTGCTTCCTAAAACAAAATTTTCAATGGTATTGCCAGAAGTTGAAGCAGCATTATCAGAGATTCCTGGAGTCCGCAGTGTTGTCCTGTTTGGAGTAGAAGTAGGTGCCATGCTGTTCTTTAAGTTTTATTAATATTATCTGTTGGCCAACAAATTGTCATTGCTTTCTGTAATTAAAAAAGGTCAGTGTATATTTCTTAGAACGTATAGTTCCATTATCTTCTACAAGTTAAATTATTCGTATGCTCTTTTTCTTTGATACTATATCATAAAATTTGAAATGAGGTATTTTTAAGCTACAGTCTCTTGTCTCAAACTTATTTGGCATTTTAAAACCCACACTGAGTTCCCTCCTATTGTAATGCTTATAAAAGTATGTTTGAACCCTTATTAATTATGTACTTTAACTTGGCATTGTGCTACTCATGTTTTGCAGTAATGATTTATTATTATTTTTTTTGGCCTTCATTTGCTCCTCTGTAGACTCATGTCTGCATCCAGCAAACAGCATTGGAATTAATTGGCAGAGGTCTGGAAGTTCATATTGTAGCTGATGCCACCTCATCAAGAAGTATGATGGACAGAATGTTTGCTCTTGAGGTAATGTTTCTTAATTAAGGTTTTCTACCCCTTGGGTTGGTATGTTAGTTTTTGCATTTGGTAACAAGGAATTTCTCAGGACAGTAACCAGTGGACAAATGCAGAATTAAGAAGAGGAGAATGCTGTGATTCTCACAATACCTTCCACATTACAGAAGGAATAGCTTTTTATTTTTCCTCCCTAAGTCATGATTTAATATGTATAACCCAGTTTAGGACATTAGGATTAAAAAAGTGATTGGTTTGTGCAGGCTAAGTTACCCTATCTAACCATTAGCATTTTTTGATATTTTGTTAAGGAGTGTTATGTCTACAACAGAGTAAAAGTACTACAGAGCTTTTGTTTTCATTTTTCCAAACAGTATTTGTTCTGATGTTGAAATTTCCTGAAATGAAATGTGATATAGCAAGTTGAAAGGTCATTCTTGTCTGTCCCTCCCTCTGTTCTTCCTCATCAGTGCAAATTAAAGCTTAATCTCTAGACTCTGTGATTATAGTAGACTTCTTTATCTTTTTTTTAAGAGCTTAGTCCGACCTTTATGTTAGCATTTAGTACATTAACATTTATGTTGAGAAAGTGAAGATAAATGTAACACAAAAATTTCAAAGCAGGTACAACTATGTGGTAGCAAGTTCATGCAAATGATACTTCGGTGTTGTACTCTAACTTGCCTACCGGCATCATTTTTCTGAGTCAAAAACTGATATATACATTAAGCATTGCAGTTTTTGCCCTGGGCCTTATAGTTATTTGGAAATTGAAGCTAGTAATAACTGTAGCATTTTATACTTTTTTTTTTCATAGAGGTGAAGAAATTTTAATTTCTCCTTTTTCACGAATAGGAAAATTAGGGTCTAGAGAGAAATCAGTAGCCTATAGCAGTGGCTGAAATCCATGACTTGTATGAAGTGGAAGCTTAATGTCTGTGAAGTAATGCATTGTGACACACACTGTGTGAGATTTACTGAAATCATGGACTTCTTAAGTCAGTGTGGTGTGTAGTGGTGGCCACAGACAAAATAAACAAAACAAAACTTGGAACTTATTTGCCTTATTTTGTATGTCTTTGTACATTTGATTATCACTTAAAATGTGTCTGCAAGCATAGAAATTGGTTCAGTGCAACAGAGGTTGAGGTAATGAGTAGCGAGCTTTGTTTTTCTTTCCAGTCAAAAAGGTAGTGATCAGTATGGTTACTTGCAAAAATTGATCAGTTTTAGGTAACTTTTTAGTATATATTTTCAAAATTTTCTGACGAAGTACAAAGAAAATGTTTTGCTGTGGTTCACGAAGCAGTCAGTGCTAAAATATGACTTATGGAGTGTTTTCTTCTTGCTGTGAGAAGCCATCAAGTTGCATAGTGATAACTCCTCCTCCTTCTCTATGGCTGCCCCTGCCAATTCTGTCTTCTTTTTGTGCCATAGAACCTCTGTTAGAAATGGCACTGAGGGCTGTGGGCTAGAAAAGGCATGACTGGGCACATCAGGGAATGGGAGACAGAAGAAACAGTCACATGATGGGAGTGTTAATGCAATGTGTTTCTTAAGAAAGTTGGTAAAATACCAAAGCACTGAATAATACTGCTTTAGTCTCAACGTACAGATGACAGTTCCTGGTCACAGTCTTTTAGTTGCTGAGCCTAACATTATCTTTCATGGGAACTTGCTCTAAGCCTGGTAGGCCGAGGTAAGGTTAATTGATCCAGGTTCCTTGGATCCTTCTTCTTCCTTTCTGTGAAGATGAGCGTAACATTTGCCTTTTCCCAGTAACAGAGCCCTCCTCTGTTCACAGTGACCTTTCACAGATGGTAAAGAATGATCACAGATGGTAAAGAATGATCGATCGATCTTGCAAGTAACTTCCTCAGCAACCTCAAATAAATCCTGTTTTGTCTCACATATGCCTTTACTTCTACACGTTTCCCCTCCTGTATCATGTGTTTTGATGGTACTGGTGAAGAATATATTAATACTTAAACATATATATTAGGAAATGCAGTTGGAATTAACTGATAGCCAAAGCTTCATGTCTGCATGAACACTGCTAAATAGTTTTTCTGTCTGCTTCTGTTGTGTGCTTAAGAATGTGAGTTGTCAAAACCTTGCAATCAAGAAGTTCAAATTTTCCATTACTAAAATAATTCAACCCATCTGGTAAAGGTTGTGGCTGTTCTTGATCTCTGCCCTATCTGCAGAAGAGGCCTTGTGTCACTTCTAACCTTAGACTGAACCAGCTCAATCTGTTCCTGAAGAGTTTTACTCTTCTTCATCTATTCAAATGTCTTCTTGTGGTGTAGACATGGTGCATGTTTGTTTCTTTCCTTTGTTTGGAGGGCAATCTTCTAAGAAAGCATTTCCTTTCCTTGAATAAATATATGTACACTTTACTGGTCCCCTAAATTAATAATTTTTCCTTGTCAAGTGCTGTGTAATTGAAGAACTAAACAGCAGTGACCTGCTGTGCCCTAGAAAGTCTGAAGCATCTCTTTCCTTTAGTAATTACAGTAGAAACCAGACTGAAAATGTTATGTTCTTATTTGTGTATTTCCTGCCTCTTTCCTTCTCTTGGTAAATTCAGAATCTTGTAGATGCACTAGATTTGGTGGATCATACAGCTAGGCAGAGGATGATGGAAGGAAGGACATACCCATTAAGAGTTTTACTGCCAAAACATCTGTTCTATTGCTGTGAAGCTTGGGGGTGGAGGGGTGGGGTGGTAGGAGCAGCCCTTACTTAAGGATAACTCTGCTATATAGATAGGCAGCAACCACAGTCTTAAAAGTGTAAAAACTGCAGTATGTCACATGGTTTGGACTACTCAAAGACTTGCTTTGTTTAGTAGCACACTTAAAACATCTAGCAGACCTCTCTGTTTTGCTTTTCATGCAGCTTTCCTTTTTATTCTGTATTCTTTCAGAACTAGCCTGGGAGTTACTTAGGCTATAACGAGAAGTCAGTTAAAAGCAACCACTGTTTTACTAGTATGATAAATAAGTTCTGTAGAAGAGCTTTCCTCTCTGCTCCTGGGGTTATTAGTATGACTGTGCTGTGTAGTCCAAAGACTAAAATGCTAGTATGTAACAAGCCCTGAAAGTGAAATTGTTACAATTATGTTTCTTCCTTAACCCCTTTTGCTCCAATTTAGCTATATTCTTTTTCCCAAGGCGTTTCAAATCTGCATGAAAGTGAAGAAAGCTATTCTCAGCAGTATATAGGGGTAAAGGGGTGTTAATAGAAGGGGAGGTGGGTCTTCTATTTAATTAATCTGACTTGGGGAAAAAAATCTAGTCCAACTACGAAGCCATATTTGTAACCCAGGGCAGCCTTTTTCCTAAATAAAGTCTAACAAGTCACTTTCTGTCCTAGTTTTGGAAATGACATTGTTAAGAAGTTCTGCAATTGAATTGGCTATGTCTTGTTAATAGGAGCTGTTATTAAAAAACACCATCCATCTTTTTTACACAGTGTATGCTCATTCACATTTCAAAGCATCTCACATTTGTGTCTCTCTGCTCTTTTCTATTTCAGCGTCTTGCTCGTACTGGAATTATAGTTACTACTAGTGAAGCTATTTTGCTGCAGCTGGTAGCTGATAAAGAACATCCAAAATTCAAAGAAATCCAAAATCTCATTAAGGCAAGTGCCCCTGAGTCAGGGCTCCTTTCCAAAGTTTAAAGAGGATGTGGAGGAAGCAAATGTCATTGTCATCTTTAAAAATTATGGAAAGCTGTAAGTGCACATGTACACCTTCTTTCACACTAAGTTTGGCAGCAGTGTAAAATTAAAAATTGACATCCTTGTGCTTGCCTTAGCAAAAATTGTCTGGTTATATTTCTGGGTGCCAGTATGTTCTGTTTAGTCACAGCTGTCAGAGGCTTTGGGTACCATATGACCCTTTTGTTGTCAGATTTCAATATTTATTAAAAACAAACAAGCAAACAAAAATTAACAGAGGTGCCTGCTAGTCTATCCTATACACTGATTGTAACAGCTCAAAAAAGTGCATATTTATGTGAAACTTCCTGATTGTGCACTTTGTAGAAATATTCTGTGATAGTCTGTTTTACTTTTTTATTAATAGAAGATAAATACATGCTGGATAAATGTGATGTGATATGCTTTAATGTTCTACCTAAATTAAGTACTTTAATAGTACTTAAATTAAAAAGGACTAAGTTATCTGGAATACCTGTCTGCATTTGTTCTTTAGGGTACAATTTAAATGCTTTACTTAGTAGACAAGATGCATAGATCAAGCAGCTGCTGATGTTTGATTGCTTTCAATAGCTCAAACTTGTGTCATACTTTTCAATGATTCTGAAACTGACTGCCCAAACCTGTACTTCATTTAATTAAACACACAGAAATATGTCATTTAGTGAGGAGATCTTTATAAACAACTGGCTTAAATCATTCAGAACTAACAGATTACCAAAACTTTAAATAATTTGGCAATGTTAATGATTTAAAGAACAAAAACTTCTCAGCTCTGACTGCTGAATCTACTACTGCACTTAGAGTTATTTTGTTATTTTTTTTTACCTCATTTTGGTTACATTTAGTAATTCCACTGGATTTACTCATTTGGCCAAGCAAGCTTTGAAACAAACCTCAGCTTCTCTAGGTTTGTGCTTATTTTTGTAGGCTGCAGTTGGGTGGAGTTTGAATGAAACCTGGCCTAAAAGCATAATGCAAAAAAATTGCATCTGTAACTTACTGATACATATATTTTCTATCTTAAACCAAACTTTTAACATACAATTGTTCATAAAGACACTTCATGTTCCAATAGTTTAAACAATCTTATATAAAGCTTACAGTGTAAGTGAGACATTTATTTTTTTAAAAGAATACTAGAATATATCATACTGAACATTTATCTTTTTGGTAGAAAACTAATTACAGTACATGTATGTTTTTAAATTGCTTATTAGTCCCACAAGGTGGCTGTAAAAGAATTGTTTCAGAGTTACAACCTTTATATGTTCAAAACAAATAAAATGTTAACATTTGCTGTCTCTCTTATGTTTGTGATATTTATTGAAGAGCAAATCGTGAAAGCTTCGTTTGCCATAGACCTTATTCTATTTTGTGCAGCTGTGGAATTTCTATAGATGTCATGGGAATTTTGTGTAAAGATCAAGGATGGATAATGTCTAATAATTCATGCTTTCTTTGTCATATTACAGTGTTATTCAGTGCTCCAAAATTTGAGGAATGAACATCATGCTTCAGGTCAGAGGCAGGGGAGGGGAGTTAAGTTGAAGAACCATTGTCCTATATCACTGACCTACTTTTTAAATTCTTTGCTGGTATATTAATGACGTTGCCTAGTAGAGTAAAGTCCACTTACATAAATCAGCACCTGTGCACAAAAATACTATAAATTTCTTATGAAATATGCTTTTTTAATTGCTTTTTTACTCTTATGTGTTGATTATACATAGTCAGTAATAGAAGGAATAGTGACAAATTTATAAAGTATCTTTTTAGAACATTATTAGTTTTGTCAATGCCAGATACATACTTCTTTTCAAAAGGTAACTATATTTGTTTCTAAAAAAATACCATTGTTACGCAAACATAAATTGGAGGCCAGATGTCATAAGTTCCTTTGCGCACTGTCGTTTCCTTGTAAAGGCTTTTACCACAAGAGGAATTAGTTCAAATCTTTAAATTTATATTCTCTGTGATGATTTTGCTATTACTATTTTTTTTTGTATTTGCATAGCCTTCTGTGGCAAACTATATTTTTTTCAATGTCCTCAATTTGTGTTTTTTTTCCATAAACTTAAAAAAGCATCACAGGAATACCTAGTGTTTTGACATAAAATTAAACTCTTGGATAGAATTTAAAGTGCAGAATAAGTGAATTCTGTTCCATTCAGTAGATGAGTGGTTTAATCAGCATCATGTGGATCATTAAATAAGATTCTAAGATCATGTGTTTAAAAAGAAGAAGAGAAAAAGAAGAGAAATAGTGTTGCCATATTTCTTTTTCTACACTAAGTTTGTTCAACAGAGGGTATTTACTTCTTCATGCTCTTACTCAACTGTACTTTTTGTTCTCTGACAAGTACAAGATCTCATGCCATAAAACACCAAAACTGAGCTGTGTAAGAAGTCCTGACTTTTAACAGTCTTCTGGTGTACATCATCTCTGAAGATTAACAGTGACCTTTTGCTGTGAATTCTGGAAGCAAATGGCATTTGATTTATGTTGACATGAAAACCTAGAAAATGAATGTTAAGCTGATTATTTTTCTACTCCTCTCAACACAATACCTTCACGATTTCTTCTCTTTATGTATAAAAGGGTGAGTTGGTTTGTTCATTGTAGTAATATCCTTAAATGAGCTGTACTGTTCACAAAATGATAGTTGCGTTACTAGTGTAAGCACTGTTTTGCCCTGGGAGGATGAACTAAGTTAACCAGGAGAATTGCTTAGGGGGTACTCTGATGTGATTTTAAAGAAGTGATTCCTCATTATCTAAGTGCCTAACTATCCTTTATTTGAGATCTTTCCCACTCTTATAAATAAGCAACACACGTTACCTGCTGTAGTTGGCTTCACCGTAATTTCTGTTTCCCTGGGGAAGCAGAAATGTGATCATTGATGGAGAAGACTGGTTTATTTTCCTTGTTAAGTGGTCTGCGTCTGTGTGAAGCTCCTGATATGTTGTTAGCCTCACTTGAATAAGTGGTGCATAATTTCTATACAAAATATGATAATCTGAGTTTGTGTGGTAGTTTTTGTCTACTTAATCCTTCTAAAGATGAGAGTTTTGTTTGTTTGTTTGCTTGTTTTATATATGTGTGTGTATTTTCTTTAAGGGGCAGGTATGGTTTTGACTTTAAAAATACGATAAAACTATGATCCTGTTTATTCACAGAACTGTGTTCCTTTTTTTTTCCATCTCTGAAATAACTTTGCCTGAATAAACAAGTAAGGTCAGCAGCACCCTTTGTAAAACCTTAAAACGGAGAATGAATAAAAGATCAGCTGTCACTAGCCAATCTTTGTTATTGTGATCATCACAATTGGCTGGAGAAATTATGTTACAGGACTGTTCCACCCTCATTTCTGCACTTGCCTGACAATAGCTTTCAGGTAAATCTGCACTTAAGTAAATCATGCTGCTTATCGATTATGTTTCCTATCAGACATTGGGATTCCTTCCCCCACCCCAGTATTTACTACATTACCTAAACAACGGCATTAATTTTTCAGGAGGCAAGAATCAAGATAATTTCCTTTTTTGAAATGAACCCTTCAGAAGCCTCAGTTTTTTTTTCAAGATCTTTATCAAACGATAACACTTCTACTGCTACAGATTTATTCTCTTATGTAAGAGATAAATGTCTGATGCTTTCTTGCTTTAAAAGTCTTGTTTCAGTTAAAGAATGGCAAATGCTACTAGGGAGGAAAAAAAGCTTTTAGTTGGATTGTGCTGGCTAGTACTGTTATATATTTCACTTATGAATATCACTCTTTAGAGTATCTTCTACCATATTAAGTGCTATTGCAGTGACAGCAAATGTCACTGATTTATGCAATCTGTTTCTTCCTTTGGATAAACTGGGGATAAACTATACTAGATGGATATAGCAGATCTTCTTTCGATAGGTTCAGAACACCTGTTCTGAAAAAGAGCTATAGAGGAAATCCTTGGTAAGAAAAAAAAAAAATAAAATAAATTTGTGATTGTTTAGAGCTGCTTTCTTTATTCCTTTTCTTTCTTTCTTCTTTTTTTTTTTTTAATGGACTCTGAAATGGAGTACTGTCATGAAACTGTCATGATGTTGGACCCTTCTGTAATCTCAAGTGCTTCTGGTACAAGTCATAATATGCTGTTTCTGCTTCTTTTAGGAAAGAACTATATGTAAAGATAAAGGTAGCAGGTGCGATTTGCTTTTTTATTACTCATCAGAATTGCATAACTTAGTTTCTTGTAAATGTATGAAATGTGCAAATGATGTTTGCAAAGTACTGCTGTGAATAGAGGTAATTTAGTAAATATTAGCATGCTTAGGTCAGCTTAATAGACTTGCCAAAACTGCCAGGGTTGTCAGCTCTCCTGCCACTGACAGCATTAGGCTTTGCTTTAATGAAACCTTTTTATCTGCTCAAGAGAGAAGACCAAGCAAACAAATTAAGAGAACTGTTAATAGAGAATAGATGGTGAAGTGCAATGGCAAAATGTGAAAAAAAAGCTTTTTTGTTGTATTTGTAACTGCCTTTTTTTTTTTCATGGTGATATTGGGAAACTGGAACAGTTAATAACATGGAATTATACAACTGAAGTTTCCAAAACCAGTAGATCATAGTACCCTATCTCCATTACCCTGTAGCTGTCTGTAAATGAGACTGTCCTGACCTTTCTGCCTCTGAGTATCATAAAATTTGCTGACTACAACTAGAAGGGTGGTTATTTTGCTGTCAAACTCAAAGAGCAGATGTTGGAGCAAAGACTGAAGATCACCACATACTCAGTCAGCACTGACATCCCTAAGGCAAGTGTAAACCGTTACCTGCTGAGAATTCAAAAGCAGAGATATATAAAAGTGAGACTTAGAGAAAATACAGCATTCTGAGAAAAAAAAAAAAAAAAAAGGTAATCAAAATTGGAATTATTTTACCTGCCTAGGACATAGATCTTTACAACTAAAAGATCTTTGTGCACATTAAAAGAAGTGAGTTAGAGCTCAATGTTCTTATATCCTGCACACTAAGGAGTAGGCTGGATTGTTAGCTGGGTCAAAATTGTTACTTGGGCCAAAATTCTTTGTAGTTGGCCTCTCACCATGCTGCCTCAGGGAAGCAGATATTTGCAGTTAATCCTACTGAGAAGGTTTGGAATATTTTTCTGAGAAAATTTGCATGATCGGTTTCACAAACCTTTTCATAAAATTTTAGCTCAATTTAACTCTTGAAGCTGGATTTAAAAAAAAAAAATGTTTAAGCGTCAAGAAAGACAGACAACTGGCTAGCAGATTGTTACCACATTTTTTAGGAGTTTATTAAAATTAAGTGTAATGCTACAATAATTTTGAAGTTCTGTTGTCTACCTGCATGTGTTATTAGTGTCCCTACAAAGCACGGTAGACCATCTGATGATCAGAGGGCTGGAATGCCTCTCCTATGAAGAAAAGCTGAGAGAGCTGGGGATGTTCAGCCTGGAGAAGAGAAGGCTCTGGGGAGACCTCATTGTAACCTTTTAGTACTTAAAAGGGTCTTATAAAAAAGATGGAGAAGGACTCTTTACTTGGGTAGATAATGATAGGACAAGGGGTAATGGTCTTAAACTAAAAGAGGATAAACTTAGACTAGACATTAGGGGGAAATTCTTCGCTGTAAGGGTATTGAGACACTGGAACAGGTTGCCAAGAGAAGTTGTGGATGCCCCATCCCTTAAGGTGTTCAAGGCCAGGCTGGGTGGGGCCTTGGCCAACCTGATCTAGTGGGTGGCATCCCTTTAAGGTCCCTTCCAACCTGAGCTATTCTAAGATTCTATGATTCCGTGATTCTATGATTCAATGATCTGGTCTTTAGATTTTGATCCAGAGCCTAAAAATTCCATTGGGTATCTTATCTGTCAATGGAGTTTGAATCAGTGGAGTTTGAATCAGTGTTACACACAGGGAAGACTCAATCTGGATTTCTTTCCAGGTCATAAAGTAGGAACACACTGCTGATTGGAAGTCGGACTGTTCACAAGTGTGCCTAGCCAACTTACCGTATCAGTATTTCCAAATCACATCTCTGGCTAACCTAAAAACCCCAGACTTAATTGCAGTATTTTCAGACATTTTGAGTGAGGTGTGGCGGTGGGGGAAGTTGGAGGAGGAGGTGTTACTTGCTACCAACTTTCAGGCTACTTCAAGGCCCTTACTAGGAAAAGAAAAATAGCTGAAAATTGGGTGAACAAAAGTACTTGCACAGTTCTATTACTGATTAGTAGCCATATTTGACTAATAAATATGATTATAATTAGTAGTTTCACTGAAATTGCTAAAATCACTAGAAATGACAGCATGAGATGTGTTACTTATAATCTTGTAAAACCCTACTAATCAGGATTAGTAACCTAGATTGTATTAGAAAAGATTGATTAGTAAACTAGATTGTTATGTTGCTGTGTAGTTATCATATACTAAAAAGAACACATAGTTGTGAAGATTGCAACCCTTATTTCTGCATTTTCTTGTGCAAGGATTAATATATTAAAATTCCCAAGGTACAGAAGTAGTTGCATGGGCAAAATCTCACTCCAGTGAATTACGTGGGAGTTTTACTGTTGAACTCAGTGTGCCAGGGTATCAATCCCTGTTACAGACTGAAAGAGAGCAGCTGACTGAGCTCTGACTAGCTGCATGGAGCCGAAGACCAGCACATGGTTGTGCACTTGCTGGGACCAATGCATTTGGTTCTGATGGTGCTGCTACTTCCTCCCTAGTCTGCTTTGTCTGGCAAATTCTGATATACAGCCAAGGTAATCTGCTGTGTCCAGTGAGCCTATTAGCTGTGATCCTACAACCAACAACAGTCTGGGTTCTGAGTGGCCTGCAACAAATGGATATGACATGGAATAAGTTTTAAGCTTTCAAACAGTTAAAAGGAATTCACTGTCCTGCCATGTCTTACAGGTAGCATTTTTTTATTGCTAAAATAAGTGGGATATTCTTCTGGGTATATCTTTAAAGTTAAGGATCATTTTTTTTTTTTTTTTTTTTTTTTTTTTTTTTTTAATCCCTTCTCTCTCAGACAATCTCTCTCCCTCTCCCCTCTCCTGAATTAAGAAGTAGATGAGTTTTACTTAATGCATGTCAGAAATGGAAGGACAATCTGATCTAATCTGCGTCACGGTCAGACACAGGCCATGAATCCGGTAAACTGCTGTTACCACTGAAGTCTATCTACAGTGTAAATCTGCTCCACCACAGTGAGTTACTCAGTGCTGTTCCTGGATGGCCATGACAGGAGGTGATAAGAAGTAGCAGCGCCAGGACCATTTGAAAGCGTGGAACAGGCTTTGCAAGCTCCAGAAGACATGCAGAGTCTCAGTCATTTTGGAATGCAGAGCATCACTCACTCTAGGGAAACACTGCAAGCAGCCTCTGAGAGTGAAATAGCAGATTTCCTCCTAGGAATCAGAAATAGTTGAATGTTTAGGTGCATTTCTCTCTACTGGGGTGACATTAAAGGGAAGAGAGGTTAAAGTCTGCCAAGGAACCATTCTTCCCTCCTCTGTGGTAAACATCTCTCACAATTATGTGGAGGTCAAACAAAGGGCTGAAACTGAAAAGCTAAGGAAGAGCGGTTGTATTGTTTCAGACAGTTATTTTATTTTAATGAATACCCAGGAGGATACTCAACCAGTCTGCAGAATGGACTGAGACCAACAATGCATTCAGTCCTACACTAGAGATATACTGAAGATTTACCAAGATGCATTCTGTAGAATAAGATAGGGTTATACAATTTTCCTGAAAAGTCATAACTTACAGGGATCACAATGTATTCTAATAAAGGCTTGTCCTTAACTGTAAATCCAGGAAACATGATTTCTCCTATGAATTCAGTGTCATCATTTCTTTCAGAATGGCACATATTTTTTCTTTAAATTTAATTTCTGAAAATGATGTTCCTATTACTATTAATTAAAAAAAAATGTTTAACATATAGCAGGTTTACACAGTGGATTTTCTGGTCAGGATAGCTAATGTGTTTTAGAAAACCTACATTTCATATTTTGCATGTGGTTTCTGTCTTTGAAAGAAGAATGGGAGTAGCTGTGTTCCACATTACTCACAAAGAAAAGCCATACATTCCCAGAGGAAAACTTACTAACAGAAATTAAAGTGATGTGCTAAAGTAATTTCCTCTGTGAAAAACCTTTCTGCAAAGAGTAATGTCAGAAAACATTTCTTGAAATGCATTGTATTAGAAGCACCTCAGGGTGTGTAAAAACAACTGCACAGATAGGTATTGTAGCAATAAATTAAGTGAAAGTCACCCTGTTGTGATGACTGTTTTCTCTAAGCCAGGCAAGCTCAAGAAGACAACCTATGTTTCCATTGCCAAGCATCAATAATTTCCATAATTTAGGAAATAATTCCTGCATTTTTTATAATGTATGCTTGAACAAGTAGTTAGATAGTATTATTTAAAATCACCAATCTTAAAGGAAAAATTTGAATTTTCTCAGCATGTGCCTAGAGTGCACTTTTATGATAGCCTAGTGACTAGAGTCACAAAGGTCACCTGGGACTTAAGACAGAACGATGGCCCAATCCCTTCTTGCTTGAGCCTGGGCTTTAGTTCTCACTTCTCTATACCTGCGGGAGGTAGATGCAGGCTCTCGCAGTACATGTGATGTACTTCTTCACTGCGCTTCAGGAGGGCCCACATGGACACTGCACATCTGCACCACGGAGCTCTGAGGCAGCTCTAGATGAGCTGATGGCACAGAAACATGCCCATGACAGAGGCCACACAAAGAAGACTAAGCTACATGGTCTGAGCATCTTCTGAAATGACACTGTTCCTACCCTCCTCCTTGAGATCACACTGCAGGACCCAACTGAATTGCACGCCTATAGAAAAAGACAGGAGTTGAATTTTTTCCTCTTCTTGTTCTAGAAGTTCTTGTGTTGTCAGTTCTCCTTAGCTAATATATTAGCAGGAGATGCCTGCTAAATGCATTGATTACATCTTGACATTATACATTTGAAACAGTATGTTTGGTTTCCAAATAAGATCTGCTGGTAAAATGGAATTTTATGGGCCAAAAGGAGCATAGAACTGGATTTTTTTTTGTGTTGTGCTGATTTAAGGTGCTCCTTCAAAACTTCTGTGATACACCACAAGGAAATCTATGTAATTTGTGATCACACAGAACAAGTATTCACAGTGAAACTGTGGTAGCCAAAACTTATATATTGGCATAGAGATAGTAAGTGTTTCTGGTATTATATACTTCTTTAATTCACATTTTAAATCTTAAATGGAATTTTGCCATTGCATCTAGGAAATTCAGAATAAGCAAGTATATCTCAAATGCCATAGAATATGGCAATATATGATTTAAATTCAAGTACAGGTAGGTCTTACAGGCATTAGCAATATAAAGCTCTGTATACTTATTTGACTAACTTGTCCAGAGAAAGAGACTGATGTGGAGCCTAAGTGAGGAAAAAGGGTGAAGTAAGGGTGACTTTACAGTGACACTAATGCAAAATAAAGGTTGTTAATGAAAATTCACTTTAATATTGTTTCGTATGGACGTAGCTCCAGGAATCCATAAATACTTTCCGTGCATATGTTCTCTCTTCTGTATGTGTAAAGACAGCAATATTTTCTGGAATGAAATCACAGAAAAAAAATATAAAAGTGCATACAAAAGTAGTTTGGAAACAAAATGCAAATGTCCAAAGAAACTAATTCTTCCCATCAGGGGTTTTGCAAACATTTAGGTAAAGTATTAGCACTGTATTGCTTTACCACACACCACAAGTTATTTCTGAATACCAGCGGAATACATACAATGACAGACAATTAGTGTAGTATTTTCAAAGGCAACTGGAGTCCAATTACATACTAGAACTTATTCAAAACCTCCTGCATACAGATGAGAAAAGTCACTTCATTTAGATGCTTTAAAAAAATCATAGGGGATTTCAAACTGTTCAATTTTCAACTGAATCTGTCTAAGTCATCAATATGTCTATTACCAGCACATGCACACAGATGATTTTTTTTTCATATATAATCTTTGGCCTTTCACAACTGTATGTCTATATTATTAAAGTAACCTTATTTTCATATCATGTTTTGTTACACAATTATCAGACAATTAAGATGTCTGCATGTTGGCCACTTGCCTCCTGTTGAAGCTACTGGAGATAGTTGGGCTGGTACTTGGTTTCTCTGCAGGTTATGATCCCTGTTTATTTAGGTTAATGATCCGATAAACTCACGAGTAATCCCGTTGTTACAAAGAGAATAACAATTTCATGGGATGTAATAGCTTCACCATATGTTCCAAAGAGCAAATCAAGACACGCTCTATTACTAATGCAGCTGCACCTCTCTTATCACAGGCTCACGAGATCTTCCACTGTTTCCACAGCTTATAGCTTTATTTATTTATTTATTTTCCTAGGGAGAGTAAATAGTCTCAGTAAATGTGCCTGAAAATATTCAGGACAAAGAGAAGTAAGCACATTCTCACCAGTATCTAAAATAATAATTAATGCTTAATTATTATTATTAGCACAAAAAGCATTTTTTCCTTAACTTGTCAGTTGTACTCTTGTCATTGATGCATGCAGCCTTGCAAAGAATTGATTATACATTGTCTTTTCAATACCTAATGGAGTAAACTCTTCTGTACAGAATACTACCTGTGGTGTAAGATAGAAAGGTCATGTCTGCATTTGATCCCATCCTCAAAAAAAAAATGACGGCATCTGAGAATCAGAGTGATGAGTACACAGCAAGCTGGTTACCAGGCATTATCTGTGTCTTGTCTGCAGCAATGTAATGAAGTCTGGCTAGGTTTAACTGGATAAAGATGGAGAGCTCAGGCAGGCAGCCACAGCTAAACAGCAGCTTAGAAAGTGGCTCCTTACTGCTTCTCAGTTGTTAGGTGTTGTTTTCAAACTGAGAGACTGGTGCCTCACTGTATGTTATTGCAATAAAAGTTTAGGAGTCTCAGGCATAGGCCAAATATGCAATGTGAACATAATTTTCAAATAGTTAGCTTAAACTAGTGGAATGGTGCTCTATATCAGCACTGGGAGATAAATACTAGGCAAGGAAAACTAAATAAATAAATAAATAAATAAATAAATAAATAAATAAATAAATAAATAAATCCACAACTACCAGAGTTTAAGAGTTGTAATCACAATATCAAGGTAGGTCAGTCAGGAGTGTCTTCAGGATTAAAATAAAAAACAATTGCAAAGCATCATATGAATGTGTTTCTGAAATATTCCTTAAGTGGAAATCATGGCAGAGAACACAAATAAGTTTCACATGGAATCTGCATGCAAAACCTGCACATCAATTACTGCTAATAAACAGGATTCTAAGATATTGTTGTTTCCAACAGCAAGGAATTGGTGAAAATGTAAATGGTGAGCCAAACTGAGTCACTTCATGTTGACAAGCACTTTGTGCAAGAACAGAGCAGCAGCTGGCAGCCCTCCCTGCACTGGCACTGAGATCATTGGTGGGTCAAGACCTAAGAAGAGCCGTTCCAAACAAAACTGACAACAAAGTAAGAAAGAAAGGAAGAAAAAAAAAAAAAAGTTCAGGAGCTGAACACTTGTCCCCATATATCAGATGCCGCCAGCCTTTGTGCCCTCTGCTCTTCCTCGGGCTGGCCTTAGGCAGGCTGCTGGACCCCAGGCTGGCAAGGGAGCAGCTGGGCAGGTTGGGGTCCCCTCTGGCCACAGGCTCTGTGAGCTGCCCTGTGGCTCTTGAGGCCAGTTTTGCCACACGACATAATGAAACCAGTTCTGTAAGTAGGCTTTTCAACACGCCATGAAAAAAAAAAAAAAAAAAAAAAAAAAAGCAAGTAACAAGCAGGGAATTTGGTGGGAAATTGTCTTTCTTGTATCAAACAACTCACATGGGTATGGACACCAGTGAGTTAGTGCTGGTGAATGACAGCTTGCCTTGTGACCTCTCACCTTTGCTGAAGAGCAAGCGGTCATGGTGAAAGCAGGAGGCAATGCTCCCATTTCTCCAGTGTGGTTAACTCCTGGAAGTCTACGGTAGTTCCCCCTTTACTGATTATTAACGACTAAGGCTCTTGCCATCACTTGCTATTATCTGAGAAGAACATGGAAGTTAATTACTATGCGACCTGGGGAAATGTATCTGCATAACAACAAATTTTAAACTGGAAAAATTGGATTAAGCAGGGAAGTTTAACAAAAACTGAAGCATATTTTTAAAATAAAAAGGCATTTGACAAATTCAGTCATATTTCTACCTGTATGCCTATACAAACAGAAACCAATTCTGTTCCATCCAATTTTTCCTTAATTTTATAAGCAGCTGATGTAAAAAGCAGAAGAAAAATTTTGCTTATATGCTTGACTGCTTTGTAATGAAGACTTTTAATTAAGATTTAAATTATGACCTTTAAATAATGTTAAACAGTGTTATCTTTGAAAGTAAAGCTGTAGTTCAACAAAAATAATAATGAGCTATATTGAAATATGTTATTTACCACAAATTACAGTGATGGTGAGGTTTATTATTATTATTAATTATTATTATTAATTGTTATTATTATTATTATTATTATTATTATTGTAGAGTTATGTGTCTGTCTGTGATTTATTCATATGTGAACAGAAATGTCTTAGATACAAACATAAAATCAAGGTATCATGTTTTGAAACCTTAGCTAAAACGTTGATTTGCTTGATTTGCAGCAGAGTATGTCTTCAGACATATTAAAGCAAGTTATTCAAGCCTCTTTTTTATTTTATTTTTTTCTTTTCAGTCTTTTTTTTTTTTCTTATTCCAAATGTATGTCTACTCTTGAACACTTCCACTAAGTACTAGAGTTTCTTCAGGAAATCTCATTAAAAGAGTAGTTTATCACACAGGAAAGTGTAAATTCAAAGAGCCTAATTCAATTCTCAAACTATTTGCTACAGAAGTCCTGAATCAATTACTCTTTAAGATTAAATATAAAACGTATCCATTTTTAACTACCTCCCTACCACACATGCACACATTCATGCACAAGCACACGCATGCTTTAACTGTAGGCTTTTGCTCACATTTCATAACATTTTATTAATTCTAGAACATGTCAGCAGCAGAAGCTGGTGTTTCTCCACAGTATGCTGATAGTATATAGATTATTCATTTAATTTAGTAGCTTTTTGCACAAAGAACTTGATGCTCCTAATCCCTGGTGTAATTTGCTCTTAACTTGCATGATTGATGGTCTCATGAGCATAGCTTAGCTTTCAATTACAGCATCTTGAGAGTGGTAACAATTATTTCTTAGCAACTTAAAGGTATTGCCTTTGATACCTTTTAAAAATAGACTCCATGTATATTATCATAGAATCATAGAATGGTTTGGATTGGAAGGGACCTTAAACACCACCTCATTTCAACTCCCCCTGCCTTGGGCAGGGACACCTTCCACCAGACCAGGTTGCCCAAAGCCCCATCCAACCTGGCCTTGAACACTTTTAGGTATGGGGCATCCACAGCGTCTCTGGGCAGTCTCTGCTCCAGTGCCTCACCACATTCTGAGTGAAAAATTTCATCCTTATAGCTAATCTATACCTACCCTATTTTATTTTAAAGCCCTTACCCCTTGTCCTGTCACTACAATCCCTGACAGTCCCTCTTCACCTTTCCTGTAGGCCCCCATTAGGTACAGGTACAAGGTCTCCCTGGAGCCTCCTTTTCTGCAGGCTGAACAAACCCAACTTCCTTAGTTTGACTTCGTAGCGGTGGTGCTCTAACCCTCTGATAATCTTTGTGGCCTTCCTCTGGACTTGCTCTAATACATCCATGCCTTTCTTGTGCTGGGGGCCCCAGAGCTGAATGCAGTGCTCCAGGTAGGGTCTCACAAGAGCAAAACAGATGGGGAAAATCTCCTCCCTCACCCTGCTGACCACACTGTTTTTGATTATAATAGTTTGTGTTTAAATATGTACACTTTCTGTTTCTTCCATCCTGTTCAATTTCACAATGTCTTTGTTCTGCTTTAACATGGCATTACATTGCATTTGTCACTACCACCACAAACAATCTAGGGAAAATTTACAGCTTGGTGATTCACAGTGCTTCATGTACTGTGCAGACTTTTAGCCTGCAGCCTCCACATTAATATATCTTTTGTGGTCTTGCAAAAGATGACAGTATTTTCCACTGGCTTTGCAGAGACACAACTGATTGGAAAATGTGACAGCAAGGAAAATGTAAGTCCACATAGCCTCATTTTAACAATAGTTCATTCTGACTCTCTTCACTAGGGAAAATCATAAGGGAGATACTGGTGACTCAGATGCGTACCAGCTAGAAGACATAGATATGCACCAGGCTACATGAGGTCTACATTGGGGTTGACCCTGAAGAAAACATGATCATTTAAG
Source organism: Heteronetta atricapilla (assembly GCA_011075105.1). Classification (NCBI taxonomy): domain Eukaryota; kingdom Metazoa; phylum Chordata; class Aves; order Anseriformes; family Anatidae; genus Heteronetta; species Heteronetta atricapilla. The sequence goes on along the minus strand of CM021763.1, from coordinate 50,620,020 downwards.
GGCATTGGATAGCAAAAGCAAGCCAAGGAATGCACAGTTGCCCCTGTTGCCAGTTTCCAGAGCACACTGCCCTGGTAACTCAGCAGCTAGCTAGAGAGAGTGTGTGAGGAGTTAATACTGAAGGGCCGGCAGATGTGTTTAATTCACAGTTTAGCAGACTAGTAGCCAGGGAGTTACCACTTCATGACATACAAATAAAGTATAGGGACTGTCATGATTACAGTTTTGTTCCTGTGCACATTACTTTGTAAACACAGTTGCTTGAATTTGCTGTTGAAAGACTGTTAATTCTCTAGTTAGTCATCACAACTCACCTATCACAACATCTTGAATTTAAAGGTTTATTTTTATCAATATATTTGGCAGTGCTCTCAGGGATTTCAGAAACACTGATTAATAAACACTCAACAACCTGTGAAGTAATGTTATGTATCCAAATTCAAACAGAGTGGTCATAAACAACAATTTAAGAAACATTCTTTACTTGTAGGGATTGTGTGTGCTTAGTCTGTAACGCGCGGGGTTTGTCATTAAGATTTAGTGATCATCTGATGTTCCCTTCATCAAGAAAATCTAGGCTGCCCACATGTCTAAAAAGCAGGTGTTACATGTTTTAAAATAATATAGCAGAAGTTACTTCAAATAGTTGCTGTGATACGGTGAAATCAATATATATAGTGGACAATCAGAAGGCAATTCCTCACACATTTACTAAAGTAAAAACAAATGTTCAGAACTTCAAAATTAACTGCACTTGGACTGTGTTTGTCAAAGGAAGAATGCAGTTGGTTAAAAAAAAAGAACAACACAAATGCTTTGAAAGTTGTCTTGTGTCAGGATAATCCTTTATCTCCATGTAGAGGTTAATTAGTAACCATGCAAATGCTAGTGCAATCATTGTGGAAACATACATGCAGTACTTTGGAAAATGTTAAATGCTGAAAAGGTGAGGAGATGGAGCAAAGTACAAGACAGTTAAATTGGTCAATGTTTCAGAGTTACATTTTGATTCAGAGGACAAGGCTTTTATAGGGTATATTTAACCCTCAAAGGTAGCACTGGATTAGACTTAAAAAGCATACATTTTGCATATGAAAAATGTGTCATTTCTGGATGTTCTCATTACGAGCTCAGCTCAGGTCTCTTTATAGCTGACCTTTCCAAAAGTATCACATTTGGAGCTCTGATATGTAACTAATGTATGCTACGATAATAAAAAAAATAGTGGTTTTGATGTAATAGTATGATTTCTGATATTCTATGATTAAGGAACTATGGATCCATAATCACACAGTGACTACAAATGCAGAAGGCAAGTCCTTAAATTATGTCCTGTAATATTAGATTTTTTTTTTTTTCCCCTGAGATGAGTTGAAGAACCTAGTCTTGCTTAGATTTGCAGATACAGGACTTGCATTATGTTAGGACAAAATGGTATATATATATATA
>CM021763.1:50564222-50599174 GCA_011075105.1 Heteronetta atricapilla | reverse complement strand
TTTTCTCTTCTCTTTCCTTTTTTTTTTTCATTTTTCATTTTTTAATTTCTTTTCCCTTCCTCCCAGCCCTCCCGCCACCCCCCCTTTATTTATTTATTTATTCTGAACTACAGACACCATAAAATTGAATTCAACAAAAATTCGGCTGCTAAAGCATTGGCATATTTTCCTCTTTCAGCATGGAAGAGTCTACACAGCAGACAACGGTGACCTAGTTACAAGAAGTACTATAGGAAATTAAAAATGAAAATGGAGGAAAGTAATATTGCAGTCCATACTTTCTTACTACTTTCAGTACTTTCAGTGGTTCCTCCTGTGTAGGATAATTCAGAAATAAAAGCATTATTCCTCTTATGACCTTAAGATTGCTGATCTACAGCAACAGAAGAGAGATGAATTAGAATAAATTATGTGAATACCAAAGCTAAATTCTTTGTGAAAAGTGTTTCAAAGTATGCTTTTCCTGGCATTTTCCCTTTTCTTTCCTTATTGATGAGCTAGTATATCCAAGCATAAATTAACCAGCAGATGGTAGCAATGTTTAAGATTTCTAGAAGTGGTGTATAAATCATGTAAGTTATTAATACGTATAGTATTTCAGAGAGTACAGACCACACAGTCAATGCTTCTACAGGTTTACCTTCATGGCCAGGTTCTTCCATTATTTGATGATGGATGGATGTTTACTTGACACCTTCAAGACATTTCAAAGATTTTTTGGTGTTCAGGGTAACAGCAAAATGAGATTAATAGGGGTTTATTTTGGCAGCAGGTGAATTATTAGCCTAATAGTTCATCTTCATTGTACTCCTCCTTTCACCACTGCTTCTTCTTCATCTGCAAAAGATGGAAATGGTTTGAGAAGTTTGGAATGGGCTGTTTTTATATCCCCTTCAACGCTACTATGTTTCATTTCTCTCCTTTTATTCTACTTGGTTTCCATTATTAACATCATTAGAGTGAACAGAAAAATGCACTCCATGTTATCATTTCCTTGAAATTACTTTCAGTACTTGAGATAAATAATAGAAAATGATATGAAAGTTCTAGATGCTGTAGTCCAAAAAATATTTAAATCAAGAGAACTTCTGTGTGAATAAGATTTGGGAACATGACACATGCAGTCTGTTAACAGCTAGTTCATTTCCAAAAGATTCCTGAGGCACATGCCTGTTAAGAAAATGGGCAAGTGTGACGTCAATACCAAAGCAAGATAATGCCCCATCTACTAGAAGGGCTGGAGGGTAGCCCCAGGAAACTATAGGCCTGTTAGTTTGACTTCAGTGCCAGGGAAGCTCATGGAGCAGATTGTCTTGAGTATCATCACACAGCACTTGCAGGACAAGCAGGCAATCAGGCCCAGTCATCATGGGTTTATGAAAGGCAGGTCCTGCTTGACAAACCTGATCTCCATCTATGACAAAGTGACGTGCTTAACGGTTGAGGGAAGGGTTATGGATGTGGTCTACCTTAACTTCAGTAAGGCTTTTGTCACTTTTTCCCACAGCATTCACCTCAAGAAACTGGCTGCTCTTGGCTTGGACTGGCATATGCTTTGTTGGGTTAGAAACTGGCTGGGTAGCCAGGCCCAAAGAGTCGTGGTAAATGGAGTCAAATCCAGTTGGAGCCCGGTCACTAGTGGAGTACCCCAGGGCTCGGTACTGGGGCCAGTTCTCGTTAATATCTTTATCGATGATCTGGATGAGGGGATCGAGTGCACCCTCAGTAAGTTTGCAGGCGACAGCAAGTTAGGTGTGTGTGTTGATCTGCTCGAGGGTAGGAAGGCTCTGCAGGAGGATCTGGATAGGCTGGACTGATGGGCTGAGGTCAACTGCATGAAGTTCAACAAGGCCAAGTGCTGGGTCCTGCACCTGGGGCGCAACAACCCCAAGCAGAGCTACAGGCTGGGAGATGAGTGGTTGGAAAGCTGCCAGGCAGAGAAGGACCTGGGAGTATTAGTTGATAGTCGGCTGAATATAAATCAGCAGTGTGCTCAGGTGGCCAAGAAGGCCAGCAGCATCCTGGCTTGTGTAAGAACCAGTGTGGCCAGGAGGACTAGGGAAGTGATTGTCCCCCTGTACTCAGCTCTGGTGAGGCCGCACTTCGAGTATTGTGTTCAGTTTTGTGCTCCTCACTAAAAGAAGGACATGGAGATTCTTGAGTGAGTCAGAAGAGCATTGGAGCTGGTGAGGGGTCTGGAGAATAAGTATTACAAGGAGTGGCTGAGTGAGCTGGGACTGTTCAGTCTGGAGAAGAGGAGGCTCAGGGGCGACCTTATCGCACTCTACAGGTACCTTAAAAGAGGCTGTAGTGAAGTCGGAGTTGGTCTGTTCTCCCACGTGCCTGGTGACAGGATGAGAGGGAATGGGGTAAAGTTGCACCAGGGGATGTTTAGATTGGGTTTTAGGAAGAACTTCTTTACTGAAAGGGTTGTTAGGCATTGGAATAGGCTGCCCTTGGAAGTGGTTGAGTCACCATCCCTGGAGGTCTTTAAAAGACATTTAATGTAGAGCTTAATGATATGGTTTAGTGGAGGACTTAGTGTTAGGTCACAAGTTGGACTAGGTGATCTTGGAGGTCTCTTCCAACCTAGATGATTCTGTGATTCTGTGAATAACTGTACTTGAATAGGTGACCCTGTCTGAAGAAGAATCTTTGATTCATACCAGACATTCACTATGAACAGGATAATTTGATTGAAATTATTGATACATATATCCACTGAGTTTCCCAACCTATAAGCAGAGGAAAGGAAGTATATCAACACAGACTTCAGAGTTTTAAGAGGTTAAGACTAATGCATTAAAATTTTATTTAACATCCTTTCAACAACTGCCCATAATCATTTAAATATTATCAAGGCAACAAAATACACTGGCATTCCACAACATTCAACTTTATAGTCATATGTGAGCTTGTCTTTAATATTTGAGGCACTTTACTGATTTCTTTTCTCTTTGAATTAAGTAACCCAAAATCTCACAAAATGGAAAGAAAAAGCATAACTTTTAGAGTATAATTATGCTAGAAACAGAAAACGACTTACAATATACTGTAAAATAGCATTGGTAACTAATTTATAGAGGTGTACACTTTCTAATTTTTATGGGGAAAAAGGAAGTGGGGAAACACAATAAAAAGAGACATAATCAGTCAGATGCAAGAAGGAAACAGTCACAAGTTCAAAACCGAGGATGATTTAATAATAATATAATACCATACCAATACAAAATACTGCCACTGTAAATTAATACAAATGATCAACAGACAAATAAAAGGGTCTCAAAATAAATAATTTGGCTCTGATCATATTGTCTGCTGTGGTGTTTCTAGTGACTAGTCAGTTAATAAGTCTAGCTGTATGACAAGGTGTATTCACTTATACAAAATGTCTCTGCTTCAGCTAAACTGATACAGCTGCCCTGCTCAGAAATTTCATTCAGAATAGTTATTTCTACAGTTATTCTGGCATTAAAATGAGTTCATTATGTGATATTTCTTTGTGTATTCCAGAATAGAATACATATATAAGGTATATTTAGCATCAGAGTTATCAGAAATCTATGCTGGTATAGCTGTATTTTCCAATTCTCAGGCAGGGATGTATAATTTCTCCCAGTCCTCTAATATGCTACATCTTTTAAGAAGCAGTGATCTTGTGTCCTTCTTGGTACTTCAGCAGCTAGTTACAATCTATAAAACTGATACAGCTGCCTAGAGCTCTTCCTCCGGGCAAGGTAAACCATATTTTTGGGAACCCAACTTCCTTGTTTCCATTTATTGTTAGCAATCTATGGAAATTATTTTATTTCTTCAGATTGCTTCCTTATATAGTCCTCTTTGATGAATGCTTACTAATCAATTGGTCTTTGAATCAAGGAACTCTCCAGAAATTGTCCATAATATTTTTTTTTCTCTTTTTTACTTTTTTGGATGAATTTGATTGTGAGTGGTATTAGCAAAACATCATTTACTGTCTTGCACCTGTTAACAGCATAAAGAATAGATTGCTGCAGCCCTATATATATATATATATATATAAAGATGCTTTATTAATTATTGTAAATCCCGTTAAATACTTGATTGCACATACAACTTCACAGTATGTGTTTATAATTTTAAATGTAGGCAGGTGCTGAATGAAGTCATTTATGAATTGCCATGCATTACCCTTGCTAACTTACTAGAATTAAGTGGTAAGTGGCCTAGAGGAGCTTTGCTTAGTCTCCTGTAACCAGATGCAAGTTAGCAGTTGCCTAGAAGTTGTGCAAAATATGACAGCACATCACAGCCAGGCTTAAATGTGTTGAGCAGCACAGCTGTAGACCTCCCAGAACAGATCTGGCTTATTTGGGCCAGCTTGCACTAGAAAAACTGAGTTCACATCTGCCTGCAGCTGCCTAAATAGATTTGTTTTGGGAAATAAGGTACCACATTACAGTCTGCTGCTCACTTTCTTTCTTTTCCTTGTGTTACAAACCTTTCACAAGGATATTTTCTATAACAAAAGGTTGCCAAGGGTAATAATAAATAGAGTACTTCAGGTTGTGATCCCATTGTTTCACACCACTTGGAGCTTGTTCGGCATTCCTGAATACCTGCTATATATTATAGTTTCAGAAAATAAATGATATTTGAAGTAAAATGTATAGGCTCCATCCATTGTCCTGGTTTAGTGTTAGGCTTGGGAGAGAGATAAAATCTAGTGATCTCATTGGTGTGGACATGCAATGAGGCTGCCAAATGGAGTGATGGGCTGCAAAAAGTCTTCTACAGTAAGATCTTTTTCCTCTTGGCCATGTGGTGTGCCAAGGCTAGCTGGGCTGTGTCTAAACTAAGCATGTCATAGTCATCATGGAGAAGTACCTGGGGCATGTGGGATGTATTATAAATGCATTGGCTCTCAGCCACATAAGCAAATCTATGGCTTGCATCATGAAGAAAGTTGGACATCCTTGTAGTGGATAATGGATAAGACAAAAGTTATGTTTGAAGATAGGTTGAGCACAATCTGTCAGCGTTAACTATAGTAAGGTTAATCAGCATTTATGTTCCTTCCACTTCTCCACATCTCTATCTGTTCATTCATAATGCACTGAAGGTCTAATCTGAATCTGTTTCAATAGCTGGAAAGAGTTCTTTTATCTTCAAATAGATTTGAATGAAGACCTGAGGTATTATTTTTTGTCTTCTGGCTTCACGAATATTAAAAGTTTGTTCTTTTATATGGAAATCAACTTCCTTTCTTTTTAAGGAGAGCATAACCCAGTTCTCTGAACTGCTAATGAGAACAGTAACAGTAGCAGTAATCCTGCTATGTGATGAATCACACTTCTTACTTGTTAGTTCCTGAATAACATCAGCTTTTCCATATCACTATGTACTGAAACGTATCTTAAATTTGTTTATGTACAGTACTCTAAAAAATGCCTTAATCCAGTTTGGATTAATTTGGCTTTTTGTTTTTTATTACTTGAAAGATTTGGCCAAATTATTTTTATTTTTGTTTTATTTTTATTTATCTATTCATTAAAGTGAGGTTCTATATTTTTGAAATGACAAGTAAGCTTTGACACATGCTCTCTTTTTGCTTTTATTTCATCTATCTTTTATAATTTATAGATGTCTTTCATACCAGTACCTGCTTTACCTTTTATACCAGTACCTTATGTTTTCTGTATTACAATTTAGTGAGTAATTTATTACACTGTTAAGAATTCATTTCCTTATTCAATTTGAAAAAGAATTATAGCAATTAATTGTAGTCTGCAATGCTTTAGTATGATGGTTTATTATCTGTTTTGGTTTTATCTCATCCATACTCATAAGTATGTAACACTGCCAACAGTAAACATTTTCAAGAATTCTTTTTTCAGTCAACAGAACATTAATGTACTTAAGGTAGTTTTTGGAAAGCATATTCTGCAAAGAATACATCTTCCAGAATGACAGAAATCTGTATCAGCTGAGTTCTTAAGTATTTGGATAATCACAGAATCATAGAATCACAGAATTTCTAGGTTGGAAGAGACCTCAGGATCATCGAGTCCAACCTCTGACACTAACAGTCCCCACTAAACCATATCCCTAAGCTCTACATCTAAACGTCTTTTAAAGACCTCCAGGGATGGTGACTCCACCACTTCCCTGGGCAGCCCGTTCTGATAATTCACAATATTTTTATACTGAAGTTTCTGTGAAAATAATTAATTTCTCCCCCTACATTTTTAGCTACTACTCAACCCCATTGTCAGTTCTAAGCAGTATATTCTATTGTGATTACATAAAAATGAGTAATGCCATACTGACATTAACTATCAATCATCATAAGGCCATCATGTTTGAAGTTCTCTTTTAATTTCCTGCCATAGCTTCTTCCTAAGCTTCCTATGCATTGCAGTAGGCATGCCCTGGTATATAGGTATTGCTAATACATTTAGTCTATATGACTAAATCTTCTTACTATCTTACTAAAGTAAGAGTTGGATTTTTTTTTTTTTTTTTTTTTTTTTAATCATTGTCATTTCTAATAGATAAATAGATTATTATTTTCCTGGGTATATTGAGATGCTAAGAAGCAAGGAAAATAATGTGACCTGCTTGTTCTAGTGATTCATGGGAAAGGAATCTGTGGACATGCAGTAACATGAAGAAGTTTCAGTATTTGTCCAACTTACCTGATTGTTAGCTTGTAACCCTAAAAAATATGCTATGAATAATCAGTTGCTAATTTTCTGTGATGTAGCACCTGTTGTTTAATTTAAATTTTTAAAGAAAGAGATGTCATGTTCTCAGACAGCATAAGGAAGCTTATCAGATAGTGCAGGTGGTGTAGCCAGTCTTTGTATGTCATTTTGCTTTTAGAGGTTTGACTTGCAGATGAATCAGTTATGAAAAAAATGATTTCATATATTTCATAATGTATGGTGCTGGAAGTTACTGAGAAAAACTGCAGCAGTTGAAATAAATTTAAAGTTAATCTCAATAGATGTTTATTTTTCAGAGTGTAAACTGTGAAGGCTGGAGAAAGATCAATCTCCTCACCAGTAACCACCCAAAGTGTTCTTCAGTCTTTATGCTATCACTGTTACTTCATTTCCCTTTGCTAGTATTATCACCTAAGTATGTTTTAAATGTGTAAATTGGCAAACCTTTATTTCATAGTTTAACTCTGCCATTTTGGACAACCTCTCTGATTTCATGGTAAGATTAATTACAGTAATTGTAACATGAAGAGCTTACTACCTGTAATCAGCCAGCAAGCTTCTTGTGCTGTAGTTGCACATCTGTTATTGCTTATTGTCATCTTTTTAAAAAGTATGCATTTTCTCTAACAAAGAATTAAGTTGATAATTACAAGGCAACGAGTAACAACGATAAGGTTCTACAAACTAGAAACAAAAACCAAGGAACACAGACTGTATTTTACCTTACTAACATTTTGTTTTGTCACAACTGTTTTTGTTTGTTTTCTGACAGCTGTGTTTTGGGAATGAATGTCCCCATACTGCAAAAGGATGGCTTGGAATAATAATGAGTCTGAGTTTTTTAATTAGAATAGAAATTGAAAAAAAAGTATTTGGTAAAAACAGTGGAGTGATATTTATCAAACCATATAGCTAGTAAAATATGTAAATATGTTATTTTTACAAAGTTTTTTTATTTAGCTAGTTTATAGCTAGGAAAATAATGGCCACATGTGCAGAAGTGCTTCCTTTAAAGGGGGGCAGAGGAAGGAAATCAGGTTTGTTCTGCACTACCATTTCCAGAGTATTTTTGTTTGCAATAGTAAATCAATTCCTGCAGCATATGATCTTGGATATTTTCCCCTGTATGCTTAAGATTCAAGTTGGACTAGAACAGGAAACCACTGTTAATCTTATTTGATAGCAATGATCTGTTCATTGGAAAGGTCAAATACCATCTTGATCTATCATAACCTTCAAACCAGACTTACTTCCTGAAGTGTTGATACGACTCCTGTTTAAAACATCACATGGCACTGAATATTTTTTCCTCCTATTTGGTGGATTTTTTTCATGGCATCTTTCAGTTCTTAACTGACTTGTCTTAGCTGATATATATGCATATGTACACAGATACAGAGACATTTATTTTTATATAAGTATATATGTACACAAATAGTTACACAGATATATGTAAACATATATAGACATGCTTATGTGTATATGTATATACGTACACAACTATGTAGATAGATAGATAAATGTGAATGTACCTGCATCTGAACACATATGAAGCTGCTCCAAATAAAAGAAAATGAGTTATAATGATGATAGAAATGACTGGAACCTTTCAGACCATGACTCCAAATTCTTCTTCCACTCCTAATCTGTCATTACCCCTAAGCAGCTGAATATCCTTATCTTTTCAACATGAAATCAAAGATACTAAATTACCTTGAAGCTGATTTTAGACTGGCTTGGTTGTTCAGAAGTGGACTAACTGTGCAATACAGTGGCTATTACAATAGCATGAGGTAGTAGCATACCATTGGGGATGCAACGTGTTAATTTCTTTTTACACAGGAATAGTCGTATGATTATTCTCAATTGTAAACCTTCTATCTACCTACTTCAGATCTTTGACATTTACCTTCTACACTGCAATTATAAAGCCTGTTGTAGGAAATACTTGGTAACAATAAATGTGAGAATAATCTACTCCTCACCTTACAAACAAGGTCAGTATGACATAACACCTTTATTTGTTCTTCTTAGTCTTTTTTGTTTGTTTGTTTTTGTTTTGGCTTTCTTGTTTTTCCTACTTAATTTTGCAATTTAAATTAGACAGATGTGAAATGCTGAGTTCATGAAACAAAGTTAAATTCATTGTATAATTGTTGCAAGAAGAAAACATGTTTTCACCAGCTCTAGAATCCCCAAATTGGTTTATGTGCGGCTGCCAACATCCCTACTGCTTTATCTAATGGATGACTGAGTGCAGGGAGGGTAACTTTCATATTTTCCTTCTTTTTTAGGTAGAAAATAAACCTTATCATACATCCTCAGGAGAATTGTTCTGATCATCATGCTATAGATTTTTAAAATTATGCTTTTTTTTGTGTTTAATTCCATATTCGCTAGATATCCCATCTTGAATGAACACCCTATCCTACATCCATTTTGAACTCTTTAATCAGCAAACTACTATCTACATTAAATGTGTAATAAAATATTCAGTGTTGTCAAAGTACCTGAAAGAGTGCCAGAATTCACTATAGCCCATGAATGATATTCCCTGGGTGAAAGGCAACCCATGCTGCTCTTTCCCCTCTCTGTTTGGGCAGAGGACTCCCTGACCCTGGTGAAGATCCTCATAGTGATCAGGCATTTTGTGCTGTGAGAGGAAAGCCCTGGACTTAGCTGAAGTCATAAGATACAAGGGAAAAATAAAATGACTTACCCACTGTAATTTTGTAGTGCAGTATTTAAGTTTTATTATTTAAGGGTTCCTTAAGCATAATACTATAAAAAGTAATTTTAGAACAAGAGAGTGCTATGACAAGAAATTTCACTGAAAAAAAGGTATGAGTAGCCCTAGCATTTTTGCACACTGAAGTCTATTTGGACAGTTTAAGTGTATGACATATGCAACATACATACTAACACTGAATAATCTAGGGTTCTGTCATCTGCACCTAAATGTCTAGACCAGGTATCCTGTTCAGTTCAGTGGCAACCCCGCCGTTACAGTTTACCAACTACTATATAAACACATGGAGCTTGGATAAATTTCAAAAACACTAATGCCATGTGCTTTTCTAGTCTGGAAAAAGACCCATAAGCTCCCTGCCTACTGTATGTAAACTACAAACTAGGTTATTTCAGCTATAAACTGAAAGACTTTCAGTTATTTCTATAAATTGATTTATTTAATTATAAATGCATAACTGTTAGACTTTTTTTTTTTTTTTTTTTTCTCATTAGAATATGGCATTACCCTGGTAGTGTACAGGATTAACAATCAGGATTGTTATCTGCTATCCCTGGTTCTTTCAAAGATTTGTTACATTATTCCATGTATATCACTTTTGTGTCTTTCCATTTGGATTTCACATCTTTAACTCCTCAGGTTATAATCCTGATATTTGTAAAACCACTTGATGTCATTGAATAAACAGTGTTATAAACAACAAAAGCTCTTTCTAGAAATGAGAAAGTTTGGGTGCAAATCTGAATATAACTGTACTGGATCTACCTGTCCTCTATTAGTAATACAGTATTCTTCAATTTTCTTAGATTTGGTACAATACTAAAAAAATCATGAGTGGATAGTATTAATGGCTCCTTCCTTTTGTCTTCAACTTGTAACTTTTACTGGTGCTAGTGGGAAATATGTACATAGGTCCATGACTAACAAGTAAAAATTGCATCTTACCGTACATTACTTGGCAAAAGTGCACATTATTTAGAGTATTGGTTACCCTTTCCTGCTCCTTTCACTAATTCTGGACTAGCTGATATTTGCTTTCCATTTTTAAACATTCAGCATCATGCCAATTGTACAAATACAGGAACATGTAACATTGCTTAAGTATCAGTTCAGTCAGGAAGTGTTGGATCAGTGTTGTGCTTTTGCCTATATGCTTTATAAGATACGAATTGCCCAATACTTTGTTTATTTCTATGATATTGCGTATTTCATGTAGAGCTACAGAAGCATACATTTTACCTAGCTTGTTTTGAAGGCAGTGCATGAAAATAATAAGAGAGAGTGTAATAAATAGATAAAAATAATATCAATAAGCAACTTCATAGTGGATAGCGTGGACATGATGTCAATGTCCAATTTTTCATATATAATTACAGATAGATATAATCCAATCTGATTGAACTCTAAGAATAACTGCTTCTATAAAGTTCCTTTCTGTGCTTGCAGAAATTATTTTTTCAAAGGTAGTAGGGTTAACAGCGTTTTTGAGTTAATTCCAAGGGAATTTAGAGCTATCAGTCTTCAAATTGCTGATACTGAGTCATTTAGTCTCCAATGTAACTCTTGAGGCCACACATCTCTGCACTGCCCAAAGAGATAATTTTCCTGAAATATAAGAGTTTCAATGGGGGAAAGAAATCTGCAACATGATTTTTAAGAGTCATCAGAGAGATCACTAGGCTGACGTAACAGGCCTATTTGATTATGAGAGCTGTAAAGATAAAGGCTGATGTATACAGAACTTTGAGATATGAGGCTGGACCAACATTCTAGATGAGGGTGATAGAATTTGTACAAGCAACATTTTTTAAATTTTATTTTACCTGACTTAGTGTAGAAATAGAATAATAGATAAGGTCTTCATCTCACAACAGAGGTTGTGTGAACTTCTAATCTTAAACTACACAGTGTCCTAGAATTCTCCATCCTTCTTCTTATCAGATGAGATCAACACTTCAGATGTTCCCATGGCTCCATGTCTTCTCCTCAGAGGCATGCAGAGAAAACAGCTGGTCAAATTTGACATGCTGATGAAAACCAGAAACTAACATTCTGAATTATTTTAATTTTTGTTTTTCATCATAAATTTCTCTTCTAGCTAGGAAGAAGGGCTGGCAGAACTGGAAAACAGAAGTAGATGATTAATCTGAGCTGTCCCACCAGGAAATCTTGGCAAAAAGCAGTTAAGTTACAGGGAATGATCAACTCCTTATGTGATTAATTTTACAACTTCAAAATTGGCCTATGCAAGAGATGCTATCACAGTATTTGGAGTTAGTAGGACCTGAAGTTATGTATGGAAAGCTAAATTAATGTTAAGAAAACTGGAAGAAATGATCCAAATAAATAATTTTTAATATTTTCTTTATATGTGATAGTAAGCATAATACTAAAGCTGTCTTAAGGAATTATAAATCCTATGAAAACACACTATGTTCGCAAAGATTTAGCCTCCAAACCAGCGAGCAGGACTCATTTTTTGCTTTACCTGCAAATTTCAGCAGATGCTTAAAAGATGGAATTGTTAGTAACAAAATTACCATGTATTTAGCTCAGAACATCAACTGAAATGCAGAATGAATTAATTTGCTTTACAATAATTAATTGGTTTTTTTTTTTTGAGAGGTAGAAATATTATGTCATTATGTAATATAAATTTAATTTGGTAATTAAATGGTCAAAATATTTAATTTGTTTTGCAGTAACTGATTACTTCCATCTGACATTCTAATGGCAAATACAACAATAAAATATTTGCTTTGTTAAATAATCATAACTGAATAATCTAATTTCTTTTTCAGTAGTTACATATGGATAAGTGAGAGCTATTCTGTTCTAATAACAACATAATGTAGAAAGAAAAAAAGCATTCTAGCTGTAGTGTCATGTCAGGCTGATCATAGTAATGATTGCTTTTCATAGTATTAAAATAGTTATGCACCTGTAATTAAATTAAATCTCAGTGCAAAAATGACAAACTTCAGTGATTTCAAGGGAACTATCCCTGCATATACGTGGATGACTACTTTCTTTCACTCGGTATACAATACCTATTAAATCCCTGTAACACCCCAGTTGCTTCCTTTCTTTTTATGGAAAACACTTTGGCCTGGTGTATCATATAATGAGACTGAAAGTGTAAAATGCTTTATTGAATTGATTTGACAGGTGTAAAAAATCACTTCAGCAATCGTTTGGGTAAATGTGAAGCATATTTTTGCCCTGTAGCCTGCATGGCTGGCCTCTACGGTGTTCCTACCACCCACCAGTATAGCTGAATGCTGACTATGGAAATAGATCTTTGCAAATCTTAACAGTAGATACTCGGGTAACTGCATCTTAAATATAGTCAGTGAATTTAGAAAAATGGATAGTGATATCTCTGACACTGTGGTTTTTAATTTTAATTTTATTTAACTTTAATTTTATTTTGTGAGTTTGATTCTTTATTCTTTATTTCTTGTCTGTTACCTATCAGGAAAGAAATAAGACAGGAACTTAAGAATTTTTCTGACAGTCTTCTAGGCTACTAGGTTAAGGTTTCTTGACTGTAAAGCATGCAAGCAGTACCTTCATTGATCAATTTCTGCCATAAAACTTCTAAACAAACTACAGTGCTATATAGAACCCCTTATTTAGAGAAAAAAAGAAAAAAACACCACCACCACCAAACAAACAAACAAACAAACAAAACAAAACAAAACAAAACAACAACAACAAAAAAAAAAAACAGACAAACAAACAAAACCAAGGAAGTCTTTTTCAGTCTTAGCCTAAGGAAGGTAAGTATATTGCAAAGAAATGATTTGGCTTGAGGGTTACACCTGTCAGACAGATTTCTGAGCATGTGAACTTTATGGAATCACATAAACATTATGCCAGGAGGAGGATGCAGGAGGCTCAGTCCTGCACACAATTTTCCTGTTTTAGACCCATTCAGGATCCCACTGATACCGTAAAGACTTGGCAGCTGAAAGACAACCAACGCCACATAGATTTATTTGCAAAATCAGAGTCCCGGATAATGAACATGTGATTTGTGTTGAATGGTTCATTACATTTTAACAGCTTTGGGGGAAACACAATGAAGGACAAAACTGTCACTTTCAAAGCTTGTAGATCATAATTCACAGAGAAGGAGAGAGCAAACAAGCTGAGGTGCTGTAATTCCCCATTCCATCATCAGGAGCACAAATAAGCACACACATTCTGTCATCAGGAGCATAAATATTCAGCACAACTGCAGATATCAGTTATTTCAGAAGCTAAGTTTGCTAAAATGAAATGTTACAGGTTCTTAAATAATAATTCATGCTAGTACTTGTGGTTCATTTTACCAATATTTTATCAATGTCTGAAGATTTCCTTGAACTACTGAAAACGTTTTTGTAGATTTGAAGGGGATTATTTGACCCTTTAACAAGCCATAAGAGCAGTGTTTTTTGTTTGTTTGTTTGTTTTGTTTTGTTTTTTCCTTCTAACTACATCATTTTTTTTTGAATTGGCAAGTGCAGTATCGATACCTCGATACCTCTACCTTTTAATTATCAGGGTCCTCTAGGTTTTAATTGTTTCTCCTAACAATGCCAAAATAAAAGCAAGGACAGTCAAGAGTGCAAAAGTAGGACACTCCTCTCTTCTATGTTCAGGAAATTTGTCATTGCCTACTGACAGGCTCCATCTACATTTGGAGAAAAGAGAACCAAATCTCAGGATTTCCCAAAGAGAAGATTTCCAGCAGAGGCACACCTGGAAAGCTCTAACCTACATTGCAGCCCCTGATAGGCAGGCCATGAGTTTCAGGACTGTGGCAGAAAGGGAGATGGATAAAATTCATCTTTTCAGGAAAGAGATTAGATAAATGGGGTTATCTTTAATGGGATTAATCAGCAAATGACCAAACTGCAAATGAGAACTCTTATGAGAAAGAAAAACAACAACAACAACAAACAACAAAACTCAAAATTAACAGCAGGTTAATATTAGAGGGCTAGGGGAAAGGAAATTGAGGTCATAGTTGATTTGAGATAGATACTTTTCTGGAAATAAAAATTTAAGGGATGCAATTAACAAAAGGTTGCCTTTAACTCTTTAAATAACATACATGATATGAAGGAGTAAGAGGGTTTCTTTAAACTTAAAAAATAAGCTTAATAAATGTACTTAATTTGCACATGCATATTCTTACTGGCTTGCTGAAATCTAGAACTGGAGTAAGACTTAATTATTACTTCACCTGGAAATTCTGAAGTACCATAGTTTTATTTTCATGCTGAGAAAAGTTGAAAATTTGAATTTTCAGACTGATAATACCACAGAAAAGTGTCTGAGGATTTCACTTCATAAAATGATTATGCATTTCCTGATGGACTTCTTATTTAAATAAAAATGGTTATAGCTTCAAATGTTTTTTTGTTTTGTTTTGTTTTGTTTTTTTTTTTGGCTTACTGAACTGACTTTACTCCTTTATATAATTTTAATGGAGGAAAATGTCTCTATGCAGCAGGTCCCTGGCAGATGATAATTCCTAAATGAGGCCCATGCTAAGGTTTGATAAGAGGGAATTTGTGCTGCACTGCAGGTGCTGCTGCATGGCACACAGAAGAAATCTTTGAAAGATCTGGACTTAGAAAAAAGAACAGCACCCTGAATTGTGTCATGGGTAAGGGGCTGCTAAGAAAATACTGAACCAAAAAGTTAACAAACAAAGCAATTCTGATAGATGAAATATTTTGTATCTGCTTCCTTGTTAAAGAAGATTTTTTAAGTGTATATATATATTTATTATATATATATATAGATTATATAGAATTTTGATTAGAATGAAACTGTTTTCAGTTATGTTTGATTTTTTGAATAAATCTTAAAATCTGTAGCTGGATACTGATAATGCATTCAATGTTATTTCTTTTGACAACAGTAGAGACTTTTGAGCGTGAATTGAGTTTCATTGACAGAATGTGTTCAGAAAATACTGTCCTTAAAATACTAATATTAACACATCCAACATCTGTATTACATTTGATTTAATTCATACAGAATAATCTCAGTCATTTGCAATAAGTATTGAAAGCAATTTAAAACGTATGTTTCATAAACCATCTGCCATAATCTATGTAGATTCATTGCTACAAAACAAATTTGTGTGCCTAAGATGCTAAAGAATGTGTTCAAACATATTTTTGCATTTGCTGGAAATCTTTACAATTTTCTGTCAGTTCTTGACTTCTGTGCATCACATACAACTATCAGCCAGACACTTTCTTTTTACAGTCCCCAAATAGCTTTATGATTCAGAGAGTAGGCATAAACTGACTTTTCTTGGGATAAGATGACATGATGACATGTCACAAGCTGAGATGGACACATACATTCTGTTAAATTTATGAGAAATGAAAACACTTTTTTATGGGTGAATGAGTGTGTTTGTGGGTTTGTCATGCATTCCAATAGACATAACAAATACTTTATTGTTCTCTCTCTGTATGTGTTCCTATGACATTTGTCCTTGGTAATACTACAAAATATGTCATATAAAATACACTGAATGACTGCATCTTAGGGTCTTCACCATGTATCTTTATTGGTACAGATGACAATCTATCTTCTTTCACCTGGCATAATTTGAAATCTTATGTCATAAAATTGAGTTGCAATCTCTTGCAATCTCTCTCCCCTCCCATCTCCTCCCATCCCCTCCCCTCTCCTCCCCCTCTCTCTACTGCCCTCCTCATCCCTCCCCTCCCCTCCTCTTATCTTGAGGACTTTGACAACATTGGTGTCAGAAATGCACCAAATATGCTTTGTGTTCTATTGCTTTTAATTGGAGATCAAACATAGATGTCACTGACAGAACATTTCATAAGGAAGAGCAGCACTTATTGATAATGTTAACCTACACAGATAAACATGTTCCTAAAAAAAAAAAAATAATAATAATAAAAAATTGTTTCCTTTCATTACAGTGAAAAGAGGATAGAAGTTATAGACATTTCATGCCCACATCTCTTACACAGCCATATACAAGTTAATGGCCATCCTCACGACCTTTCAGAAACACCTATCCAAAATCTACAAGAAACTTACCAAGAAACAGGAATCTTAGTCAGTAGTCCCTAAAGTAGTTAAGCATTGGTTGCTAAAGTAAAGAGCTCATGTCGCCCAAACACTTCCTTTGATTTAACTTGGAAAGGCTGCTGGAAAATTGTTTTAATTGGCTGTTTCCCATCCATTTATTTCTGTGTAGTCCACTTCTAAGTAAATATATAATCACAACAGCATAGAATTATGTTATAGTCTGACTCTAGAATAGTAAAGGACTTCGTGGCTTTATCAAAGTGACCAGAAATATTTTTTATCATAATGTTAACTGGCACATTTCAGAATGTATGTTGATTACATAGCTTAGCTTGCTAAAGTTAGATGAAAGCAAAACTGAAAACAGAATCAAAACTGGTTTTCTTCTTCCTTTCTTGCTCAGAAACATATAAAGAATTCCACTTGATTAATCATTGACTTCATAGCTCAATGTGTGGCCTTCACACATATTTGGAGGTTAATATGATAATTTTTTTTTTTTTTTTTTTTTTTTTTTTTTTTTCCCCCTCTCTGAAAGGTGTTATTGTTAAACATTGTTTCATCTGTTTTAATGTCTGGAAAAATAAAAATAGTTTCACTTTTTCTTGCCTTACTATCATAATTTTCTAAACTAGAACTATTGAACTCAGTATGAGGAAAAAACAAAACAAAACAAAACAAAACAAACAAACAAAAAAAAACAAACAAACAAAGCAAAACAAAAAAACTAAGCAGTGGCTTCTCTGTGAGCTTGGAGATTAGATTGGGCAGCCTAGTCTTAAAATGTTACTGTCAAGAACTGCCATACATACGGCACAAGGCACAAGGCATACAACATAAGGCACAAGGATTTCCAAAGGTTCCTTTGGGATAACCTTGGCTGTTTACATTTGAAAGACAGCTGAAGAGGGCAAATAGAAGAAAGTGACATTTGTGGCCCACCAGAAGTAGTGCTGGTTCATTCAGGTTCTCAAAACCCTATAAATATTGCCTAGAAAGAACTTGATTCTGACAAAAAAAGAAAATGTTTTTGGGAGAAGTGACTTTAAGAAATCCAGTAACAGAAAAAAAAAAAATCAAAGGAGATGCACATTGGAATAGCTGTAATTTGTGGTGTACTGCTGCACTAGTGCTGCACTACTGAATACAGGAAATTCAGTTCTTCATGAAATTCTGACATGTGGCATTGAATTTCCCAGAAATGCAATCAATTTGTTATGAATTAACCTAAAAAATCACTTTCCATCAAGTAAATTGAAACAAGTGAGGTTATTTCAACCTGGGAGATAATGCACTTATTCTAAGTAGAATGCAATGACTCCTTTCCACCAGTTCCCTTCCCTCTTTCTCTCCTTCCCTTTCCTTCCTCCCTTCCCCTTTCTTTCTCTTTCCCCTTTTGCTCCTCTTCCCTCTCCCTCCTTCCCTTTTCCCTTCTTGGTTTATCTCTGCTTCTCTGTCTCTTTCTCTCTCACTCTCTCTCTTTTCTTTCTATCAAATCTTGCAATGAATTTCTGAAGTACTGGAACGCTGATAATGAATGAACAGAGATTTGAGTCTTCAGTCAGTTCCAAGAAAAACACTGGAATAAGTAATAATTGTGCTGCAACACAGTGTTGTCTAAATACTCCTTTCTTGTTTCTAAGAACAGGTTTCATGTTTAAAACTAAATGTGTTTAAGTTTTCTAATATAGAAATGATGTATGACATATATATCTATTTTTAACATATAGAGATGATAAGCCTATGTACTTTTTTATTTCTTACATACATTTTTAACAATATACACTGTTATTCCACAAATATAGATACTGAGCAGGAATACATGAAAGTCTGAATCTCTTATATTTCTCTGTAGTCCTTTTCAGTCCTTTTTATTACAAGTCTTCAATTTGCATCTTTATTTTCCAATGTCAAAGAACTTGTGGCTCAGAGAAATCACCAAGGAGAGTTATTTATGAAACAACAATATGCAAATATAAACAGACAGAGTTATAATGAATGTGAGGAAATTTATGCAGAGTATTTGAATTCTGAGAATTGACACAGCAACATTTTAATAATTTAAGGCAATGATAATTAAATTTCTTATCAATACCTTTTACTTCACAAGGAAAAAGATATTTCTCACATTTACTCAACTGTCAGGGTTCTTTCACCATTGATTTCCATGAGATTAAGATTGGAATGGATTGTACTTTAAAGCATCCATTAATTTTTTTATATATATAAATATATATATATATGTGATGCATTTTTTTTTTTTTAATCTCCTTAAAATGCTAATAGGGGCCTTTCTGTAAACAATGTCTAAAAGTCTGAGTGCCTTTGATTTTTGCAATTTTCACCTTACAATATTCAGGTAAGCTTTTCTGCACTCCTTTTGTCAAGAAACCTGTGAGTAACAATGATGTAGCTGCCCACTCATATCTACAGCTAAGTGAGAAGGTGACAGCCTGTTGAGACAGAAGATTTCTTATATAGGAACTATGTAAAAGTCTTAATCCTGCTTCCTACAGGGGTCAGTGAGAGTTTTGCATTAGACTTGTGGAAGCCAAATTGGTCCCTGGCTGAACAGAAAACAATCACTCACTGTATTGCGAGAATTTATATCCTGCAAAAAAAAAAAAGAGTGTCTATTATTAAAAAGGACTGACATAGGGGTCACTGGGCAATTTTAGTAGCCTACAGATCATTACATTTAGTGCTCTTTTTTTCCTTTATTCCCCTTTTATGCAAGAAAAGCTCACAGTGACTTCAGTAAGAGTTTTTCTTACTTAAGCAGTACAGAATTGGGTACTTAGATGAGAGCTAAAGCAGCATTAATGACTTCCATATGTCATTGCATAAACCTCATTCATGTGTTTTTGATTTAATGGATTATAAAACAGAAAACAAAAATATTCTGTGTAACTTTTTGTGAGAAACAGAAATGCTTTAAAGATCACGGATGAGAACAATTGGATTTTAGTTAGATGTGCAGAAATTGTTTGAACCCTGGAAATCACTTCTACAAAACAGTCTCTTGTTCTTTTTGTTCAGCCTATCTGTCTTACATATTGTTTCCATTCTCTTGTCTTCGCCTTATTTATTTCCAAAAGCCCTGTGGGGATATTATGTCAGCACTTCTTGACCTCATGTGGTGAAGTTGTCAATGTTGAATTAAGTATTTTTTTTTAATATAACCATACCAATCCGGTGCGCAGACCTTCTAAGCAATGTCCTTGATAATATAACAAGGGAAAATATATAGAGTAACAGTGCAACAGAAGCGAGAATGTGGAAATGTGGAGGCTAGCAAAAGAATATGAATTTGTTATATAATTATGGACTCAACTCACAAAAACTTTTCATCTCTTAGTTTTCAGCATGAGTCTTTAAGCAAAGACAAAATCCACTGCCCTAGGATATGGGACTGCAAAGAGACAAATAAAGACAAATACAATGCAAAGACAAATAAAGAAAATGAAATAAAACCCTTTGCTATTTAATCTGCAAACAATATTAGCAGCAACTCTATGTACTGAAAATACTGAACCTTCTTTTTTTTTGTACTAAAGATCATACCAAAATAGCATATATTCAGTCCTGTATGAAGAGCAGTGCAGAGTGGTCTTCTACTTTGAGCTCAGGACCTGGGATTTGCAAGTATTTGTACTTCCTAACTCAGGTTCCAAATCTCCAACCCAGCTCCCACCTTCCCCACACCCACTTTTATTTTGATTTTTCTGTCAGATAGCTATAGGCAGATGGCATGAAAACAGCTGCAATTTTTACATTTACTTTATTCAAAATTTAGTTTGTAACTTACCTGGAAATGAACCATGTAAAATGCTGTAAGCCTTAGATCATGATACAAGGGGTTGATCTTTTTCTTTGTTTAATGAACTGTGCTGTGTTATTCTCTTACTGATGAAGTGAGGAAGAAAACATGAATATGGTAGTCTTTTAATGAGCTGTAATGCAGACTTTTCAGACAGACTGGAGATGTAGGTCAGTAGGTTAGGAATTACTAATTTAGAGAAAAAAAAAAAAAAAAAAAAAAAAAAACAAATTTTTAACACGCAAAAAAACGGCTGAAAAATTGAGCAGTGTGTGGAGAAACAGCCATTTGCATAAACAACAAATAATGCAGGCTGCACTGGAAGCATCTTCAGGCCTCCTCCTGTGGATTACTACATTTTTAAGAGCTTTATTGTAGATTGTGTCAGCTCTTGAGGAGGGAAAAGGAGTTAGTAGAAAGAATAAGCAGTCATCACTTCATACAGGCAAAGTATAATTTTCCTACTGTGTGCAATCTAAATATTTTCCCCAGTAGCTAATATATCTCTGTCCCTCCAAAGTAAATTTTGAACCTCTGCTGTTGTATACTTCCAGGCCTTTGACCCCATCCACTTTATACAGCAGTCTTCTCTGATCTTTCCTCAGTCTTTCCTTCATTCTTTGTATGGTGCCTGGTGTCTCCACTTAGTGTGCTCATTCTTGACAGTATTGCCTGCATGGGGTGCTCTGGAGTGCTGTCTTTTGAAGCTAGCAGAGATATATTTGAGAGAATTCTTGGAAAACAGGTTGTGGAGAAGGTGTTTATTATTTCAGAACATTCCCAACCTTCCATCATTCCCCTGAAATCCTGCTGGAACTTTCCAGATTGCCACCAAGTTTACTGACGTATTTCTCATCTAGTCCTAAACTGTTTGTATGTTATTGATGACAAATGGCACTTCTTAATTTTTGTTTTGAAGAGATTATTTGATCAATATAAGCAAACAATCCCCCAACTTTTCTGTTCTTCAAGGTCAATGAGGAATTCTCCCACATCTCTTATGGATTGCTGACACAAATGTTGGTTTCTAATATAGGTAAAAATTGTTTGTTACCATGTAGGATATGTCCTCTGGTTGATAGCCACAATAATAGTTATGCTTTTTCAATGTAAGCAGTAGTTAAATTTGTGTTTGTTTTGATTTTGGGCAGATAGAACCTCACAGAATAAACAAGAAACACAAAGCTGAAACTAACAAAAAAGCCAGAGAAGATGTAAGATGTAGAAAGAATCTGTGTCCTCAGAAGGGTTGTGTCTTGTCTTGGGGTTGACGGTAAGTTTCTAAGGCACTCAAAATTGGAAGTGAATGGCCAACTCCTAAACCTCTTTTCATTGCCCTGAACACTTGGTCCATCTTGGTTCCCAGATCAACAGACCAAGAGTTTGTGATTCAGCCTTGCAATCCTTATAGGTACAATTTTTTTTTGCTGGATTTTTAGACCAGTTTGCAGACTCAACAATTTTTAATATCAAGGTATGCATCCAAATTCATTGCAAATCCTCCAAGGCTTATCGGTATCTAGCACTGTTTCCTCCACATAAAAGTTGCCATAGCTGTTCACTGTAATAATATTTTAAAAAATGCGTATACTCTTTTTCCTTTTTACAATGATGTAATTAGAAAATTAGAAATTAGATATAATTGTAGTTAGAAATATTGTAATAACATTGAAATAACTGTAATTAGAATTATTGTATACCATTTATTTCTTAGGGGTACAATGCAGGCCAGTATTATATATAACGTGTTACTGTAGTATTAGTGACAAATTACTGTGAGGCATTTTCAGTATGTAGATAAAGCAACAACACAATATCAGCTAAAAGTGGTTAGCTTGGATCAACATTTAAAAAAAATATTAGTTGCCAGCCACCATCTCCCAAACCCTCAGCATTTGTTTGTCATTTATAAACTTTGGTGGCAGAACATTGATCACACTATGTCAAAGACTTACAGAAATATCACTTTGAGAAGAAAGATTTAGTTAAAGAATGTACTTTGTTAATAGAAATTGTAGTAATAATGTATGGAGTGTAACATATACACACAGCATGTCTTCCAGCTGTTTGGCTTCACAGTTACTATGTGCACTGTGAAAGAATAAATGGATATTTGGATAATGCAACAAAACATTTTGGAGTCCATCAGTTACTCATACTGAAGAGGTAATGGAAGTTTCCTTTCAGTATTATTTCTGAGGTACACATAACGTCCATCAGGTAGGTCCTAACAAGTTAGAATAACTAGTGAACTTAAAAGTTAGCTCAAGAAAATCCATTGCCTTTTCTTAGATATAAGTATATCTAATCTGATGGATCTACAGTATTTCTATCTTAAATGTGCTAGTTTTACAGAAATAATACATACAATTAAAAGTCAGTAGTATGGTTGCTAACATTGTAGTGTTATTTCAGAGTCTTTTATTCTGATACTGATATAAACCTAGGCAAATATAAGTGAAAATTTTGGCAATTCAACTTTTGGGTAAAAATATGTATAGGAGAATTGTCTCAGGTCAGAGTATACTAAAAATTGGGCTCTATTGTTCCAGTTTCTGCCCTTCTGTTTTTTGTTTGGTTTTTAGTTCATTTTAAATGTCAGGTATTTCTCAAATGGCATTCAGGGAAAATTCTTTAAAGCAGATTGATCTCTTTCATAATACTTCTGAGGGATCACATTTTCAACTGGAAAATATTTCTGAGTATCTTGCTATTTCCTGTACATACTTGTAAACTCTTGACAACATAACCTGAATCCATACATACAGCTTGGAAGAATTATACAGGTTCAGCAGAAGAGAAAACGAAATCAGAGGTAAATGCAACATAACATTTGATTTCTAATTCCTGGGTTGCCTGAGATCTTGTTCTGATGTCACCATGTCCCAATGGCTACAGCACTCTTTATAATGTGAAACTAGAAGGTTGGGTTTAAAATCAAGTATAATGACCTCCAGAATTCAGTAATTCCTTACGGCACAACATTTAATTAACAACACTGAGATTTGAATATGAAGTGCACTAGTTGTACAGTATGTTGAAGGAGCTTGGAATTGACCAAACCAGACATGGTATGCTTATGCAGATGGGAATCCTACTTGTGAACCTGAATTTAAAGGCTCTTATTTGGGCCATAAACACAAGTACAATTTACAAACAAGAACTTCCCTTGTTAACCTCCTGATACATTTGCCAAGAAACTTCAGAACTGTAAGATAACAGAAAATAAGAGACATGATTTAAGAGGTTAAGTATCTCTTCAGTCTGCTCCATGGGCTTAGATATCTCCGGCCTGAGATATGAAGGTGGCTGCCAACCCACCAAAATATAACAGAAGTGGAGCAATGAAATGAATTACAGTCTTTCTGTTAGGTGTTTCATTTCAGTAAATGGCCTATATGTTGGAACAAGATACAAACACAGTAATTATGCCTATATATAATGCAGGGCTGTATGTGTGTATATATATGTGTGTCTTACTATACAATAAAGTGATCTTTTTGTTAAACCGTTATTTTTATATCTTTGCATAGAGGAAAAATGGCAGGGTTTAGCTTTCTTTCTGTCACTTCAGGAAAATGTTCGTGATGGGAGAATCGGGACTGGGGAATTCGAATTTATCCAGTGAACCAGAGCACAGACAATAACTGTTCGCATTTCTGGGTGTTACTTCATCTCATTTACTGGTATTTCTGTACTCATTTTACAGAGCTAAACTTGACCTATTTGACCTATTTGAGGTAAGACTATACACTACTAATATATTATTTTCATTTCTAGCATCATTTTTGTCCTATTTTGCCATTAATAGTGTTATTGTCTGGACTTTGCTGGACTTTGAATTAGTTTTCACCATTATACTATCTTCCCCCTCATTCCCCCCCCCCAAAAAAAAGATAGTGTAGTGAAACTCCACAAAAGTTCACAGGTTTGTCCACATGGGTCTAATTATAGGATTTAGGTCCAAAAATGATATCACTTTTGCATGTCCATGCAGATGGTTTGTAAATAACTTCTATTCAATAGGGTGCTCCTTTACTTGAATAAGTCACATCACCGCCACATCAGGGAGCTCCAAAGGCACAGTTATATTCCAGAACTGGGCACAGTTGTACAAAGTGCTGCCTTCAAGGAAGACAATGAATTAGATTTGGATTCCCCCAGTCTTGCCCAGTCATGTTGCATCCTTGTTTCACTGTTGCCATCAACATTATGACCCTTAAACCACACCATCCATGATCAGGCTTAAAAACGGTAGTTACTAGAGCTGGGTAATTTGTAAAAGAAGAGAAAGATGAACTTGCAAATGAACTTGCAAAAAAAGGAGCTTTGGTCAATCATATACAACATTTGCATTCATTGTACATTACAAATTATGCAACCAATCTTTACTCTTAATATTAATTTCTTTTGAGAGCAAAAGGTAAGTGGTGGATATTTTTCTTACAGTCCATTTTCTATAAAATTAAAATATGTTCTCAGTTGCAGATAACTCAGAAAAAAAAAAAAAAAAAAAAAAATCAGTGGTAAACCCATTCTAATATTAGGAAGAGTATGATTTCACTTTTGAAATCTGAGCAAGCCATTTCACACATTTTTCATGGGTTAAAAATAGATAACCAGAGTTACATATTAAGAAATACTAAAAGATTTTTCTTCTCTGTAAGGAATTCTGAGAGAAAAAAAAAAAATCTAAATGAAAATCTTTAATAAATAACCATTTTAACACTGATTAGCCCCTCTTAACGATTTTTTTTTTCTTTTGGTCTCGATCAATGTAAATTAAACACCATTATATTTATTTTATGTTGAAGAAATCTCTCTTGAGCCTCAGTTAAGAGCTTCTGCTGTGAACAGAAGTATTTGCCACACATTTCAAAACTGTTTATTGTTGTTTTCTTAAAATAATCATTTTCTTTAAAAAAAATTTTATGTATCTTAAAGTCATTGTATTTTAATTAACTTTTGCTGGTCACTAAAGCTTACCTCGCATGTTGGCACTTTTATTCTCCCTGGAAAACACTGAGATAAAATTTATTTATTGTAGTTTCACAGTTGTTTCTACTTCATCTGTCACTAAGTTCCCCTTACACAAGTGCAGAAGTATGCAACAATGAAAAATAATGGGCAGGAAAACACTTAAACAAACATTTCCAAAGCTGTAAGAGAGTTTGGTCTGGCATGGGAGAAAAGAATGAAGATTCAGGTCATGAGGATAAAATGGGTTCCTTATTTTCTTCTCAACAGATTTCTTCTCTTCACAGTGATACCATACAACAAATGTTATTAGTTACAAAACAAAACAAAACAATAGAAAAGACATTAAGCCACCACTTCAGTGAATTTATGTAGACCTGTGTTCCAGGAACTGTTGTAGCTAACTCAGAGAGAAACAACTCTTACTTTGTGGGGCTAAACTTCATAGAATTTTTAAGGAATGATGCAACCAAGGTAACTGGTAATAAAAATCATTTGACAACTTTCAGTTTATTAAAATGTACATTGGGCCTCTGGCCAAGACAGATCTGTTAGAGTTTGCAGTTGAAGTGATAGTCATTTATCATACCCCAACTGAAAGCTCTTACATCTAAGAGGAAGAAAATTGCCATGACACTGAGAGTGAAGAGAGAAAAGTCTGCCTTAGCAGTCCTCATCTGTGTGTTTTGGGGTAAGAACCAAGGTCACTCACTTTAATGAGCTCTAGCAAATAATGCTTGGGCAGCTGAAATTTTCCTGCTTGCATCTAGTGTGAAGGGTCACCCGCCAAGAAGGTGAAAGGGGTTCCTGTCTGCACTCATCACCTCTTCCACTTCTGCCCAAAGCAAAGTCAAGCAAGTTATCTTAAAGCTGCTTAATCTCATCAGTTCAACTGAAAAGAAACAAAGGTGTTCAGTCAGAAAGATTTGAAACACCATTTTAGAACAACCATCTCACACCTTTTGGTTGATCTTTTATTTCAGCCAAGAAACAAACTTTACTTTTGTGAATGGGCTTCAGTACATGTTAGCAACTGAAACACATGCAATTTATGAACAGATCTGGACTGAGAATTCACAGGCACTCTCTTGCAATATTTCCTGGTAAAGCACTTCAGCAGTGCATGGATCCCTGTATCTCTGTTATGGTTCTGTGAAAGACTTTGGTGCTACCTATGCTCTCCTGACTGATCAGAAAGTTCCCATTTATTGCCTTCCTCTCTCTTCTCTTCAAAAATAAGATAAAGAACTTCCCATTGTAAGATGCAAATAAGGAGCACCAGGAGAAATTGTATGTGAATGAGTGAGGAACTGAAACCCAAGGTGAAATGGCCTTTTTATATTTTAATACATATAAAAATTCATGAGGTATTAGTCAGAAGTAAGCTATATTGTTTACTTGTACCACTGTTCCTCATTTGTGCCAAAGTATGTTCTAAGAACAATTTGGGTCTGAAAATCTACATAAATAATTAGGCAGTTCAACATTCAGAGATGTACAGCACTGATTCCAGTGGGTCTTGCGTGCATAAATACTGTTATAGAGCTGAGCTGTAGTACTGAGCACTGGAATGGTTAAGGACGTATTGGAGATGTCTTGCAGATATCTTTGAATTATTAGTAGGTTAGCACAGAAAGTAGGAGAGGCTACTTAAGCATTTCTTACCCTGTTCAAAATTGTTTATCAAGTTCAGCCAAAGTTAAATGTTATGTTCAATGC
This sequence comes from Heteronetta atricapilla, assembly GCA_011075105.1. Taxonomy (NCBI): domain Eukaryota; kingdom Metazoa; phylum Chordata; class Aves; order Anseriformes; family Anatidae; genus Heteronetta; species Heteronetta atricapilla. The sequence goes on along the minus strand of CM021763.1, from coordinate 50,572,125 downwards.
GCTTCAAGTTTTATAGTTGGTATGGGGATAGATACATGAAGGGCTGTGCTACTTCTGCTTGTATTCAGCAATTGCTAACCTTCTTTTGCTCATTATCTAAAGTTTGTCTCTATGGGTCTCAACTATTTGGGACACATACATTTAGCAACACCCCTATGTTAATATGGCTCTCCTGAGATAGCAGCTGGAACACGGAGTTTCTGTAGCTGCTTATGATTATGCTCAGTCTTCTCTTTTCCAGCTTTTACTTCTGATGTCACTGTAGACTCACAAAACCTGTTTTTGCTACTTTTGCCCACTTAAATTCTGGAGACATCACAAGGGGATGATAGTTTCTTGATTTTTTTTCAAATTATTTCTGCTGTCATTTAAAAGTTTTTACTGCAAACACTCTTAAACTGCTGTTATTCCAGAAGGAATAACATAGGAATATGTTTATATCTACCTTCTCTTGTTCTCTTATTGTGAAAAAGGAAAATATATTCACCAGTGCATTTATATCATTTGTTTTCAGCTGCCATCTGATTTGCTTATATAATGGCTGCTTACCCTTCTTCACTTAAAATCTGCTGTGCTAATGTAAACTGACTAAATACTATGCAAGGGTTAGACATACCAGATGAGCATTTACACCACCAGGTGCCTGAAGGACTAGTCTTCAGCAATTGACACAGATAGATTACAAAAAGGATGCTCATTGCCTGAAAATGGTATCTTAGGCCACTACAGATACAATTAGGTGTCCTGAAAATCTCTATCTCCTTTATATAAGAGAATCTTCTGCAAGTTTTTTGTCTTGACTTGGTGTGTCTAGATTTAACCTTACTGTGTTCAACTTGAATAATTGCCCAGATATGCACAGTCTTTCAAAATGGTGGTATTTCTCTGGTGTTGTAAGAGGTGCATTATTTTTACCTCTTCCACATGACAGGAGGCTGTTTTCCTGCTCTCTGATTCCTTTAACAGTATTCTTTGTGGCTGCCTCAAAAGAGGAAAAGCCCTTATCTTGTGACTTCTTTAGCGCAGTCTGTTTTCTCTCTAACCTGCTAGACACAAAGATTTTCAGATGTTGTGGCTACTGAATGAAGAGACATGTTGAGTGCTTTCACACAGGGCGTCAAAATGTACACCTGGGAAAAGAACAATGCGGGAGAGATCTAAGGCTATCAGGAAATTCTGTTACTAAATGAATTGATGAAACTCCCTACCTTGCAAAGAAGAAAAACCTGCAATCTATATTATTTAAACATATTTATTACTTGGAATGATTGTTCTTAGGTGAAATGTAGTTTCATTCTGTTTAGTGCTCTCTGTGTTAAGATCCTTCAAAAATTATTTCATTCACGTTTTTTTTTCGTGTTCTGTTTTTCTGGAAAGATGTGGAGAAATGCTGTGAGATTTGACTTATTTCATATTGAAAAATGTGAAATGTGAAAGAAATTGACTACCTATCTGTAACACCTGCTTTATTACTTTTGCAGATTTATGTGTGTGCTGGAAGAACAAGCAATTCAGACACTAATGTTTCTGTAGTGTCCCTGGATTCCAAGGCCATGAGTGTGGGGATAGTAGTGATGTTATCAACCTCCAACAATAATATTAAATAATGTTTACCAAAATACATAAATAATGAGGCAATGCCTGTTTGTCTCCACTCTCCTTTCACTATAAACTTTAGAGCTAGTTAGACTGTCTGTGGTTTGACAACCAGACATTATTTATTAATTATCTTACAAAAGTGCTGCGGTCATATCTTCTGTCCTTGAAATTCAGCTCAGAGGGAGGGAGAGAGACATTGAAACGTCCTCAGTGAAGCACACAAATGCAAGAGTAAAACCAGCTGTTCCCTTCAGGGCAAACAAACTGGAGATAGTTATGTGATTTCTTTTCCTGGCCACACTCTTTTTCTAATGCTCAAGAGCAGGTGCTGAGCTCATTGTGGTGTCCCCAAACCATTCCTCCTAACTGGCTCAGGGTACAGCACTCTGTGCAGAGAGCAGTCTGAAATACTGCAGACATAGGTTACATGTTGGATCAGTCCCCTCAGTTGTCGCATTGGATACATAAACAACTGAAGAAAGACTGAGCCGCTCCCCAGCTCCTCTTCTCCTTTCCTTTTTACTACCCAGCTGTGAAAATTCATGCAGATGGATTTACTGTTGTGGAGTTGGTCCTTTCGTGGAATAAAGCATGTCATAGCCTACCTAATACTTAGCAGTTAGGGAATTTGGTCAGAATTACTCTCTTCCTCTCTCCCTCCCTCCTTCTCTCTTTCTTTTTGTTTTTTATAATAGATGTAATTGCAGAAAACCATGAAATAAATGCAACAAATTTGTTTAGTCTTAAAGTTTAGTATAGAAGAAAGCATGTGAAATGCATCTATAGGTTGATTTTTTAATACATTACATATATCTTATAACTCCTGCACTATGTTGATGTTTCCTATGTAGAGGGTGGCTGACTGGTGCATGTAACATGGTGGCATTACACTGACTACTGATGGACACTCAAGTATATATCCAGCATCTGATATTTCAAGAATTAAAGATACTTTTTGTCCTACCCATTTTTCTATTTCCTGTTCATGAAAATAGTAATTTGTAATAGTATTAAATTGCTGAACTAGTGTAATATGTTTTCTCTGCAGAAGTACATGATGATTTTCAAAATTCACTGCAAAAAATGTTATTAAAAAGGAATGATGATTTAATTTAATTAGAGACAGGACTAGTTTTATAGCTGAGCTATGGATGGAATGTAGACATTGAACTTATTTATTTATTTATGCTTTTCTGCTGTCTTCAGTACCAACATTGAGAAAGAGGGAAGTGTGCCCTGACACAGTGGCAGCCACCAGAGCTGGAAGTTGCCCCTGATATTTCATAGGGTGGCCACAGCCTGTAATGTGGGATTTGGGGAGATGCAGTTAAAGCTCTGTATCTGTAACAGATTAAAAAACAGGACTTGAACACATAGCAGTGCTACCAGTTCACATGATTCTTATTGTTAGTTTTGCAGCATCTGTTTATTTTTCCTAAAACCCTAGCTACTGAACACTTGTGATCAAATGAAAATCTTAACTAAGAACATAAATTTCTAACCACCATCTTGTTACCACCATCCCTCCCTGTCTGCTGCCAAATCTACCAAAATTTACTCCTTGATGTCAAATTCTACAGTATATAAAATAAATAGGTTTAAATATTTAGTTTTTAATTTATATATTATCTGATGGTATCATTAAATATATTGAAGGTTGTATCTTTAGATCCTTCTCACAAATGTTTTCTATCACAGGGGTCTTCAGTTTAAAATGCAATATAGAACTGAAAAAGATATATTTGTATTGCACATATGTGGTTAATTTAGTTGATGGTTAGACCATGAAAGAATGAAGGGCACAAATCAGTCAAGGGTGTAAATGATATTGTGTATGTAAGTGCTATTAATTCAGCTTTTTAAAATTGGCATAGGAGAAGGACAACAGTCCAAGACATTTTATTTTGTGACCTGAGAGAGCAAAGCCTTTAACAGGTTGAAGTTCATTTAGTTTAATTTATCAATTTTAATAAATTCCTTTAAAATTGTAATGAACATTTATTTGATAAAGATTGCAAAAACAATTGGAATTCCTCCAATCTCAGAGTCTGTGTTATCATTGCACTCCAAACAGACTAGCAAATTTCACCAGAATCACAAGTTTTAGAGGGATCTTTTCCTATTTCTTTCTTAGTTTCTTCTGTATTGAAAGTGCAGATGGAGATCTCTGCTCTGGTAAGACCTTGCCTGTAGTACTGTGTCCAGTTCTGGGCTCCCTGGTACAAAAAAAAAGACAGGGATCTCCTGGAAAGAGTCCAGCAGAGGGCAACAAAAATGACATGGTGCCTGGAGCATCTTTCCTATGAGGACAGGCTGAGAGACCTGGGTCTGTTTGGCCTTGAAAAAAGAAGACTGAGAGGGGATCTTGTTAATGTTTATAAATACCTCAAGTGTGGGGAGACAGAGAGACTTGGTCAACCTCTTTTCAGTAGTTTGTGGGGAAAGGACAAGGGGCAATGGCCACAAAACGGATCACAGGAAGTTCCACACCAACATGCGAAAGAACTTCTTCACAGTGAGGGTGACAGAGCACTGGCACAGGCTGCCCAGGGAGGTTGTGGAGTCTCCTCTGGAGATATTCAAGGCCCATCTGGATGCCTACCTGGGCAACCTGCTCTAACGAACCTGCTTTGGCAGGGATTGGACCCGATGATCTCTTGAGGTCCCTTCCAACCCCTATAGTTCTGTGATTCCGTGATTCTATGATTTTTGGAATTTGAAATGGTCATAGCAATAGTGACTTTGAAAAAAAAAAAAATAAATAGGTGCTTTAGTACAAGCTAGAGCATGAAATCAGTATGGTAATTTAGAAATGCATTTATTTGAGTTTGGTTTCAATCAGTACAACTTTCAAATGAATATATTTCTATTGTCTTTGCTTACTTTATATTCAGCCTCAGTTTAAATTTATGCATTGTTCCTCTGTGGTTCTTATCAGATCGGAGAAGCTCTTTAATCTCTAGGCTTTACAAATTGTGTACCTGTTGTCTACAGAACAAGTCTTGAAAATGGTAAAAATCTGTAAAACATAGCCTTGATTTTATTTCTGTATTCTTTCTTTGGAATAAAAAAAAATAAAAAAAAAAAAATCAAATAATCATGGAATGAAGGTCTTTGCTGAGTGCAGAACAATTGATTGAATTTGACTGTTGAATGATATATTACTTGACATAATTGCTACTTCATGGAATAAGTATTGAGTATACAGTTGAATAAAGATTTTTCCAGTCTTATCACAGAATCACAGAATAGTCTAGGTTGGAAGAGACCTCCAAGATCACCGAGTCCAACCTCTGATCTAACACTAACAAGACCTCCACTAAACCATACCCCTAAGCTCTACATCTAAACGTCTTTTAAAGACCTCCAGGGATGGTGACTCAACCAGTTCCCTGGGCAGCCCATTTCAATATCTAACAACCTTTTCAGTAAAGAAGTTCTTCCTAATATCCAACCTAAACCTCCCCTGGCGCAATTTTAGCCCATTCCCCCTATGCTTTGCTGCTTATTTTTTGTTGTTTTTCCTTTCTTCTTTTTATTTTTTATTTTTGGTATATTTTGCCTCATTAAATTATTTCCTCTCCTCATGACAACGGACAAAAATATTTTAGAAGTTAAGTGAGCTCCTTTACAATCACTGATATAAATATTAATATCATTGTTTAAATATTAAAAATGCTAAATAAATATCAGAAATCAAAGATACTGCCTACTTGTGTTTCTGTGCTGAAAAGTACATTTCACATCAGAGACTGTCTTAGATGCAAGCATCAGAGTGGTGTGTGCCAGACTTCCAGCAACTGGGGAGATTAAGGACAGGACTCCCTTATCTGTGGTGAGGGTCTGAGGGTCTTGACTATCTTCAGACTTCCCTCTCTCCCTCTCTCCCTCAAAAAATGGCCATCTTAACCTCCACTTTTGCTTAGGGCCCTGGGTGTTATATGAGCTAAGAGGAGCTCAGCCCTCTTTCCCAACACTGAACCCCTCCTCCATGCTACAATGACTGTCACTACAGGAGCAGCTGTGCATTCACTCAGCTCTGACTTTTAAGTTTTTATTTCATCTTTGTTGTTAATGAGCTTCCCAGGACCCCATGGAGACAACCTGTCAGTTCCAGGAGGACAGATATGCCAGTCAGAGACAAACCATACACCACATGAGTTTCTAGCACAGGTCAGGACCACCAGAGATTTCAGTAGGTGGAGACAGCAGACTGCAATAACTGCATATGTTGTGTTATTAGGACCCTGCTCTGCTAAAAGGGGAGCTTCTGGGGTCACTGAATTCTGCCTGCAAACCTGCACAGCTAGCCAGGGCAGCTGAAGAAACACAAAATATCTGTGTGATATTTTATGAATATTCCTGTAGTTTTAAATATCTTTCTTTTTGTCTTGTCCTCACCACAGAATCACAGAATGGCTGAATTTGGAAGGGACCTCTGGAAGTCATCTGCTCTCACCCTCCTTTCTTTTGCAAGGGATACCTAGAGTAAGTTTTTCAGGACAGTGTCCAGACTACCTCAAGGAGGGAGAACTCCACAGCCTCTCTGGGCAACCTGTGTTTGTGCTTTGTCACCTGCACTGTAAAGAAGTTCTTCCTGATGTTCATACAGAACCTCTTGTGTTTCATTTTGAGGAATTCCACTATTTCCTTCCAGTTCTTGTCTGTTGTCTGGAAAACTGGTATTCTGGTAGTAACCTACTAACAATATAAGTGAACTGGGAAGTCAGTATCTAGAAAAGAATAAAACTTGCCTGCCACTTCTAAAATGAACTTGTAGACTCTGGAACACTTGGGAAAAAATAATAAAAAAGGTTTCTGCCATCCCCAACAAATACTGTGGGGTTGGGAAAGATTAAAATTACAAAAAGCTATGAAGCATAGAAATAATTGGCCTGACTCTGCTTTTTCTTCCTTTGTTCTTTGCATGTCTTATGTTCTCTTTTTGCATGTCTTCCTTTCTCTCTGCCTTTCTTTCCCTCCCTTTGTAAAGTAGAGAAATGTAATACTGTGACTGGGAAACTCAAATAAACAGAACTTCAAAAAGATTTTAGTTCGAAGCTTGAGAGAAGAATTAACTAAGAGAGTATGATTTTTTTTTTTTCCTTTTTGTTATGAGTTTACCCCATTAGCATCATGTAACACTGTGGAATATTCTATAAAACAGAATTCTAATCCATAAGATAAATATTTTTTAGTTCTGTAAGCAATATTGTGAATGAGAACATGTGGCTGAAACAAATGGTGATAAAACTCTTTTTTTTTTCACCAGGTCGTATCTGTATGAAATATGCGTTCTGTCATTTATAACAATAAGGGTATTTATTAGTAAAGAGATGTTTATTCACACATAACAATTTTATATAAAATCACAAAAAAATTGTCTTAAAAGAACAAATAACATTTACAAACACTGTGCAACTTCTAATGTCAGTTTATCATTGTGATTTTTTGTTCATTTATGTGGCAGCTGGAGGTCTGCTCTCCATGGACTTTGGAAAGGTCAAGCAAAGTCATCCTTGTGATTTCAAAACTTCTATTTCTTTCTGTAAGGAAGGCTTTGTGTCTTTCAAGACATAGCCAAAGTTACTAATACAAAACTATTCTGACTATTATGACAATATATATATATTTAAAATATACTTTCAGATGAAGTGTTATACATATCTCCATATGTAATGCTAAAGATTGAGATCCTATTAATTCTGGTTCTGATTTTTTGGGTGACTCACAAAACTCAGTGTCCCTCATCAAAAAAGGTTTAATTCGGGGGTTTGTTTTAAGGATTTATTGGAATCACATAGTAGATCAGTGGGATAAATTGATTGTGTAGCACAATTAATTAGGAAAGTAAGCAACTTTATTTGTATTTCATACCGGGCTCTTTCTTGCAGATATGAACTGTAAGCGATTCAAATATACGAGAATTAAATATTTCTGTTTCTTTTAGAAAATATTTGTTGTAGTGGTATGACTACCTGAAATTTCAGTTCCTTTCAGAATTGCAGAAATTGCACTCTGGTGAAGGATTTATTTAGGAATAGTAGGAACTGACAGTGAAATCATTGATTTTATTCTCCACATTTCTCTGAGGAGTCTGTGAAAGTTGTGTGCACATGCAAAGTAAACACTGCTATTATTAAAGGTTACTTGCAAATGAGAGACTTACAGGTTTTGTTTATGAAAAAAAAAAAAAAAAAAAAAAGAGAGAGAGAATTACCATTCCTCCTCTATTTAAGGAACGTCAGGCTATGTTAACCTTTTAACCTTTTTTTTTTCTTACTTTGCATTGAGGTCAGGAAGA
>CM021763.1:50517960-50564122 GCA_011075105.1 Heteronetta atricapilla | reverse complement strand
TATTTTATTTTATTTTATTTTATTTTATTTTATTTTATTTTATTTTAATTTTATTTTATTTTATTTTTTTTCCCAAACAGAAGAAACCATGTAATCTGAAAGCTCTCATGTGAGTAAACCCTGTAATTTCAGTGGAAAATAGTGTGAATTTCTCATTTAGATATTAAGGATTTTTTTTTTCTTTAGAGGAACACAGAAGTTGCTGGCATCAGTTGCTTATATGAAAATGAAGGTTACACTTCTTTGAAAACTACCACTGATTATGTGTAAATCCATATTAATTATTTTGAGTTGAATTCCAATATAAACCAGTTAGCATATTTTACAGAACAAAAGCAATCAGAGGGGAAGAGGTTTTTCATCTGCATAGTGCTTAGATCATCTTCTATCACATAGCCTCCTCTGTCTTCTTGACCTTTGCACTTCCCATCTACCAGGGCCCAAACTCTTACATGTTATAATCATTAATAGTACTTTTCTTTGATTTTTCCCAAATTCAATGGCAAGTGCTGGAGACAGTTATAAAGATGACCTTTATGTTTAAATTGCTATAAGTAATACCTCCCCAAGGAATTACATGCATACATTTCAGTCTAACTCTATTATTTGAAACACTCTTCTTCAGCTCCTATAATTTCTATTTGTGCTACCATTTTAATTTTTGATGTGACTTGAATCATTTGTTTGAGTATTAATAAGTGAATTAACATAGTAGTGAAGTCTGTCTATAATAAACATTGAGATACCATGACACATAACAGCAAGACTGTCTTAAAGCTGATAAAAAAGTCTTGTTGAAAAAAATGATTATATTAAAAACTGCTTGCTTTCCAAGCTGTACCTCTTTCTATTTGTAATAGTTACTGGATATCCAGGGAATTCAAGAACAGACTTGTTATTTTATGCATCAAAAAGCAAATAGACCTAACATATTTATGTCCTTCAGCCTTCAAGAGTACAGCGTAAAAACCTGATTTGTTAGATTTAATGCATATCTTTAAAATCTTCACTAAACAGTTCAACCTCAATTTGTATTCCAACTTTAAGAACAGTTTAAGAAAACACACTTACTTTTGTTCTGATTGTTATTCTTTTTTAAAAAATAATCAAATTTTCTACTTGAGACACAAAGTTTGTATGAGGAAAAACACAATTTTTGTTCCAGATCAACTTTTATTCCAACAATATGATTACAATGATGTAAAGCACATAGGAATACATTACTTGGATTAACATTTACTGATCCTTTTTAACAATACACATATCTTGCATTTCCATTCTCCACATTTTTCAGATTTTTGCATGTATTATTCAGTGTTCCTTCAACAAGTCAATGGAGGGAACAATCACTTTCTTTGCTGAACACCAACTATTTCATCTGTAATTCATGGTAGACATTTCTGAACATTGTCCATTGTAACATATGGCTTTAAAAATACTTGAAGGGCATATGTATAAAGTGTTCTTCAAAGAATACACAACTATTGTATTTTTATGGCCAAAGCAAAATCATTTACTATTTTAAAAATATGTACATACTACCATTCATGGCAATGATTAATCAAGTTTACTTAAGAGTTTTAGTGTAAGTATAGAAGATCATTTGTTTACCAATCTCTTGCTGACAACATTCCTTAGTACTCCAGTTCTTCTATGTCCCTGTCTTGAAGTCTTTATTCTGGTATATTTCTAATTCGAGCTGTTTTTTCACTCATGAGCAAAAGATTAGTGGTGGAAAAAAAAAAAAAAAAAAAAAAAAGAAGAAGAAATAATCTCAAATTTTGTCTTTCTTTTCCTGATTTTTTTTTTTTTAATTTCTATTCAGTTTTATTGCTTGAGACTCTGATGAACTGCAAAAGATTTTTTTTTTCCTAGTTTCTTTTTGAAGGAGAATGTGGTTAACATTTTATCATGCTGTTTATGAAACACCATTATGTGATGAAATGAAGTATCTCATATAATATATGTATGTGTATATACATAATATTTTGGATTTACAGTCAAGAGGTCTCCCACTGTATTATCGGATGTCTATGTACTCTAGAAAGTCCAAATCCTGTAAGTGCATGACTGTGCATCCGTAATGATGATCTTAGTAACACAACATTGTATGTAAGTGAATGTTTGAAATTTTGTAATATAGCTTGTTTACAAAATTTCAGTGAAAAAAATGTAAATAGGGTAAACAGCAAAATGCTTACTTGCTGATCGGTTTATCAGACTGGACAGATGAAAAAGCCAAAGAGCTTTTTTCACTGTTTCTTTCCTGATATATCTAATTAATTCCAAACTACCCATCACTGTAAACAGTAATTTTCAAATCAGTCTTTTAACCATAACTACAAAACACATCATCAGGTGTATATGGCCTTCCTTGAATGTAATAGGTTGGAGATAAAAAAACATGATGTTGCTACCAAAGACACTGTATGTCTTTCTGTACCCATAAAAGCTGTGAATGTCATTATCATTTTTATGAGATTTTCCAGAGAGAATCACAGGGGATTTCAAAGTAATACCAATGTTTAGATCTCAGATTTAGTGAAGTATATTATATAGCATTACAGATTTATACCTAACTGTTCTTAGATCTTTAACCAGGTTCATTGTAACTTGAATCATTTCCAGTATCACCAAATTGTAACAAAGAGAATTCAGTAATTATTCAGCACTAATATTAGCAGATGTGCTCAACTGTGACTATTAACAATATTTTTTATGTTACAGCTTTGATTAATTTGTATGTGTTATAATCTGAATTAAATGTTTTAAATATAAATGTACTTGTTTTTTACCTGGCTCCTATTGTTAATATCTTGTAACTTACATTAGAAAAATACCTTCTATTCTGTGAAAGGAACTGTAAAAAAAAATAAATGTATTACTAATACATATACAAACTGTGAAATTAGTTGTCTTCAGAAATGTTATAAAGGAAAAATTACTTTGTAAATAACTAGGTAAGTCTTCTGCTGGTAGTCAAAACAAACAGATGGAAATAAAAATGTGTTTCGAATAACCATGTATTCACAGTATGAATAAAGGAAGATGCAAAACATTGTAAACAACTTTTTTACCTGCCAAAACCTGAGTTTGGAGTGACTCTTTTCTTTTGTAACAGATGACCCCAGAAATATCCAAAGCAGCAATGCAAATTTTTTCTTCATATATGCTTTGTGTGTTAGAGAAGTCATGAACTACAACTATGGAAAAGAAAGGAAAGGAAAGGAAAGGAAAGGAAAGGAAAGGAAAGGAAAGGAAAGGAAAGGAAAGGAAAGGAAAGGAAAGGAAAGGAAAGGAAAGGAAAGGAAAGGAAAGGAAAGGAAAGGAAAGGAAAGGAAAGGAAAGGAAAGGAAAGGAAGAAAGGAAGGAAGAAAGGAAGGAAGAAAGTAAGGAAGGAAGAAAGGAAGGAAAGAAGAAAGGAAGGAAGGAAGAAAGGAAGAAAGGAAGAAAGGAAGGAAGAAAGGAAGAAAGGAAGAAAGGAAGAAAGGAAGAAAGGAAGAAAGGAAGAAAGAAAGGAAGAAAGGAAGAAAGGAAGGAAGGAAGGAAGGAAGGAAGGAAGGAAGGAAGGAAGGAAGGAAGGAAGGAAGGAAGGAAGGAAGAAAGAAAGGAAGGAAGGAAGGAAGGAAGGAAGGAAGGAAGGAAGGAAGGAAGGAAGAAAGAAAGAAAGAAAGAAAGAAAGAAAGAAAGAAAGAAAGAAAGAAAGAAAGAAAACAAATTACGTTTATTACCCTTAATTTTGGTATTTAAGTGAAGAATTCATTTTAAACAGTTTGCTATTAAAATGCATTTTTAAAGTATTATTGATTCTAAAATCTTTTTCATTTTAGAATAAAAATACTTTGGTTTTCCTTGAAATTAAGTTTAATAATATTTTCTGAATATTAATAATATATATTAATATATATTTACCTTTCCAGATAAAGGAGGCAGTAGCTGTCTCTTGCAATAGTAGTGCAAGGTGGGAAACTCAAGCAAATGTTCCCTGCCTTCAACCAGATCCAGAGTCCCTGCTATACATCCCCTGTGCCAGGAGCTCAGTACCGAAACAATCCTAGCAGCTCAGGCCAGAGGCAGATGGCCTATTTTACTTTATTAGTGCAGTCTCTGCACCAAATTCTCTACCCGTTAAAAAATGCCGCAGTTCAGGTCACCGGATGCAAGGAGTGTCTGAGCCTGTTGCTGCCATCGGCGGGAGACAGAGAAACTGCGTGCGTGAGGTGCGAGCAGGTGGATGACCTGGTCCACATGGTGGCGGAGCTCAAGGAGGAGGTGGAGAGGTTGAGGGCCATCAGGGAGTGTGAGCGGGAGATAGACTTGTGGAGTAACTCCCTGCAGGGCCTCGAGGAGAGGTACCGGGGTGAGACACCCCAAATGGGGGTGGACCCCCTGCCCTGTCCCTGTCGGGCAGAGGGAGGGGATCTGGGAGCTGAGGAGGAATGGAAACAGGTCCCTGCTCGACATCGCAGGCGATGCTCTCCCCTTCCGGCCCCACCTTCCCAGGTGCCCTTACACAACAGGTTTGAGGCCCTAGAGATTGAGAGGCCGGTGTGTGAGGAAGAGGTAGCAAATGTTCCCAGGAGGATGCCTGGGGCGAGGAGGTCGACTCCGCGCCTCAGGACTGCCTCCACCAAGAAAGACAGGAGGGTTATTGTTGTTGGTGACTCGATTCTTAGGGGAACAGAGGGCCCTATTTGTCGGCCTGACCCTACCCGTAGGGAAGTCTGCTGTCTCCCTGGGGCCAGGGTCAGGGACGTTGCCAGGAAGCTTCCTAACCTGATACGCCCCTCTGACTATTACCCCCTTTTGATAGTCCAGGCGGGCAGTGATAACATCGAAGAGAGAAGCCTCAAGGCTATCAAAAGGGACTTTAGGGGACTGGGTCGGTTAGTGGATGGAGCGGGAGTGCAGGTGGTGTTTTCGTCCATCCCTATGGTGGCAGGGAGGGGTTCAGAGAGGACACGGAAAGCCCACCTGTTAAACACGTGGCTCCGGGGCTGGTGCCAACGCAGAAATCTTGGGTTTTTTGATCATGGGGCACTTTACTCAGCACCTGGCCTGATGGCTGCAGACGGGTCCCTATCTTTTAGGGGAAAAAGGATCCTGGGCCAGGAACTGGCAGGGCTCATTGAGAGGGCTTTAAACTAGGTAGGAAGGGGGATGGGGCTGAGGCTAGGATTGTTGGGGCTGTGCCAGGGGGAACAATGGCAAGACCGGAGGATAAGGCAATGGCCCAGCTGAAGTGCATCTACACCAATGCACGCAGCATGGGTAACAAACAGGAGGAGCTGGAAGCCATCGTGCGGCAGGCAGGCTACGACTTGGTTGCCATCACGGAGACGTGGTGGGACCAGTCTCATGACTGGAGTGCTGCAATGCCTGGCTATAAGCTCTATAGAAGGGACAGGCAGCATAGAAGGGGTGGTGGTGTGGCTCTCTATATTAGAGAGTCTTTCGAGGTTGTAGAACTCGAGGTTGGGAATGACAAGGTCGAGTCCCTTTGGGTTAGGATCGGCAGGGACAACAAGGCTAGGGTCCTGGTCGGGGTCTGCTATAGACCGCCAAACCAGGATGAGGAGACGGATGAGGAATTCTACAGACAGTTGACAGAGGTTGCAAAATCATCAGCTCTTGTACTCGTGGGGGACTTCAACTTCCCTGACATATCCTGGAAGCACAACACAGCCCTGAGAAAGCAGTCTAGGAGGTTTCTGGAGAGCGTGGAAGATAGCTTCCTGACGCAGCTGGTTAGTGAACCTACCAGGGGTGGTGCCCCGCTAGACCTTCTCTTCACAAACAGAGAAGGACTGGTGGAGGACGTGATCGTCGGGAGCTATCTTGGGCAGAGTGACCACGCAATGGTGGAGTTCACTATTCTTGGCGAGGCCAGGAAGGGGACCAGTAAAACCGCTGTATTGGACTTTCGGAGGGCTGACTTTGAGCTGCTCAGGACACTAGTTGGTGGAGTCCCTTGGGAGGTGGTTCTGAAGGGCAGAGGGGTCCAGGAAGGCTGGGCGCTCTTCAAGAGGGAAGTCTTAATGGCGCAGGAACGGTCTGTCCCCACGTGCCCAAAGACGAGCTGGCGGGGAAGAAGACCGGCCTGGCTCAACAGAGAATTGTGGCTTGATCTTAGGAGGAAAAAGAGGGTTTATAAGCTTTGGAAAAGTGGGCAGGCCACTAAGGAGGACTTTAAAGAAGTAGCGAGGCTGTGCAGGGACAAAATTAGGAAGGCCAAAGCTCATCTGGAGCTAAATCTGGCTACTGCCGTTAAAGATAACAAAAAACGTTTCTATAAATACATCAACACAAAAAGGAGGACTAAGGAGAATCTCCATCCTTTACTGGATGCGGGGGGAAACTTAGTTACAAGAGATGAGGAAAAGGCGGAGGTGCTCAATGCCTTCTTTGCCTCAGTCTTTAGCGGCAATACCGGATGTTCTCTGGATACTCAGTACCCTGAGCTGGTGGAAGGGGATGGGGAGCAGGATGTGGCCCTCATTATCCATGAAGAACTGGTTGGTGACCTGCTACGGCACTTAGATGTGCACAAGTCGATGGGGCCGGATGGGATCCACCCAAGGGTACTGAGGGAACTGGCAGAGGAGCTGGCCAAGCCACTGTCCATCATTTATCAGCAGTCCTGGCTATCGGGGGAGGTCCCAATCGACTGGCGGCTAGCAAACGTGACGCCCATCTACAAGAAGGGACGGAGGGCAGACCCGGGAAACTACAGGCCTGTCAGTTTGACCTCAGTGCCAGGAAAGCTCATGGAGCAGATCCTCCTGAGAGTCATCATGCAGCACTTGCAGGGGAAGCAGGCGATCAGGCCCAGTCAGCATGGGTTTATGAAAGGCAGGTCATGCCTGACGAACCTGATCTCCTTCTATGACAGAGTGACGCGCTGGGTGGATGAGGGAAAGGCTGTGGATGTGGTCTACCTTGACTTCAGCAAGGCTTTTGACACTGTCTCCCACAGCATTCTCCTCAAGAAACTGGCTGCTCTTGGCTTGGACTGGCGCACGCTTCGTTGGGTTAGAAACTGGCTGGATAGCCGGGCCCAAAGAGTCGTGGTAAATGGAGCCAAGTCCAGTTGGAGGCCAGTCACTAGTGGCGTCCCCCAGGGCTCGGTGCTGGGGCCGGTCCTCTTTAATATCTTCATCGATGATCTGGACGAGGGCATCGAGTGCACCCTCAGTAAGTTCGCAGATGACACCAAGTTAGGTGCGTGTGTCGATCTGCTTGAGGGTAGGAAGGCTCTGCAGGAGGATCTGGATAGGCTGCACCGATGGGCTGAGGTCAACTGCATGAAGTTTAACAAGGCCAAGTGTCGGGTCCTGCACCTGGGGCGCAATAATCCCAAGCAGAGCTACAGGTTGGGAGAGGAATGGTTGGAAAGCTGCCAGGCAGAGAAGGACCTGGGAGTGCTGGTGGATAGTCGGCTGAATATGAGCCAGCAGTGTGCTCAGGTGGCCAAGAAGGCCAACGGCATCCTGGCTTGTATCAGGAACAACGTGACCAGCAGGGCTAGGGAGGTGATCGTCCCCCTGTACTCAGCTCTGGTGAGGCCGCACCTCGAGTACTGTGTTCAGTTTTGGGCCCCTCGCTACAAGAAGGACATCGAGGTGCTTGAGCGGGTCCAGAGAAGGGCGACGAAGCTGGTGAGGGGCCTGGAGAACAAGTCCTATGAGGAGCGGCTGAGGGAGCTGGGCTTGTTCAGCCTGGAGAAGAGGAGGCTCAGGGGTGACCTTATCGCTCTTTTTAGGTACCTCAAGGGAGGCTGTAGCGAGGTGGGGGTTGGCCTGTTCTCCCACGTGCCTGGTGACAGGACGAGGGGGAATGGGTTTAAGTTGAGCCAGGGGAGTTTTAGGTTAGATGTTAGGAAGAACTTCTTCACTGAAAGGGTTGTGAGGCACTGGAACAGGCTGCCCAGGGAAGTGGTGGAGTCACCATCCCTGGAAGTCTTCAAAAGACGCTTAGATGTAGAGCTTAGGGATATGGTTTAGTGGTGGGCTGTTAGCGTTAGGTTGGAGGTTGGACTCGATGACCTTGAGGTCTCTTCCAACCTGGAAATTCTGTGATTCTGTGATTCTGTGAAAATGTGCCATGCCAGAGAAAAAATGGATGAGAAAGGCCACAGCAAGTAGAAGGGAAGAAAAAAAAAAAAAAAAAAAAAAAAAAAAAAAGATAGAAACTAGTACTGTAGGGCTGTTTCTTTTCATTTATCTTATTGTCCTGGTTTGCATACAAGGTCTGAATACTATCACTTGGGAAGTACTGAATGTGCAAACAATTTGATCTGATAGTATATAGGCAGGTCCTATCTCCAAGGACTAGTAATCACAGGAAGACTTCCTGAAGAAGTAACTAGTAAGTATGTTAAGTAATTTGCCTATTTCTTTTTAGTCTTAGTTTTCCAAAGTGCAATTACAAATGTACAGGTTATGTGAGTTTTGGACATGGAATTTTAGCATAGAGTTTAAACATCACAGTTAAAAGTTACTAATGTAAACATTGATTGTTGTTTTGTTGCCAAATGGAATTAAAAAATTCAGCACTGCTTTACACAAGACAAAAATCATAATAGCAGGTTGATATGTGCATCTTTCTAAAGATTATTTATTATTCTTTGGTTTTATTTCTATTTTTCAAAATCCACAGTTACAAGTATAAATGAGTTGCTCATGGTAGGGAAGCATTGCTTGCCAGTGTTTTCTGAATTCCTTTTAATAGCATATTTCTGCACTTAAGTATTTTCAAATAATGATTGGGATTTCAGCTGTGTGAAAATGGGCACAGTGCTGGAAAAAAAAATAAAATAAAAGAACTTCAAAATGTGTTCATTTGGCATATAGAATGTAAAAGAACTGCTGAAATAGTGCTTTGTGAATCTCTACAGTAATCTAGAGCCAATATGTATTTTAAAAATCACACAGGAGTTAGGCTATGGACATCTAATGTAAACAAACAGTTAAAAAATACACAAGAGAAAGCTTAAACATATCTCATTTTTATTCCAAAAAGGTGCAATAGGGTTTGAGACAAATCCATGATTTTATACCCAAACAGATCAGCTAAATAATTTAATACATTTTCACATCTTTGCTTATGCATTCTCTTGCATATGCATGAGATTGGATATCAATTAATGTATACCAAAGGGTATATATTTCCAAGTGAAATGAAATGGTTCTTGAAAGGAAGTCTTCTTGTCAAATGCAAATAATGTTACATAATAGAGGAAGGAAAAAAATCCATAAATTTCTCTACAGACTACTTGCAAAGGGACATGATTTCCAGAGAGTATTATCACTTCTAACACAATGTCATACTGTTTTCACTGCAAATTTGAGTGAACTCCTGTCTGCTTTTCTCAAGAAGTGCTGTGAAATAACCAAAGGCACAGCTATGAGCTGCAAAATCAGGTGGCCAATTTCTAATCCAAAAGCTGAATCTACAGGTTCAGTGGTTACAGCACATTTGCTGCTGTGATCTATCCATGTAGCCTGCGGACCGGGACAGGACATTAGCTGGGGCCAGAGGAATTTTCTGCAATCTCTGTCTGCTCCTTGAAACTCTTTGAGCCACATGACTATAATTCTATATAATATATAATGAACTTATTGACTTCTATTTGGAGAAATATTTGAAGAAGGACTGTTTTTTGCTACACCAGCTTGTCCACTGGAGGTTTGGGCATTATCATGCACCACTAAGTACCCAAGTGTAGACAAGGAGGCTTTGTCTGTATTACTAAACAAAATAAACCAGGGTCTGTAATCTGTCTCCAAAGCCAAGTAGCATAACCTGGGTTCTCTCCACACATCTAAACTTTCCTTCTCCTTTCCACAGTTAGAAGTCCTAAAACAGAACAGTCTCACTGGAGTCTTCCTAATAGGAGCAGTTCCTGGAGTTCACTCTTGCCTAAATTATGCTTGGTAAAACACAAGCTGGTCTTGTCCAAAACAGTGCCAAGGAGCCTCCCAGTGACAAAGCAGTGCAGGCAGGCACAGGAATGTTACCACAGGACATGGAAAAATATAATGGAAGAGAGCAAATTATTTCCCAGTGATAAAGCAAATTGACTTCTTTCTAAACCTTACAATTCCATTCTAAAAGGAAAGATCTATTTACTACTTCATGATAGAATTTTTTCCCAGGTAAGGCTGATCACATAAATCTCAACTCTATTCCTTTATCAAGTCTGCAAGTTTGATTTTGTAGATGATTTCATTAAAGTCAATGGGTCTGTTCATATTTTTGAAGATATAAGGCAGTATCTTCAGTATATACTTAAATTATTTCCCCTCCCCACCTTTTGACAGTTTTCATTCATACTTTTATAATAGATGTGTATTTGCATAAATGTTTCTTATATGCTTATATGAGCCAATATATTTAGAAAGTCTCTCTTATATGAAAAAGGACATATTTTACTCCATGATTCCTAATTATTGTTTCATATTCAAGATACATTATCACCTCTTCAACTAAAACAATCATATGTGATCCGAAGGTCGTGATCAAAGAATACAAAATGTCAGACAGAGTACTACAGAGTACTATACAGATACTTTTACAGAAATTTGAGGTATCTGTAAATATTTATGGAAGAATATGAAAGCACAATATATGACAGAGAATTTATAAGGGATGATACTCTGAGCAGATATACTATAATCTCTCTTCAGAAAGAGATATGCTATTACAATGATCTGGTTTATATGCATTTGTGATTTATAAACATTTGTAGTTGTTACAGTAGTAACCACTAGTTGTAGGCATTGGTGTTGATTTCATATGAGTTTAAGTTGTGGAAAACACTGTCACTGCTTTTTCACTGCTTTTCAATTAGCAATAATTTCTCTACATGAATTTTTACTTTTCTTCCAATTTTTCACATTGAAATATTCCCCCAAACAATATGTAGTGTAGGTATTTCTTTTCCTCCTTTTGAGGACTGCTTAGCAGTTTGGGATGTTAAAAATATCTCTAGGCACATTTTTAGCCTGACTTCCTGAGGAAACAAGGCTTAGGCAGTCATGCTGTCTGCATGTCTGTGTCTCTCTCACTAGTACCCTGGAGTCCCTTGAAGAGTTTCAACGAAATATGACAAAGACGTCAAGTTTGCGAAGATATTAAGCTCTTTCAACTGGCCTTCACAAAATATTGCCCAGGGGCCTCATTCAGGCTCCAGAGCTGTTTGTTTGATCCATCAAACCTAAGTTGTTCTGTTTAGGCTCACTCAGCAGCCAAGAAACAGCAATCAGCCGGGCAGTCTGCTCACAGAGAGCTGCTGGTCAGTCAGCAATTTTCACCAAGCCAAAGTGTGTGCTGTGAGGCCAGGAAAAGATAGATAGGAACGGTGGCTAGTTGTGGGGAGGGTCGTGCAGGAATGGGGAGACGGCTATGTATCACTGCAGGGCAATGGGATTCAACCATGCTATAAAGAGTTAATATGTATACTTTGCTAGCTTTATTTGTCTCTTTTCACAGTACAACTTAAGTGACAAAAGAAAATATGATGTTCAACAGCCACTTTCTATCACCCAAATTACAGTTTTCAAAACTATGTGCTCAATTTATCTGTTAGGAATCAAATATATAAATGTTACGGAAACAGACATGCACATCCAAAACACATATGAGCATGTGCATAAGTGCAAAAATATACACATACTTCTGTTTAAATGTACTAATCCAGGAACCCTCACATTGTCATGTATGTAGTCCATATACAGAACCCTAAATACTGTGCTCTGGTTATTTCCAGTACCTTTTAGCAGCAGGGTTAATTCACCCCTGGATGGTGTCACAGAATATTTAACGACTAAGATAAGAGTCAAGCCCACCACCTTATTGTGAAGCTTGCTGGTTTGCTTTGTGTAAATAATTTTTTGAATAAACTATGTTGTTTGTCATCACAGGTCTTACATAATTACAGTGTAAGCAGCAAACAAGCTGCACAAGAGTACTGGTGACAGAAACATTCTAGTAGTTCTAGTAAGCAGCTTTATATATATATAAAAAAAAAAAAGTCAAAAACTATTTCACAAATTTCTTTCATTGCCAAAAAACTATCCTAAAATGTGTTAACCATTTGCCTTTACTCTTTACCGTTAACTGCTGTCTGTCTTTGGTTAGGAACTAAATGACTGGAGCCAAATGTTTAAGGCAACAAATTATTATTTTGGTTTCATTTCATGAAAAGTCCATATTAAAGAAAAAAAAAAAGTTAAAGGAGGGAAAAAAAAAAAAAAAAAGAAAAACAAAAACAAATCAGGGCACAGCAGAGTGGACAGCAAAAGTCCTGTAAGTAATGCCAGCAGGCAGGAAATAACATATATTAAATTCAAAGCAGCCATTCGTGTCTTCAGTCTCTCCAAGAATGCTAGTACAAATCCAGCTGGCACCTCAGGTAGGTTCTCCAGCCACATCTGCCTGACGCATTTGGCTATGTCTACTTTTTTTTTTTTTTTTTTTTTTTTTTTTTTTCTTAAAGAAATGTCTAAACTCTAAGAAAAGTAAATTCATTTATTTCAGGATTTCAAGGAACAGATAATCCACCACGTGGCAACATTTCTCCTCATCAGCTTTTCCTACTGTTGTAATGCTGAGCAGGAACCTCTGTACAGCTATGACTGCCATATTATTTAGAGAAGCATGGTTGTGTTTCCATCGTATCTTACATACCATAAATATCACTGTGGTTTTTCTTATCTGGCAAGATGGACAGTTATTTGGTTGAAAAAATACTGACTTGCTGTTGCATCTAGAAAGTTCTGAAGCAAAGATGGTACAACAGCAAGTAGAATAGCTGTTCGTTCCAACCATTTAACTCCTATTTAACTCTGATTACTTTTGCCTTTAATTCAAGGAGAATTTTGATAACTCTGGTTAGAAATGAGCTATAGTCTCGAAAGATGAACGTAAATTTTCAAATGCCTCTAAAGTGGAAATTGGTTTTGTTTTAAGCTTTTTATTTTTATTTTTTTATTTTTTTCAATTGCAAGACAATATGGGATTATGGCATTTAAATTCCTTCTATTTTGGTTATCTGTTTTTCAGCTTGTGAAAGTACAAGGTTTTTTATCTTGAAGTAAATGCCTCTTGTGTAGTGGCTGTATGTGATCACTATGGAACATTGTACACAAGTTCCCAGTTCAGTTTGAGTTACAAGTGCCTATGTGAAAATGCAAAATGACAATATTCTATTGCACAAAAAATGAATGTTACAAATAAAGAGGTGCATTATTTAGTCTATTTCTTTATGTCTGCACAGCATCAGACAAACAATCAACTCTCAATAAACCATAAGAAATAGCAAATAAGCACAAGAGAGTATAGTTGAAATAATCAAAAAAATTAAGGCTGAATAATTATGACTTTATAGATATATTTGCTATAAAAAAATATTTTCCTTGAGGAAACTTGAGGTTAACCGTATGGCATACTGACCTAATCTTTGAAAGTGTAAGAATGACATGATTTTGATGAAATATGGCATTGCTATCTACATCTGCAACAAAGGACTACCATTTACATGGCTCTGTAGATAATTTGGTAGTCTTTATTAATAACTGTAGTTAAGCAAGTTAATATAACAGCAAACATTCAAGTATAATGTTTTAGGATATAAACTGAGCAGTGATGGAGCCAGGAAATCAAGTCCCCACGTAGAACAGTGACTCATTGCAGCATGAATCATTTATGTCTAAAAGCAGAACTGGTCCTATTGTGTTTTGCATTGTGTTAATATTTCCATGGTAAATCATTGTTTTCAGGGATTCTAGCCATGGAAAATTGAATTTTTTTTTTTTTTTTTTTTTTTTTTAATTAAAACTGGTAAAAATACCAGGCCAACAGCACAAATGTTAATTAGTGTAATAGGTGTTTTCCCATGCAGAAGTAATTTGGGTCTTTCTTATAGACAATCAAGACAAATTTGATTTTCTAATGAACATTTGAACCATATTTAGCTTTTGAGAACAGGAGACAAAAAATCTGTCTATTTGAATGTATCTAATTATTTAGCTTTTGTATTTTGTTCATTCTTTCCATTATCTTTTTCTTCTGATCCTTTCTACCACAGACACATTTGCTTCAGGATTTGTTTAGCTACAGGTATAAAATCACTGGGATTCTGAAGACCTGATTCTTTAGTCAAAGTCAGCAGATTTTTAACTTACTGAGTGTTCCTCATAACTAAATTTATGTGTGGATGATTTCTTGAATGTTTTGTAACAGGTATAATGAAAATCTAGGCTAAAAATATAAACATTTTTACTCTACAGGTTTTAATTAAACCTTAATGATCAGAGCAAAACCTTTCTCCCTAATGACAGTATATGAATAGTCCTAAATTTGCGGTAGTTTGACTCCAGGCTGCATTTATTTCAGGTGAGCATATGATTGGGATCACTAAAAGTTCAGCTTTAACAAACTCTTACTTCTTAGCAACACTATAGAAATGGGAAAATAGGGCATACTTTGGTCTGGTTTTAGGGATGGAGATTTTGATTGCTTTTAACTAAGCCAGGGTAGGTACTTTTGCTAAAATAAATAGGGGAGTAGGGGCTGCCTAACATAATTTTGTAAAGCTGGGAGGAATTTAATAAATATTGTAAAAGCTTAGCAGTAGAAGGGAAACATCACAGACTCATCCTTATGTGAAACATTTTCATTGTAATAGTGTCTTTCATGTGAATAGGTCAAGTTTATACAAAATAAATTCTACCTTAGAGATTTTTTTTTTTTTTTTTCTAGGATGAATTTATAGCTATGAAGATATTATGGATTTTAGACATTTTTAGCTTTCTCAGATACACTCCTTTACTCTTGTAGGGTCTGCTTCTTGTGGCCTTCACCCATTGCAAAACCTCAAAAGCTGTACTGCTTTGCACAAATGAAAAATTATCTCTTCATTAGTGACTGTACCTGTTGTTAAGATAAATAAAATCACCACCTCATAATTATGACAATTACAATTTAAATTAGTGAGCACCCAAATTATCATAAAAATGTGTTTGGGAAAGCAAATCTAAACTAAGAAGTATTAAATAAGGCAACAGATAAGAACTCAAAGTTGGTTAATAAATACTGAGAACAAGGTTTAATAATAATAATTTTTTGTAACAACTGGTCTAACACTACCTGAAGACTATGAGCAAATCGGCCACACAATTAAAAAGAAAGATCAGAAATCTCAGAGCAGTTAGCAGCATTTAAGACTAAGCATGTCCTAAGACAGCACAGAAAGAGAAGACCCACACAGAAAAGATTAAATAAACAAGTGTTTCCAAATAACTAAAAGAAGACTGAAAAGAATCCAAGAAATTAGGAATTATATACTTATTATACATAATACTTAAAAATAATATTATGTTTTATTTGCAAAATTCATACTTTATTGAGTGTCTTTTTGAATGAGGGATAGGAAAGATTGCTGCCCTCAGTTTATTCCGACCTTTTTATTAGTACACATATACAATACGGGAAATTTCCAGGGAGGTTAGGTGGCCCTCAATCCAGAATTATTACTAGTAAAATTTATGGAAATTGCTGATGCAATTTTTTATCACCCAGGTAATTAAGACAAAGAACTGCAAAAGCCTTCAAATGAGATATTCAAAATAACCTCCATCTTCCATGAACTGTCAGAAAATTGAAAAAATAAAATAAAATAAATAAGTAATAATAATAATAAAAAGACAAACAAAACATTACACATCCAGCTAGAACTGGACACAATTAGCAGCCAACATGCAAACTGTTTGTGCTGCAAAAGTGTACTTTTTTTTTCCCCACACAGAAGTGAGTGCACATTTTTTAAAAACTACTGCTCTTCAAAAAAGAATTCAATTAGCTCTGTAATGAACATGTATGGTAATAGGAGTCTAAAATTTATTATTCTTTACTAATTTGAAAACATTTTTTCTCCAGCATTTCATTTTTCCTTATACTTTTTCATATGTTTTTAGATCAAAAAAACCAAGCTTCATAACAAATTGGAAAGGGAAATACGATAAAAGCAAAAATAGCAAATAATGACCACTGAATAAGTATTTCTGACTTATCAAGAACAATCTTATTTTTACTAATACCATGTATTCAGGTCTAAAATTCTGTAAGAAGATGAAGATTTTTTTCTGAGGTTGCCACTTCCTGCCAAAAGTTAATACATTGAACTCCTACTGTTTCTTCTTATATTTTGTAGGAGAAATATATTCTTTCTTTATTTGTTTGTTTGTTTGCATTTCTTTTTCTGTTCTGTCCAGATTTCAGGTATGAAAGTGATCAGGGAAGAAGATGGGAGAAATCATCATCTTTCCACTTCTTGGACCAGAAGATTATTGACAACAGTGCACCAGCCTACACAAAGCATGATGGAGGAGAAACAGATGGGAGTAAAGATCATGACCTTGTTTTCTGTTCCATGTGAGGTAGAAGAGCAACTCTGCATGGGTGATTTGTGTTTCATTCAGAAGGATGTGATAATTCCATTTTGTCCTTGAAGCCCAGGAGTCAAGACATGCATATGTCAAAAGCCTTCTGACTGCAGCATGAAGGAGGTGGTCAGGATGAAGGGAACAGTTTGAGCTCTTCTTGGGATTCCTGTGGTATACTCACAGTGGATGCTATGGGAAAATATTTCACACCTGCTATGATCTTTACTATTCCACAGGAGAAAATTGCTTTCTGAAGTATTACTCAGAGTCCTATGGATATGTTATCTCTGGCAGAGATGATCTGAGGTGTATCTGCAGAGGAAAGCTGCTCTGTGGGCTTTTAGCAAAGGTCTCAGATTATTTCATCCTTGAATCTGTAAAATGGAATAGCCAATGCCTACAATTTAACTATAATCCTTTTTTCACTGTATTCTATGGGAAAACAAGACCACATAAGCTCTCAGTATGCTTGCAATGTAGGTGAATTTATTTGGAATAACTGTTTATTTTGGAAACTTGTTGCTGTCCATGGGAAACACTTTCCTTTCCTCAGAGGCATGCATGATTATTGTCATCCCTAGGTGTTGTATTCAGAATGAGGTCTGGAGTTTGTAAATGACTTTTAGTTAAAATTAGAAGTGTTCTATCTTGTATTCATAGAGACTTGAGTTTTCTTAATTGAAGATTAACAAAGAATCTTGGAGAAGCACGAAGCAGCCTTCTACTAAAATAAAAATGGTGTCCACAATTTGCAACTGCCAAGATGAGGCTGAAACCCACTCAAAGGGGCCACAACCTCCCCAGCTAGATGCTACACCCAAACAGACCTCCCGAGGTTTAAAAATGCTGCCTAGACTCTCAGTTTCAGGGAATTCCAGAATATGGAAGTCTCCCTAGGGCCTGAAGGCAAAGATTAGTGTCTTGGGTTCAAGTGTGCTCAGATGGAAGAACTTTTGAACAAGTGGCCATGTTGTAAGAGGAGGTCACCAGGCAGTACAGTATCTAGGAATCTGAGTGAGAGATTAATAAATGGTATCATTGGTGAAGACAAGGGCCAGGCAACAGCCCTGCCTTACATCCTTGCAAAGAGAAGCTGACAGACTTAAGCTGACAGACTTGACTGCTTCACATGACAGGAGAAACTGGACTCTCATCTCTGCTCGGAGCAGGAGGAGGAGTCTCACCCTTGACCCCAGAGTGTCACTACATAACAGATACAATGCTCTGGGGCTGGAAAAATGAGAGTGCATGAGTAATGGTCAAGACCCAGAAAATGGTGTGTTCAAAGTTGGTCCAAACTAACACCTATATTAGAACCAGTGCCACCAAAAAGCCTGAAGGATGTTATCTTCCCTTAATAAAAAGGAATTTATTTCCCTGGGATCTCAGAAAGACATTAAAGAAATCAAGAGCACAGAAAATGGAATCCCCTGTCCTCCCAGTTGGAGACAGGGACCCAAGAGGAAGGAGACTGATCAGGTAAATGATTGGCTGCATAGCTGGTGCAAAGCTCGGGGATTTGTGTTGTATGATTTCAGATGCACCTTTGAAACTAGACATGTTGATACCAGATGAGACACACCTGATCAGACGGGGCAACAGCGTTCTGGGCAGCAAACTGTCTGCGCTTATTAACAGACATCACTTTAGGAAGCACCAGGGAAATACCTATGAGCTGTCCCGGAGGAATTAGGGAGGACTCCTCTAGAAAGGTGATACAGCCAATAGCCCAGCTGAAGTGCTTCTACACCAATTATTGCAGCATGGGAAACAAGCAGGAGGAGTTAGAAACCATGGTGCAATTAGAAAACGATGACCTAATTGCTACCATAAAAATGTGGTACAATGAATCAGAAAATTGGAATACTGCAATCAAGAGCTACAAGCATTTTGGAAGAGACTGGCAGGTGTTGTGTTAAAGCACCCTGGAAGCTTCTTCAATTCTGTACCTTAGAGTACAAGAGCTTTCCATCCGCTTTGTCCTGGTTTCAGTTAGGACAGAGTTATTTTTCCCTCCTAGTAGCTGGTAGGGTTCTATGTTTTGGATTAGGATGAGAAGAGTGCTGATAACATGCTGATGTTTTAATTGCTGCAGTGCAGTGCTTACACTAAGCCAAGGACTTTTCAGCTTCTCACTCTGTCCTGCCAGCGGGCAGGCTAGGGGTGCAGCAAGAGCTGGGAGGGGACAGACCCAAGACAGCTGATCCAAACTGGCCAAAGGGGTATTCCATACCATCTGACGTCATGCTGAACAATAGATAGGGGTGGCTAGCCTGGGTGGGGGCGCCGGCTGCTCAGGGTTGGGCTGGGCATTAGTCAGCAGGTGGTGAGCAATTGCATTATGCATCACTTTTGTTTGTACATATTATTATTATTATTATCTATCTTAATAAACTGTTTTTGTCTCAACCAACAGGCTTCACTTTCCTGTTTCTCTCCCCTATCCCAGAGAGGGAAGAGTCAGGGTGAGCGAACGGCTGTGTGGTGTTTAGCTGCCAGCTGGGTTAAACCACAACACCCTTGTGTAAGAAATGAAGCAGAAAACCAAGCTGAATGCTGCAGTTGAGAGAACAGAAGGAAGGGATGCCATCCAAAGGGACCTGGAAAAGCTAGAAAAGTGGTCCCACATGAACCTAATGAAGTTCAAAAGTCCAAGTCCACGGGGCTGCACCTGGGTTGGAACCATCCCTGATATAAATACATACTGGGAGAAGAACTTATAGAAAGCAGCCCTGTGGAGAAGGACTTGGGGATTATGGTGGATGAAAAGCTTGAAATGAGCCAGCGGTGCGTGTTTGCAGTGCAGATGGCTAACTGCATCAAAAGAAGCATGGCCAGCAGGTTGAAGGAGGTGATTGTCCCCCTCTATTCTGCCCTCAGGAGGCCTCACTTAGGGTCCAGGTCTGGGGTCCCCAACATAAGAAAGACAAGGACCTGTTAGAATAAGTCCAGAGATTGGCCATGAGGTTGATCAGGGGACTGGAGCATCTTTCCTGTGAAAAAAAAGGCTCAGAGAACCTGGAAAAATGAAGACTCTGGGGAGACTTCAGTGTGGCCATCAATACTTAAAGGGGTCTTATAAAAATGATGGAAAGTGACTTTTAACACAAATTAGTAGTGATAAGACAAGGGAAATTTTTTAAAGTAAAAGAGGGGCTATTTAGATTAGATGTTTGAAGGAAGTTCTTTGCTATAAGCGTGGTGAAGCAAAGGAACAGGTTGCCTAGAGAAGCTGTGGATTGCCCAATCCTGGAGGTGTTCAAACCCAGATTAAATGGGCCCCTGGGTAACCTGTTCTAATGAGAGGTGTTCTTGCCCACAGCAGAGGGTTTGGAACAAGATGATCTGTAACGTCCCTTCCAACACAAACTATTCTATGATTCTACAATGGTAGTTATTATAGATGGCAAAGACTGACGGTTTCCTGTTCAGGTGGAAACCAGGCATTCGATAAGAGTCCTTGTGATGCAGCTCATGCACATGACTGGATGTAGGTGAAAAAGGATGTCAACAAAACAGGCTCTTGAATCAGGTGAGATAAATGAGTGAATGCATACCTCTGCTTGTGCACCTCAAAGGAAGTCTGTTATATAAGCGTGCATCTACATAAGTATTTAGTAATATCTCTGCTATCTGAGAGATTGAAAGCAGGAGTGGACATGGCACTAGGCAGCCTGCTCTAGCTGATTCTGTATAATAACAGCTATGTGATAATCTGCAAATCCCAGTGGACAGTTAGCTTACTTAGATGCCTTTCTTTTCTCACCCATATTCCAACTGGTAATGAAATTTACGATGCTTGCAAAATAAAATAAGTCAAACTTCATTTTTTTCTAGCTTTTCCCCATTCTTTAAAATTCTAACACATGATAAAAGAAACTTGGAAATCATTGTTTCTTAAGAAAAGTTTAAAAGCTTTCTGTTTTTTGTTTGTTTGTTTTTCTTTTACCTTTTTATATAATTTACTTCCTATCTCAATAAAATGCTAGTTTTATTAGACATAATTTGAGTATCTCCTTGGTAAGTCAGGGAAGAGTCTGCTGTGCCTTCAAATACAGAATTCGGTAGCAGAAATAACAGATTTCTAGTTCACTGTATGCAGTGTTGGACCCTGAGGTACTGGGAGTTCTTTGTATACCCTTGTCAATCTAGAAACAGAGGATGAAAAAATGCAATTCTTCTTCATCCTTGAAGTGTCCACATTACAATCCCAAAACAAAAGTTATTGAAACATTAGATATTATATGTTTTTGTTTGTTTGTTTGTTTGTTTTCTGGATGAAAAACATAGTGTAAGTTATTCTGTCTTTTTAATACCTATCTAATTTTGGGCCCAATAGAATTTTCATACTAATTAAAATAACAAAGGTTAAAAATTTATATGGAAGCTAAAGTAAAATAAATAGAACATCACACTCAATTGCATCAGTGTATATATATATATATATATATATATATATATAGAGGGGGATGTTTATTAGTTTGGTTTACTTTTGTTCTAGACTTCTTGTTGTTGTTGTTGTTAGCTCTGATCCAAATGTTCTTCTTCTAAAGGTTATTCTTTTAAGTTGCAGGTTTCAGGGATTTGCATTCTGTACTTAGCTTAGGAAGAGGAATACATTGTGGAAAGATATATAATGTGATAAAAATATTGTAAGAAAGGGAGGTGGATAAGCTATCCTAAAAAGGGGGCCAAATGAAAAGATCTGTTTCATATATGTATTATTATTATTTTTAAATCTGTATTTCTTTATTTTCAGTTCATGCAGATCTTTTGCCTTTCAAGGGTTAAATCAGATACCACACTGACTTTTACTGACTATGGAATCCCCCCCACCCTGCCTCCATTAGAAGCCTTTGAACTCAGTTCATGTCTGCAATCCTCCTTCCATTACAAAGTAATGTCAAGATCTTTGCAAAGACTGTGGCCTGTTTAATGTCTTATTTGTCACCTAGTTAAATCCTACTGTTTGACATTTAGAATTATCTCTAATAGCTTTACCACTTTCCTGGGATCTTCATCCCCATTCAGCATAGTCTTTGTATAATCTTTGCTAAAATACTATGCCTAAAACCAAATAACATGTATGTTACATAGATTTTAAAATTGTAAAAGGCTATATAAACATCAAGTCCAGGGAGACTCAATTATGTAATTTCAACTGTAAAGAAAAGAAAACAGATGCTATACACTAAACTTCAACTACCTTAATCATAAACAGAAAAGATTTTAAAAAAGGGGAGAAACTAGTGGTTGCTGTTACTATTGCACAAGCAACTTTAGGATTATTTCCTCCAATTTTCCTCTTTGTAAAATGTAATTTTAAAAAGATCTGGGCAGATTAATTCTAATGAATAATTTCTGCAGTTGCTTTTCTTAGTATATACATTCTTCAGCAAAATAATACTTCCCTCTAATATTTTGTTATTGATATAACATTAATGAATATTTCCCATAACTCTGCAGACTTGATTGTACACAGTTGCATTAATCTTATAGTCAGACTGAACTTCAAATTTTGAGATCAGTCATTTAAGTTATATGCTGTGTTTTACTCTGCACTATAAATTACTGTATTTCTTAGGCTCAGATTTCACTATCTAGATGGATTTTTTTTTGTCAGATTGTTTTTCATAATGTTTTAGAAATATTTGACGTGCAAATATATGACTACATTTTTCAGGGAACAAAGCTGAATGACAAATTACACTTTTTATCTCCTCTCCTTGAAATCATGTTTCTTTTTCTGTGACTCAGTATACCAGACCCTGGCTCATACCTCTCTAATTCTTTGTGGGATACTATTGAAAACAAAGTCAATTAGACTATCTGTTTAAAGAGCAACAGATAACAACAAAATCTCCCACTTGTCAAGTCATGAGGGTAAACGTATTGATACTGATAGCCTCAGCATTGTGGATATATATGGGGCAACATGCAATCACAACCACCATGAACCAAGAAGAAAACATACATAAGACAACAGGACAGCAGGTGGCAATCCTGTGGCAAATCCTACATATACACCTTGTTATGTGCTTGAGTTAATTCAAAATAAGCCTTTTCCAATTCCAGTATATATTACTCAGTGATTAAGTAGTGCATGTCTGATATCAGAGGTCATCAGATCTTGCCAAAGACAGAGGGGAATACTTTAAGGAACAACTTTGTTTGCCCAGGAGGTTTAGATTGTGCTTAAATATTTTTTTCTATACCTTAACCTCAATGACTAAATCAATTTTTAGCAAACTTTTGAAAATTTGCATGGAATACAAATGAAGAAATTTCCCTTAAATGGCAATGGCCAGCTAATCTGCGGCTGGCTTCAGTGTTGCAGAAGCCTCAGCATGATTGCAAGCACTCTGGAGAATCTATTTCTGGTAGTTCTGTGGTATGGAAACTGGACATGTTTCTTTGCTTTAAATCAAACACTATATATGGAGTTTAATAGCAGTAAAATAATAGAAACTGAAATCTTCAAAGAGTCTGCAAAGTGACTAAAAAGCTAAAGGGGAAAAGAGCATCATAAACTGAGAAACAAAAAGATGAATTAACACATTCTCTCCATTAGAGTTAAGAATGCTGGAATTATGCTGGGGTTCAATCCAGGACATGTGGTGTTAGTTACAGAGAAGTATCTATAGTATGTAGCAAAGAAGAAAAAGTAGTTGCTGCTGTTCAGACTTTTTCAGTATGATTTGTATTCCTGGTCACTATGCAACACAGCAGGAAAAGTACCATGAAAAATTTAGAGATGTTGTTTCAAGGGAATTGCCTTCGAGCAAGGTGACACAACAATATACAAGCACTTCTATTTATTATAGAAAAGATATTGAGAGACTACTTTTACTACCAAAACTGATGATAATTTTGACAAACACATACCGATGGCAATGAAATTAACATTATATTCTGTATAGAATGCAAGATGTATGGAAATATTTTTTCTTACAGAGAAAACTAGAAAACACAGGTAGTATAATAACAAAGCCATGCAGAACAATCTATACTCAATTGCTTTCATCGTCTCTGTCTTAAATGGTGAGTTTGAGAAAATGAACTCTGAGAAACTGTATTATGTTGTGCTTGGCTCAGAAAAGGGAAGTGCATTGCTAAGTTTAGAAGCAAAAGAAGTAAAAATCATGCTAAAGTTACTCCTGAAAAAAAAATGCAATTACAACCTGAGCAAACTGAAAAAACTGCATCTCTGATGTCATGACCAGGGTGGCAAGGCAGCCTCAGGTTGACTTGGGCTCTGTTTGCTCTGTTTGCCTTCAGCTACATTCAGATGTACAGCACAGCCAGGGCACATTCTGGGAACTGCAGTCCTGGAAGCTTCCAGTGGGAAACACCAGAGAAACTTGAAAACCTTTGCACTCTGGACTGTTTGGTGTAAAACTACAACAACCTTCTAGTGACTCATATATGGCTACCTAATTGCCACAGAACTAGTAAATCTACATAAAATTTCCCAGTGTAGGGGATTGTTTTGATGAAAGTTGCACCTGCCCTGTACCACATGCAGAAAATCAAACCCAAGCAATACTTTATCTTAAGCAGCTGATACGTTGTCATCTTTGAAGTTGTGCTGAACAGTTCAGTCCAGCAGGATACCAGTTTAATCTCAAATAACTGTTACAGTTAAAAAGAGTCTAAATCAAACTAAGCAAAATGAACTAACAGCCATTATCCCCAACAAGGTGGGAAGATGTGAAAGTCCAAGCGACCTACTCTCCTGTTAATCCAAGTCTTGCTCTGCTGTCCCAGGTGTTCAGCCCCACTCTTGACCACATTTCTGGTTGCCTTCCTTCTATCAGCTCAGTTACCAGAGCAACAACATTCGTCTGGTTTACAACCTACCAGTAGGTGTTAGGACTGCCCTGTTAATTCCTATCATCTCACTGGAATTGACTTGGTTCACCAGAGCCTGTCATGACACAGCCATCCAGGAAACAGCAATAAAACATTCCTGTTTTTCTTCCAGTGAGGATTTTTTTTTGAACTGCAGAAGACATCTGCCATCTGTAAACCCAGTTAAGCACAACATGCAATAATTCTACTTTGTTCCGTACTGGACACAGCTATATTTACCTGTAGCTGGAAATGGGGACCTTATTAAGGGCTGTGACCTACAGTATTTTCTTTCTCTGGATGTTAGATTTGTTCATTTAGAAAATGTATGCCAAATCATCACATCTACTTGCCTTTTCTCTGTTCAAACTGTCTGCAAGTAGCTCATATATCTAACAATTCACTTATCTGAAAACTTAAGAATAAGGGATATGTATAAGATATCAGTAAGATAATGACAGTTAAAAAAACAACCAACCAAACAACCAACCAAACAAGCAAAACCACCACATTTTTGTAATATGTCCTAGTCCAGTTCTGCTGTATATTTTCATCATCTCTATAATCTCTTTAATCTCTCTCTTTCCTGCTCAGAAATGTTCTACAATTCTTACAGAAGGTAGTGTTTCCCTGCTTTTGAGTCCTTATTCTGCTCCTCTCTATTCCCAGACAATGTGAGTTCTCAGATTTTCTTGCTTTTCTATTTCATCTTCTTTGAATGGGGTAGTATTGCTAAATGGAAAACCTTAGCCTGCTTTCAAAAACTATTTTCATTTTCCTTTTAAAAGTAGTATTTTTGACTGAAGAGACATGTTGAGCCATGAACAAACTTCCCCCAAATCACTGTCCTTATTTCCTTAAGTCCTTTATATTTATGGTTAGTACTCATGTCCAACACAAGTACAGTTAGCTACCCACAACTTTAGAGTTAGAGAGAATTAGAACATAGGTCCCAGACTTATTTCTGCTTGAGAAAGATCTAAAATTGTGCACTATCATAAACATTATCTGCTCGGTTTAAGTATTTGCAGAAAAGCCAATATGTCAAACCTGCCCAGTCATCTGTCTCACTAACTTTGCATGACTTCAGTCAAATATTCATTTTCTGCTGAAATCTTCTCCTTCCTTAGGAATAATTTCAGAAGAGGTTGTTTAATATTTCATGTCTCTCCTCAATTGTCCTCTTTGTGCAGAGCTTTTCAATCAAACTAATATTAAACTAATATTCCGGCTGAAGGAGCTGGGCTTGTTCAGCCTGGAGAAGAGGAGGCTCAGGGGCGACCTTATCGCTCTCTACAGATACCTTAAAGGAGGCTGTAGTGAGGTGGGGGTTGGTCTGTTCTCCCACGTGCCTGGTGACAGGATGAGGGGGAATGGGCTTAAGTTGTGCCAAGGGAGTTTTAGGTTAGATGTTAGGAAGAACTTTACTGAAAGGGTTGTTAGGCACTGGAACAGGCTGCCCAGGGAGGTGGTGGAGTCACCATCCCTGGAAGTCTTTAAAAGATGTTTAGATGTAGAGCTTAGGGATATGGTTTAGTGGGGACTGTTAGTGTTAGGTTAGAGGTTGGACTCCATGATCTTGAGGTCTCTTCCAACCTAGAAATTCTGTGATTCTGTGATTCTGTGATTAAAGAGGCTGTAACAATTAAACTTTTGCAGATGCAGAAGGCAACAACTTGGTGTTTTTTCTTCCTTTGAGACTGCTTTCACTTCCATAGAAAATAAAGTCATGATTTCATTGAAATTCATGATATACACAACCAGAATCAACCAGAATTCTTTTTTTTTTTTTTTTTTTTTTTTTTTTTTTTTTTTTTCAGTATCTACAGCCTGAAAATATTAATGACAAAATTAAATTAAGCAAGAAGGCTTCCTTTTATGAATACAGCAGAGACAAATTTGCTCTGAACTGCTTGGTCTGCTTCTTTTCAATAGTCTATATGTGACTGTGAGTTCCACAAGAGATTGTGATGATTCTTAGTCTCAAAGCACTTTTAGTTAAGATAGAGAGGGCTTTTTAACATAGTATGGTCATATCATATATATTAGAAATATAGGTTGGAAAGATCCAAGATCATCAAGTCCAACCGTTAACCTAGCACTGTTAATGCAGCCAAGCCACTAAGCCAGCCACTAAGCCAAAGCACCACATTACTGACAGAATGGGCTGGTACATATTTGGGGAAAACAAACAAACAAACAAACAAATAAACAACTTTTAATTTGAAAAAGGGAAATAATAAAAGATTTATTTATTTATTTATTTATTTTTCCTAGCTGTGTGCTCCCAGGGTCCAGAAAACAGGAAAGGCATTCCATTCTGAGATTCTCTGTAGCCCTGGAATTTTGCCCTAGAGCCTTGTTGGAAACTATTATATAAAAATGCATAAAACTTAAAAAAAATCAAGTCAATGAAAGGGATCAGAATTTGCACCTCTTTGTCAGAAAACTGAACTAGAATAGTATACTAGAACATGAAATATATATACATTTATTATAAGTTAAATACAAATTATGCCTAAAACAAACCACTGCAGGATAAAGTTGAATGAACCAAAAATTTTGAAAAAGAACTGGAAAGAAAAAGAAAAAAAAAGGTGAATGAAGCAAGAAGTCCTTAAATCATCATCCAACCACCAGCTTAAACAAGAAAAACTTTATACCTTTAAGCTGAAATAGAATAAAACTCTGGATTTACAAAAAGAGTAGAGTAAGATTCTAAGATATTCATAATCTCAGAGTAAAAAATGAAGTTTCAGAACTAAATGAAAGCAGTAAAGGAGCTGCTGGAGGAATTTTCTTTGTTCGTACAAGAAACAGTGAAAACAAAATAAAAGGAGACAATTTTTCTACAAATCACAGAATCCAGCAAAAACAAAAATAAAAACGAAAAAGAAAGAAGTAGAATTGACAGATAATTGAAAGCTCTGAAAAAAACATCCCCTTTTGGAGCTTTTATATAAGAAGAGTTAACCAGAATGGTCTACTCATTCACTCATTCAGCAGAGAAAACTTTCCTGAACTTGCAAACTGATGCTGATTAGAATTAGGTAAGATTAATAGAGGTGAAGCAAAAATATTTTTTTCAGAGCTTGAGAGAAGTTCACAATAACTGGCTACTCAATATCTCTCTGAAGCTTAACATCTTCCTGAAGATGTTTCTAAAATGTCTCACATATCCAACCTGACTTAAAACAACAGCTGTTGACTTCTCTTAATACACTAGCAAGACAGATGAATACATGCATGAAACCAAATGAGTGCAATCTTGTCATGACTCAAGACTGACTGGAAATTAGAAGATTTCTAAGAAAAAGATTTTTGAGGAAATTTCATTGAAATATAAAAAGGGACAAGCAACTTTTAAGCATAAGTTTGCATATTTATGAAAATGAAAATATAAGATTATTTGCATCAAAAAGGGATTGGACAATATTCTGAGCGTACCTTTCCAGTTTTATGTTCTCATACCATATTAGAGAAAACTGAATTATTGTTTTTGCTGGAAAGACTTCAAAAATTGAGAAATTTATATGTTTAAATAGCACAGCTTGTGATTTTTAATTGAATGTTTATGCAAGGTATGCTTCCTACAAGGAAGCTATGGAAAAACACAGGCAATTAAGCCATGTCACAACTTTGCATATATCCTAAATTTGGAGTAGCCATGACAAAGGAGCAAATAAATAGTGTATCAATTTTTGGCTCTGCTTTTCTATGAAAAGATGTATTTCTGTTTATGGGCTTCTTTGCATTCTTCCTGCCCCAGTCTGTCTGAGCATGAGCCGTGCAGGCCCCAGGGAAAACTTTCTCCAGGTTTCACAGCATAGCTCTATCTCCTACAGACAACAGCTGACAATTAATCACAACAATCCTGGTCCTATCCAGACACATTTATATTCCAGGTGTCCTTCTGCAAATGTAGGCTGTGAATGAGATTATGTCTGCCTTTTTAATGTTACTTACTCTGTTGGTTTTACAACATAGTACCCCCAAGTGGCCTGTTTAAATCAGAATTCAAATACATTTATTCAGTGATGTTTTTTTAATGAACAAAGCTGAAACTGAACTAAGATTAAAAAAAATAATAAAAAAATATAAAGAGTGGCAAGGAGAAGTTCAAAGACTCCTATGTAAACAAAACTGCAGCTCAGTGACCGCGTCAGAGAAAATGGCTGTTTCAGTTAAAATTAGGCAGAAGACAATCACCCAAATCTTCACTTTGAGAGTCCTTTCAGTGGCCTGTGGGTCCTGGCATGTGGTGTTGCTCAGAGTGTCTGTAAAGTGGTAACTCTAATCTTTGAAAGTCATTTTTCCCTGATCCAGGGAGGTTTTCTATGATCATGAGCCAAGAAGGACTGAGTTGAGCTCAAACATGTTATCAAGGTTATCATGTGGCATAAAAAATAGCAGAGTAAATGGCAGACATATCATAGTGGTACTGAGAGTATGGTGGGAAGGATATGATTGGGGAAAGGAAACTTCATCAGGCCTTTTTTTTTTTTTTTTTTTTTTTTTTTTTTTTTTTAATTGGCAATTCCCCCTGTTGTTTAGTCATGAACTAAAGTACAGTACTTTTTGTACTAGCAACTTCTGCTTCAGGTAGTGTGCAAGCCTGCTGATGCAAAAACTCTTCAGACAGCTGTCATCAAGTGTTTTGATTGAAACTGTGTTTTAAAACAGATGCAGAGCCTTCTTCTGCAAGGAGTTTATGTTCTCCCTAAATTAACTGAATTTACTAGGAGATAAAGTCATGTTGGTATTAGTTATGGAGCATGCAGTACTTTCTTCAATATGTTGCAAGTCAGAGAGATTGGCTCCAGAACTGGCTGGGGACTGCCTAGGATGCTGACAACAACCCTTTTTGTCATCAGTGCTCATAACAGAGTGAGTAGTTCTTGACCTGGCTGCTGAAGCAGAACACAAGGGAACTTTTGTTATGAGGTCTGTCTGGTGTAAGCACAGTAATAAGGATGTTTGTAATAACATTGTCATAATCATTACATAAAAGCTACCCATAGTCACCCTGTCTTTCACCATGGTATGGTAAGATGTTATGTTTTCATCAGAGGTTTATGGGATACATCTACTCTTGAATCTTATCAGTCAGTACAGCTGATGAAGGGCAGCTGATGCTGCCAATTAAAATAGCCCAGTTAAAACAAACCATGTATTCTCAGAATCCTCATTGTGGTTTATATAGAAATTGATACGTTGGGTTAATACGGCTGTTTTAAAGGTGATGCCAGAAATGGCTGGATGCAATTATACTGGCATTAGTTTGTTACCAGCAACTTACATTTTAGATCTTTTTTCTATTACATGAAATCATTCATTATTTTTTTTTTTTTTTTTTTTAAAGAGAAAGGAAATATATAATGAGTGGAAATAAAATTGAAGTCTTAGGATGTGATACACTACTATTGATATTCCTGAGTGCTCAGTGGTCTTGTTAAGGGCTACATTCAATAAAGTTCTGTCCAGCTTCCCTGCAGTGGAAGATCACCCATGGCCAAGACAGAGTGTCTTGTGTGGGCTCCTGCCAGCAGAACTGGCAAATCTCACTCTTCATTTTTAGAAAGGCACATTAGACTAGAAATCTCATTACTCTCTGACAATGATGGTGATAAAAATAATGAATCATTTTCAAGTGATATATTGAAAAATATATATATATATTGAAAATAGAATGAGGAAGTTATAATCTACCCTTTCCCTTTCTTTTGTTATTAATGGTGTTATCAGATGCTGCCAACATGCATAGGAAAAGAGGTTCTCTGCCCTGTATTGCTGGTAGTCCAAGGGCTTCATCCTGTGCATAGGCAGATATATGCTGGCATATATTTTCTGCTTTCCTTTTGCCTATTTTTTTGCCTATTTTTTTTTTTTTTTTTTAAATCACAGCTTATTCAAAAAATCTTCCATCTATATCAAAGGTAATTCTGTTACATTGAATGAAGGATGCAGTT
The DNA here is from genome assembly GCA_011075105.1 of Heteronetta atricapilla. Lineage (NCBI taxonomy): Eukaryota > Metazoa > Chordata > Aves > Anseriformes > Anatidae > Heteronetta > Heteronetta atricapilla. The sequence goes on along the minus strand of CM021763.1, from coordinate 50,533,857 downwards.
TTTTGTACAAGCTAGTATAGAATTGTCATAGAATCACAGAACAGCTTAGTTTGGAAGGGACCTTACAGATCACCTAGTTCTAACCCCCTGCCATGGGCAGGGATGTTACCCACTAGCTCAGTTTGCAAGCTGGTCTTGAACAGATCCAGGGACTGGGTATTCACAACTTCTCTGGGCAACCTGCTCCAGTGCTTTATCACCCTCTGAGTAAAGAATTTCTTCCTAACCTCTAATCTAAATCTCCCTTCTTTTAGTTTAAAACCATTCATCCTTGTCCTATTAGCATCTGTCTGAAGAAAAAGTTATTCTACATTTTTTTTTTTTATAAGCCCCCTTTAAGTATTGAAAAGCTGCAGTGAGTTCTCCCCAGAGCCTTCAGGTTGAACAGCCCCAGCACTCTCAGCCTTTCCTCACAGGAGAGGTGCTCCAGCCCCTTGATAATCTTTGTGGCCCTCCTCTGGACCCAGTCTAACAGATCAACATTCTTCTTGTGCTGGGAGTCCCAGACCTGGATGCAGTGGTCCAGGTGGGTCCTCATGAAGGCAGAATAGAGGGGGACAAAATCACCTCCCTTGACCTTCTGTTCACTCCTCTGTTGATGTAGCCCAGGATGCAGTTGGCCTTCTGGGCTGCAAGTGTGCACTGCTGGCTCATGTTGAGATTCTTATACACCAGAACCCCCATGTCCTTCTCTTCAGGGCTGCTCTCAATGAGTTCTTCACCCAGTCTGTCGTCATTGTCTGGGCTTGCCCCAACCCAGGTAGAGCACCTTGCACTTGGACTTGTTGAACCTCATTAGATTCGTGTGGACCCACTTCTCCATTCTGCCCAGGTCCCTTTGGATGACATCTCTTCCTTTCTTGTATGGACTGCACCACTCAGCTTGGTGTCATCTGCAGGCTTGCTGATGGTGCATTCGATCCCATTGTCTATGTCAGTGATAAAGCTATGAACAAGTACTGGTCCCAGGACAGAACCCTTAGGGACACCACTCATCACCAGCTTTCAGCTGGACATAGAGTCATTGACCACCAATCTCTGGGTGTGGCCTTCAAGCCAATTTCTTATCTACTGAATGGTCCTCCCTTCAAATACATATCTTTCTGGAGATCAGAATGCCATGTGGGACCATGTCAAAGGTTTTCCAGAAGTCCAGTTAGATGGCATCAGCTGGTCTTCTTTTGTCAACTGATGCAGCCACTCCATTGTAGAAAGCCACCAGATTGGCCAGGCACAACTTGCCCTTGGTAAAGCCATGACGGCTGTCTTGGATCATACCCTTGTCTTGCACGTGCCTTGACATTGCTTCCAGGAGGAATATAATACCGGTATCTATTTAAAAAGTCCATATAAACTGACTGGTGAACATATGATGATGCACATGAGTTTACAGATTTTTATGCCTGTCTAATAAGAGTTTTCAAGTAGTATTGTTACTACTTATTTTGACTAGTTAAGCAGTATTGCATTATATTATTTGCACATTTTCCCATTACCTCTTGCCTTAATTTTCTCTCTAGACACAATTATATTGTTTTATCAAAGTAGTAGAGATAAAACTTATACTAAGTCAGTGGGTCATTTACTTAACTTGGAGGGGAATTAGGCAGAAAATCCTTTGTATTAGGAAATGTAATAATATTAAGACCAATTGATCTTTACTGTCCCAACTTACAGTTTTCATTATGCTATTGTTTTTTGTTTGATTGGTTGCTGTTGTTGCTGTATGGACTAAGTAGGCCTAATAAAATACATTTTTTCATCAAAATTGAAATTGCTTAGCACTTCAGCCTTTTTAAATCATTCCTGTCATTTCTGTACAATTTCAGGGAAGTCCAGGGTATTTCTGTAAGTAGAATTTGGCCTAAGTAATGTTATTTGTTCTTCAATACTCTGTTACACAGGTATGTACTACCCTGGCAAAATATTTTATTGCAATTTATGGTGGTTTTCAGGGAAAACTTAATAAGCATTTAATATGAGGTATGAGTGTAAAAGCAGAGAAAACTAGCTCTGTCATTCAACAAAGCTTGAATATTTCATAATGATGTTGTTTCAGGCTGCCCTACTTAAAACAACAGTCCTTACATATGTGACTGTCTTCTGTCTTCTCAGATTTTATATTTATTATAAAATATTTATATATTTACATATTATATTTATATTTTATTTTATAATAAAGGGAAATTTTGTTAAAATCTTGGTCCTGAAAGAAACTTTTTAATGTTCTTTTATTTTGTAAATTTCCCACCTATAGAACACTGCCTGCATTTGACCTCATATTGACCTTTCTGTTGCTGAAATCCTCATTCATCCATTAATCACTTCTTATCTTGACTATTGCTATTCCCTCTTTATAGTCTTCATAAATCCTTACTATCTCAACTTCAGGGGGACTGAGTATTGTAGCCAGACAGTTCTCTCTGTCCAATAAATATCATTGCATCAACATCATCTTCCAGACCATTTACCAGCTTTCTACTTAGACTAACCTTCTAATCAACATCAAAGTGGTGTTTTTAAGATGTTTCATATATGTATGCTAACTCACTATTCTCTTCCATTTTTGTGTCTTCCACCTTTCTGTCTTCTTTGTCTCTGCTCCATAATTTGAACTCACTAATGTCTCATCTGAGCCAACGCAGATTCTCTGTCTTGGCCATCTTTCTGTGAACAAGTAAAGTTAAATCTCACTATTTTTTAATTTATTTTTTTTAGCTTTTTTTTTTTTTTTAATATTGTACAAATCCTTCTGTGATATTACTTTATAATGAGATGGATTTCAGAATTTGCCAATATGAGACCACAGTATAAAACAGGAAGGTAATCCTGTATAATTCAATAGTTTCTTTTATTTTCTAATAGATGACTAAAGCTGACACATCTGATTTAGTATAGCTGTTTATATGAGTGTCCCCCAAATGGTATATAGAATTTGTTTTTTTTAATCCCCCAAAATGAACAGGGAGGGTACATTAAAATTATGTATTTGAAAGTATAAAATCTACACCTGCATGAAAAATTTGAAGATTTTTGATGTTATATACTAACACCAATATTATTTAAATGTATCTACTGCACTTATTTTATGAATCTTAGACAAAAGAATAGAAGACAGAAGTATATGAGCAAGAAGTATATATATATTTATAACTGTAGAAAGAACATTTTATAATCTTTAGGTCAATATATGATTTTTTTTTTTTAATTAAAAATTACTGGCATGAAACAAGTTGTGAGAAATGTTTTATAGAAGTAGAAATAAATTCAAATAAAGAATTTAAGTAATAATTATTAATCTTGATGTTATTACATTTCCTAATATAAAGGATTTTCTGACTAATTCCCCTCCAAGTTAAGTAAATGACCACTTTTCTGTTCATAAAATCTACAAATCACTATAAGGAAATGAGAATGTGACATTTTAGGACTGTATGAAAAAACAGGCTTGAGACACTCAAAACCACCTCCTACTGATGTCAAGCCTTTAATTAATCCCAGAATACACTTTCAGGCAAATTTACACTTCTATTAAATGGAAAGGGATATTCCTGTTTTGATTTATCCTTTGAAAGATTTTATTCCATTTTTTTTTCTACCAGTCACATTTTGAATACTATGTAAAAAGTACAAAAACTCAAATATGGATATTCTTTTTGATGAACTCTCATCTGTGTCACAACGAGGCTAATTTATAATGTGAATTCTCTTTATTTTTTTTCTTTCATTTTGTAAAATTGACTTGCAACTGAAATAGCAAGTAGCTATAATACTATAGGCAATTTCCAGTTTTATTGTCCTGTTTGTATGTATTTTTATGGGAAGATCCTTCTTTTTACAAGACTAATTGAAGGGATTTTTTTTTTTTTTTTTAACAAATCCAGTTTATGAATTGCTGCATGATTTAGCTTGAAGAGCTACTCTGTAAAGTCTAATTTAAAGTCATAAGGATGCTACAATCCAGGAAACTATACTTATTAAACACCCTGACTTTTCAATGAGGTACAAAATGTCACATGATATATGAAAGCTGCCAGTAGAAAAGTAATAGAGAGAAACAGAAACAGAAAACAGGGACAAGGTCAAGTCTGGAATATTTCAGAGAGTTAGCATAAGACAGATGAGTGTGATAGAGGTATGAAGGGATAGATTCCTGGAAGCTCATTTTATAATTAGAATATGAATCCTGAGTATCTGGTGGACACTCTTCAGGTACAGCTAGGCTGACAGCTTAAATAACTTGGTGTATTGTTTTCATATAATGGCAAGGTCACCATAACTTCCCATGTTCAAATCATAATACAGCACACTGGGAGTAGTTGTCTGTTCACTATCTTCCTTCCCTCCTTCCTTCCTTCCTTCCTTTCTCCCTTCCTTCCTTCCTTCCTTCCTTCCTTCCTTCCTTCCTTCCTTCCTTCCTTCCTTCCTTCCTTCCTTCCTTCCTTCCTTCCTTCTTTTTATTTAGATTCTCCTGAAAACAGAAAGCTTTCAACAAAAAGTAGAAAAAAATACTAGGAATGAGTATTGTGGATTTTCTCCTGAGATCATGCTGTTTACATTTAAATCAAATATCAATGCAGAGGCTTTGGTGATCACAGTTTGCATGATTGAAGCATACATTCTGTCAGATTTAGAAAGGTTTTAATAAGGTTCTTTGATAGAGGTGGATTTCTTGTGTAATTATCACTTAGCAGCTTTAGAATTACCAAAAGAGAAACATGCCAGTTTGGCATGAAACATGACATGATTTGGAGATATTTTTCCTCTCTCACTTCATAAAAAATGACCACAATTTCTAGATAAAGCTGTATGGACTATATCCAAATATGGTAAAAAGGAGAATTTTTTATAAGAAAGACAGATAAAAATGATAAATTGGAAAATTAAAGAAGAGAGGGGGTAAATTTACCTAAGAAATGGCACGAAAGATACTTCTGAGTGTAGTGACTTCTTGTGAAGTCTTAGGAACCATTGAATTAATGAAGTTTCTGGACTAGCTTACGAACAATTGCTGAGCTATGTTTGTAGGTTTCCATCTACAAGAATACAAAAAAATAACTGATTTTATGGGTGATATTTCAGTGTAGAGTTAAAGATATTGGTTTTCTTGGACCATTTCAGTTTGCACTGCCAAGAAAGACAATCTGAGAGGCAACAACAATAAGGATTTTTGGGGGATAAAAACTGAAATTGCAATGATCCACATAGTACTAGAGAGATGATTTTGGAACAGAAAATAATTATTGTGCAGAGGCACAAAGAAAAGACTTAAGTATTAGTTTCAACATGAAAAAAAGTCAGGACCTTCCATTATCTTAAAAAAAAAAAAAAAAAAAAGTTAACAGTCTAGGTTAGACTCAGAATTCAGGTTAGAGAACAGGCAAAACACTCTGTTACCTGTTGTTCTGCTCTATTTCTCATGTCAAAAAATAAAATAAGTAGACCACCCATGCAGTCAGTTGCATTAATTAATATGTTTACTACATGAGGTATTACTAAATGGTATGCTACAAAAGACATGAGCAAGCTCTTCCCAGAGCCTGAGCCAACTAAGAGCCATTTAACTACCATTAATATATCACAGAGACCAAACTAATTAGCCCTGCTGTGAAGCAGAGTATATTATTTTAGGAATAATGCCATGCTAATGTGGCATGGCTTGAACTGGTTGAGAGTGCAAAAGAACAAGATTGTTTGCTAGCTAAAACTCATGTAAACACAATCAGAATGACTGCACAGTGTTTAGGCTGTTCAGGCAATTTAGTTTTGTATCTATAAAATGAAGGTTTTCTAAAAGTATCACCAGTTTGCCATCTAAGAATAGGATGTTATTGCCTTCTTTCTGTACAGAAGGCACAGCATCTGCTACAAATTAGAATTTACATAATTTCTTCAATGGTAGTTTTCAGTATTAGATTGCTTTTTATCTATAGTTAATATGATGTTGGAAACTGGGGGGAAGTGAGAATGCAAAAAAAAGTTCATCTAGTATTTTCCCCTCTTATGAATAATTGAGGTGACCTCCAAAGTTACTGTACATGTTACTTTGCTAAAATACATGTTTTAAATTAAGAATGATTTCCAAATATGGCTAACAATCTGCATATTCTTAGAAAATACATTTTCTGCTCAGAGAAATTGCTATTATATTTATACTTTTCACCTTTGGAGGCTAATATTACTTTCTGTGGAGACTTACCATATGTCAATGCAAGGCCACTGGAACTGAGATATGGAATAGAGCAAAATCAGATTGCTGGGAAGTACCTCATTCTTAGAAATAAATGTGTACCAGTAGAAACTAAGATTTTCAGAAAGTCATTTTATTTCTTAAACTCTTTTGCACTAAAACATTGATTGTGCCTAGTAGTTCTGCAGTGATGCATAAAGATATGAGCAGGTGTTTTTATTATCGGCTAATGCTGCCTTCTGCAGAAAACGAAGATGTGTGTAAAAATACAAAAGGCAAGTAAAATTATGAAGAATCTGATTCTGTACATACAAATCAGACTCTAGTTTTGGCCCAGGTCAAAAAGTGTACCAAAAGGTAGTGTATTGTCTTGGGGTACGTGGGAGCCATACCCAAAGAAAATCTGCAGCCCACACCCAAAGTAAACCTACAGTTCCTAGAATTTCCCCCAAAAGCCATACATCTTATTTCCCCAAGCTAAGTTTAGTAGAAAACAGATGATTTTTTTCACATGATTTTTAAAAGTGCTTTACTACTCTGAGACAGTTTTCCTGTTGGAGTGTTATGAATGGTAGTATATTGAAATCCAGTCTTCAGTAGCTGAACTCACTGATCAGTGTGTTATACACTGCTGCTACATTAGGAAAAACCTGTAAAGTCATTCATACTTAGCCCCATCAAATTATATTTTGGCATCAACAAAGTACAACTGTCATATTTAATAGAAAACTTGGGGCCGTGAACCTGTAATACTTAAAACTAATGCCGAGGAAAAAAGGATTTGCAAAAGTACAAAGAAACAAAATAGACCAAATGGAATAATTAATATAGCACAAGACCTGAAGGTCTTTCCCACACAGAGAAGTGTGGTATATATCCTACAGGGGAAAACAACAGTGGGATCCCCAAAATTCAACAGACAGAAACTGAGGAGAGGTAAATCCTACCAGCATAGAATAATAGAATCATTAAGGCTAGAAAACACCTTCAAGATCACCTGGTCCAACCATCACCCTACTACCAATGTCACCCACTAAACTGTGCCCCAAAGCCACCCAAACTTTCCTTGAACAGACCTCAGGGATGGTCACTCTACCACTTCCCTGGGCAAACCATTCCAATGCCTGGCCATTCTTTCTGAGAAGAAATGTCTCCTAATTTCCAACCTAAACCTGCCCTGGTGAAACTTGAGGCCATTCCCTTTAGTCCTATCACTAGTTATTTGCAAGAAAAGGCCAAGCTCCAGCTCCCCACAACTTCCTTTCAGGTAGTTGCAGAGAGCAATAAGGTCCCCCCGAGTCTCCTCTTCTCCAGACTAAAAAAAAAAAAAACAGTTCCCTTAGCTGCTCCTCACAGGACTTGTGTTCTAGGCCCTTCATCAGCTTCATAGCCCTTCTCTGGATATGTTCCAGAGCCTCGATGTCTTTCTTGTAGTGAGGGGCCCAAAACTGCACACAGTACTCAAGGTGTGGCTTCACCTGATCAGGGTACAGGGGGACTATCACCTTCCTGGTCCTGCTGGCTACACTATTCCTGATACAAACCAGGATGTTGTTGGCCTTCTTGGCCACGTGGGCACACTGCCAGCTCATGTTCAAGTGAGCATCAGTCAGCACCCCCAGATCCTTTTCCTCTGCACAGCTTTTGAGCTACTCTGCCCCAAGCCTGTAGTGTTGGATGGGGTTGTTGTGGCCAAAGTACAGGGCCCAGCAGTTAGCATCCTGTAAGAACAGAGATCAGGGGCATTAGGAACCTACTAATTTGCACAAGAAGTTCTTGGATAATAGTGATATCAAATTAGGACTAATGAAGGAATACCCATATCAGAGCAAAGAGGTCCCTTGAAGATATGTAGCATAAATACTGTATGTATCTGAGAAGGAATCTTAGCTAAACAGACACATGACAGATATATTTGAAGCACATATTTGATATGCTTTATGTAGGTCTCCACATTCAAACACCTTGTTTTACATATAATATGTATACATATTACACATGATGTGCTATAGTACACATAATGTGCTATATTATTTACATTTATCAGAGTCTGAAAACATACTGTATTAACAGAGTACCACCAGCAGAGCAGTGCCCATAATAACCTTCATAAACAGTGCTTCTCAAAGTAGCTTTCCTGCAACTATCAGCAATATTGTACCTCATTAAAAATCTAAAAAAATAAATTGTACTACTACTGTTTTTTGGTATTGCTCTGTCTTGGACTGTTTGGACTGAATTGGTTTGTTCTGCTTCTGTATTCATCTTCCCTGATAGATGAGGAACCACAATATGTGCTCATGTTTCTTCCTAATGAGATGAGGTTATTCCCAGAGTGAGAGCCTCTTAAGAAGCCTTCCTTTGCTTTCCAGTTGCCAGTTTTATTCTAAGTTGTTTCCATTTTATCAGACTCTTCTGAGATGTAATCAACTAATAAATATTGCTGTAATGACATTTTTACTTGTTGCACTAGTGATAAGCATCTGTGTTGTATGTTCCCCTTGACAATTCTGTGGAAAATTTTACTGTTAAAATAAAACTTTTGACAAAATTCTTGTGAGATAAATAGATTGCTATCAAAGACCATGTAATTTTTTTTCAAGGTATAACATAGCGAATGAATGTCTTATATAAGGTGGCTATTATATCTATACACACAAAGATTTTTGGAATGTACTGACCAGACTGTCACATTTTTACATTACATTTAAATTTGTGTAATGGGTTTAATTTTAATTCCTCAGGAGTAATTGAATATTTGAGAACATGAGTTTTAAGCTTTGACTGTTCTTGCTTTTCCTATATCTCTTGGTGTTGCTGCTCTGAAGCTGAGTGAACATTAATCCTGCAATTTGGGAATAAAAATTGAACACTCATCAAGAGAGTTGAATTTCTTAGGAAGATAAAATTCAGGAACTTTAAAAACAGGGAACAGCTATTCATGATTAAAATAGTTTTGTTCAGAATCATGCAGGCTTTGCCTGCAGCATCATACCTAAAAACAAAATGCAGCTACTGCCATATTTAATTCAATTTGAAGATAATTTTTCTAGCCAGACTTGCATAAAAGCAAAACATATGTATATGTTGTCCAGCTCATGAACAATATGGCCACCTCTTTGTCTGGTTTATTTAATTGCTTTTCTGCTAGGGATGTGGGAAGTCTGTCTCTTTCCTGAATGAGTGTCCCATGCCATTTAAATATACCAAATGTTTTGAATTTACTGATCTGTAAATGTCTGTCCAACCCACAGCTATTGACACTAAAGAGTTACATGTGCTGTCTCCTCCATGGTAGGCTCGTACGCAGTCTGTTTAAAATTTGTGTTCCATAAGCGTCTGCAGAGGGCTGTTTGTAATAGGCTCCTCATGCTGCTAAACACCAGGCTATTCCACACATCATGATGAAATAAAGAACCATAAGCATGGTTAGCACTAATTTATTTTTAAATCTGTACATCTCACAGAGAGCCCTAGCTCTAATTTTACAGCTAAAGCATGCATAGAATAAGAGCTCTTCTTAGAGATGAGATTGGGCATAAGATGGGTCAGGATTTTTAAAATGTCTCTGAAAACTGACAGATAAGCAGGTAAGGGGAGCATGATAAAGCAGAGCAGAGCAGGCTTATGCAGAGAAAGGCAATAGAAAATGATATGATGAATGAGGCACATAAGTGAAGTCATGCCAGACCCTAGCATGGGGCTAAGCAGCCTCCATTTCCTTCTGGTGGCACCAAGAACAGGTAGCTGACTGGCAAGCTGTTTTTCTGGGAAGGTCCATGAAGTCACCTTTCACAAGTGAAGGTGGGATTGCCAGGTAGCAGGACTAGAAACTTTGAGATTGTTGGGGCCAATTTGAGACCTGAAAGCACAAATGTAAATGTAAACAGATTGAATCTGATACTACTGTAAAAGAGGTGTACTTGGTGGTATTCACCTTCTGTAGATAATGTGAAGTTTAATCAGTCAATACTTGTACAGTAGAAAATGTACAAAGAGATAAAATCATCATGAAACAGAACAAAAGTAAAGTAAGCAATCTCTGTTACTTTCAGTGGACTTGAGAATGGTCCCTTGAATAAACCCATTTACTGCTATTAGAAGCTGTCTCTTTTTGAATTTCAGGCTGACAGATATCTATTTACTTACAGTCTTCAAGTTCATTACAAAGCTCTGTACCCTTTACATTTCCCGTTCTGCTCTGTGATATGTTGCAGCAGCTATAAATAACTGAAGTTTAGAGTTTCTTTAACCTAAACAAACATCAATTCCTATTCTTACTTACAACATTCAGCACAACAAAAACAGTTGATACAACAGGATTTATTCAATGAATTTTCTAAAAGAAACATAAAAAAGTGCAGATTTAATAAGAAGAAAATTAATTTGTGGTATGGTGCCTAGCATTTTAAGTGACAATTCTATTTTGAATAAGTAGAAATAAAATGTTAAAATGAATGTATTACCCTATGCTAGCACTTATTTTGTTTAAGTTAGAAAAATTAGATTAGCTTGTCTGGTAAATCATACCTAACAATAATGTAATACAATGTCTATGATTAATCACTTCCATGTTATACACACAAGTTTATATATGTTTAAAATTAAAACCTTGCATCAATTTCTTTGATTTCAAAGCAGCAAGTTTTGCCTTTTTTTTTTTTTCCAAAAGGAAAAATTGAAAAAAAAAAAAAAAAAAGTATAGGAGCAGGATTCTTTGTCTCTCTCTTTTATTATTTATTTATGTATTTATTTTGAGGATCTCTTCATACTTTTATGGTCTACTTGGCTGTTAAGAATGATGAAACTATTTTTTTTGGCAAGCATGAAAGAGCACAACCCTAATAAACTTCATACAAATATCTTTGCCTGTAAGGATCTTTTCAATACACACACTGTGTATTTTACTCTCCATGCTGTCTCTTTGCCACAGCCTCCCTCTTCCAGTGCCATATATCACAAGAGTTATCCATCCTTTTCCATCCTATTACAGCTGAGAACAAGCAAAAAGGACAAGGGAGCTGAGGAAGACATGGGGGTGAGGACAGGCCATGTGACAGGCCATGGGATAGGACACAAACCACAAACTGTGTGGAGAAAATGGTTGCAAGGGAATGATCCCTGGATGAAGGGAAACTGTAAGATACATAGCAGTCCTGCAGGATGGTGGAATGGTGAAAGGAAAATATTGCTGTTAAGTAAAGTAAAAGCCAGAAGAAAGCTGGAAGAACTTAGGAGGTGACACAAGAATACTGACATTTCCTTAGGCAGTGTTAAAATTTCATTAGTTGGGGTTAAGGTTTTGGGATATGCTTAACTTTCTCAAGTGCCTAACTGTCTGTCTCAGTTGAAAATGGGATGTTAGTGTGTAGAGGAAGATGGAGCACAGAGGAGCAGTGCCGATGTGGTCAAGCTCTGTGGTGCTTAAGCTGTCTCAGCTTAAGCGGAAGGAGAGGGCTGCATCTTTCACCACCACACATGCCATTAGCTCGGCTATCCCTGCAGCATGCTCCCAGGGGTGATGGCTGCAAAAAGAGGGGTGCTGTTGATGTGGTTAGATGAAAGGGGCAGAGGCTGGGCTGCTTAGTTGGGTAAACAGCAGCTGTTTCTTGGGTTTTGATTATTTGCTGAGCAGGGCAGAGAAAGTTGGCAACTTTGCAATGTGAGAAGGAACAGTTTGTCTAACATGTAGCCTGTTTTTCATGGACGTGGTGGAGTGGGAGCATTTTCCTAATTCCCTGTGGATCTGAGGGAGGCCGACAGTGGACTAGCAGCTGCAGAGCATAATTACCATTAGACTCCATCTCAAATGAGGTCATAATAATAAATATAAACGTTGTAAAAATACATTTAATGATCTCCTTTAACATCTGTAATTTGCTTAGTATTTGTGGCAGCCATAATTTTATGTAACAGAAAAGGATAAATATTTTGCTAATAAAAAATTTCCTAGCTTTCCTCTGTTTCCATATTTTCCCTTCTCTGTTCCTACACTACCTCCCTTAATCTTTTTGAAGTAATCTGCTATTCAGTCCTTTTTTTGTTAAGGTCCTGTTTCCTGCTAAGAAATTCATACAGAGGGAGAGGGGGTAAGAAAGCACGATACAAGGCAGACACTGTTTTGCAGCAGAATTTCTTAGATTTCTGATATAACGCATTTTTTTTTTTTTTGCAGTAAATGTAAATTTTCCATCAGACTATGCTCTACTATGTGGCCTAATCTTCTTGATATTTTGCCCAATATACTATGAACTCAAGCTACTATTTCTTTCCTTTATACAAGCCAATAATATAAATTCTAAAGCAAATGGTAGATACCCCAATGGAAAACATGTCTATTTCACTGGGGTTATTAGTTGCCAATGGGAATAAACAGATATCTGTCTTTGAAGAGCTCATTAGCTTTTAAGAAAATAAGGCAAAACAAAAAACCTTTCTAACCTTGTAAATCTATTGGGACCTGAAAACAAATTTCATTTAGTATTCTTGGGAGCCTCTACTGACCTTGGCTTTGATAAAACTTGTGAGCTGTACTTTAGCCCACACATTTCAAGATGCTTGCATTACTTTAGAAGATATCCATTAGTGCTTGTGTCCAAGCTGAAAAAGGGTGTTGGTTTAGGAAAGAACTGCCTGAGCTTACCAGATAGATTCCTCTATTAGACCATCCCTGTTGTAAGCTTTTCCCCATTATTTGAACATTTACCTTTTCTTCAAGTTTGGCCAAGAGAGTGTCTTGCTTGAACAAGGCACACACCACTATTCCTTGAAAATCCCATCCCACACACAGAAATGTAGCATATGCAGTAGGTGTAAATCTCTGCTTACTTGTCTCACTCTCAGTTTTCCACTTTAGTACATAAAAAAAAAAAAAAAAAGGCAACTAGCAAGGTACATCAGGTCAAAAATAACGATTCTTAATTAATATAAATTGCTATTATGGTTAAGAGGAGTTGTTCAAGAAATCACCAGGAAGAACACTATGTGTCTTTTCCCAGAAGGCAGTCACATCCTTTTAGTAGTCTTGTCTCCAGACTGAACCTCTGGAGGGGATTCTAAAGAAACACGTTAGAACACAAAACAGCTTATGCATTGGAGAAAGAGACTGATGGCAAATAACACATATCAGAAAAACAAATAAACAAACAAAAAAAGTGAGAAAAGATATTTATTTATGGGAGATCAATTTTATTGGTTTCATACCACTTGAAATAATGGTTTTATGAGGAATAATAACACAGAGAATGAATCAGAGTTAAGCTCATGTAGAATGATTTTAATCTTAAATGTATGCATGAGAACTTGGAAAAGCTGGCAAATAAATTATGATTTCTAGACTTGTAAATCCAAATCCTTCCATAAATCCTATCAACACATATATAATTAGACTGTACTGCTAAATGAAATAAATCATGTTTGCAAATGGATTTAAAAAGACTTCAAGGATGACTGAAAATATATTTGAATATACGTTCAACTTTTATAATCTATGCTACATAGTAATTACAACACCTGGGTTGTTTGCAGTTATGTATAGTGATGATTTGTTCAATCCAAGGAATTAGTACTGAAATATTCATAACGATCTGTAAACTCTAAAAGGGTAAACCTTTTTTTATGTATCAGCAGAACTGGTCAGTGAATATACCTTTTTTTTTTTTTTTTTTAATTGAGATATGAAATTATCATAGTTACCATAACTATTGGTGCTCCGAGAACAAGGCCACAGCAACCTCATGATTCAAGTTTCTGCCACTGTCATCTCTGTATCTTCTGTCTTGTGTCTGCCTTAGGTGCTCAGTCTCTACTTTGCTCTCTGCCAAAAAATGGCATTTTAAACTAAAATTTATACAGTGCAGTACAGAAGACCATTAACACAATCTTTTACTTGAACTGGTATTCTTGAGGTTGTTTGATTTAAATGCACAGATTTTCTCCTATGTGACTTTCTCCATGCACAAACATGGAATGTTTTTTTTATATATATATATATATATATATATATATATATATATATGGTCTCATCCTCATTGGGAAAATTACCTGTAGCTAGCAAATATGTCAGCAGCTGTTTCTTTTTTGACATACAATGGCAATTGTTTGATACTAGGAGGACTTCAGTAGTGAGCACTAAAGGAACAAGATCACTCTTGTCAATGGCAGGAAGAAAAGATGATAGAGATTTGCTTACCAGGTTTCAACCACATTTTCCTCAGTGCTGATTTTTGTCCTGTTTCTTTCAGGATAGTGACAAGATTGTGTTCAGATTTAGACCCAGCTCATTGTCGGCTCTGCATCACCATGAAGTAAAACCCTTGGCTCTTTTTTGTGTCTACTCAACAATGATTGTCAAGTATATTTTTGTAGACTGAGCAACCTCATCTCTCATACTCCACTCATGTGAAAAAAAATATATATTTACCCTTCAGAAAAGTATTCAGCATCTTGCAGCATGTGTCTATATGCAAAATAAATAAATAAATAAATAAAGTAATTAAAAGTAATTCTTCAACACTTTAAAAATCTTTATAAAATATATGAAATGAAAATATAGACAAGTATTCACTTGAAATCCCCTATCAAGTTTTCTGAACAAATAGTAGTTTCATGCACACCATAGTCAATTAAAAAATGTATTTGGAGCCAAAAATGGAATTGGAAGATCTTGCACACAATTTTCAGTCCAAATATAAAGTTTTTTTTAGTCATGTAAATAAAAAGAGCATAAAGAATCAGTGGTGCCACTATGCAGTGAAGACAGATTGAAAGGGAAGCACAACTCAGAATTAAATTAATATTTTTCCTTTTCAGAAAGATACCAAAGTTGAAGGGCCAAGGCAGCATGACTAGAAGGCATTAGAATATGGATTTAGAAATAATTGTGTCAAAGTCTGTAATATTTTAGCATCTGAAGTGAAACATTAGGAACACTTCCAGTCATGTAGGAAGACATCTATAGTTTGCAGAGTTTTTGGAAAATGTGTTAAAGAAAGACAAAATGGTAAAGATACTGGTTTTAGAGTGCTGGCAATCTCAGAAGCTACTGAAGCTAGCCTATCTACATAAACAGGAGATTCAAGAAAGTGTTTGTATCTTTTCTGGGTCTGTCCATAATTTGTCATATTTTCAAAATTTATTTAAAATATTTTCCTCTTAAAATATAACAGTCAAAGTGTAAAAAGATAGAGGTATTAAGTGGTTCACCCACTTTGGAATAGCTCCCATCTAAAAGAAAAAAAGTAGCCACAAATGCATTAGAATTACAGAGTCATAGAATGGTTTAGATTGCAAGGGGCACCTTCCACAGGAACACCTTCCTAGTGTTCCTTCCACAGGCAGGAACACCTTTCACAAGACCAGGTTTTTCAATGCTCTGTACAACCTTATCATTTCCTTTTCATGCTCTGAGGCTCCAACCCTTCAGGTAGACTCCATGGGCAATTGCTATTGAACTCTGAAGCACTTTCATAATCCATGTGTATTGTTTATATATAAACCTAATAAACTTTTATAGTATGGTAAGAAACTCTCATCTTCTTTGTTGAATGATGAGTTTATTTCTTGAGTCATGTGCAATGTGCATTTTTAGTGAATTTATGTAAGCTTGACAAAATGATTCAACAGAAGTTGTGAATGCTTTTTTTTTTTTTTTTTTTTTTTTTTTTTTTTTTACAACCAACAAACAACTCAGTTTTATGCCAGGTTTT
>CM021763.1:50498971-50517860 GCA_011075105.1 Heteronetta atricapilla | reverse complement strand
TTTTTTTTTTTTTTTTTTTTTTTTTTTTTTTTTTTTTTTTTTCCACCATACATCCATAGCATTTGAATGCCAGTTTATGGTGTCAGTTGTAGAGCTTAGATTCACAAATCTGGTTGCATGGCTTAGGTGGAATCCTGGCCAAATGAAATGGCTGGTGAACTTCTCTTGCTCGAAGGTAGTTATTTTAGAGATTTTCAATTTCCTATTTAAATACGTCAGATTATTTTATTTAAAATTAAATATTTAAATAATTTAGGCATTTATCTGAATGAAGTTCTTCTACTTGAGGAGAAATACCTAGCCGATAAGTGTGAAGAAACTTACTGCCCTGCACAACTTTAGTACCGATATGAATACCAGTTCCTCAGAACAAGATCAAAAATGTATGGTTTTAATAAGTAGTAAACGAAGTGCTAAATATGGAACCTTCATATTTAGTGTATCATTCTCTGGATCTTGCTTTTAATTCAGGACAGGACATAGCAAAATTCAGTATACAGAATCTATATTCTGTATGAACTCTGATTAGAAATAAACCTAATTAACTATGAGTAAGGGGTTCTTTGTTATAATTTTGACCATTTTCTAATCCATGTTGACTATTAAAAGTTCTGAAGAACTGTTTTGCTGCCTATTAATTCATTGTTAAACTGATGGGCTCACAGCTATAGGTGCAATGCTACCTAATAATCTTTTTCAAGACTTAGCAGAGCTATGTCTTAAAGTATCACAGGATATAACTAGAGTGTTAGTGACAAAGATGCTGGTAAAGAATTTCTTATGCTATTACTGTTCAAGAAAAAATACATGAGCTCTCTTTTCCATGACATCTGTAACATCTCAGTCAGTGACTAGTTCCAAGTAATTGTCTACTCTTGGGGTTGGTTGAGTGTTTTGTGATGAGGAATTTTTGTTATACTTGGATAAACTCATTAAAACTCAGACTTGACTTTTGGCTTGTAAAGAAAAAGGCTGGCTTCAGAAAGGACAAATATTTTCTTGGCTTCAGTTTTGGTCAACAGTGTCTCTTGGTGAGACTCTAGAAGCACCAGGAAAGTTTCAAACTGATAAATATGTCAAACTCACAAGTTGCTTTTGATCAATGAAGTTACTGGGACAAAGCAAGATACCATTTTATTTGTAGTTAAAACTGGTGAAAACTTGCTTAAGATTATATTTCTTTTTGAATGGATGAATTCTGTAATAACCAGTTTGCTCCCAAACATTTATTCTATGACAGCATATAATCTGAAAGAGAAAAGAAACAAAAACAGAAACAAAACCAAACAACAGTAATAAAAATCTCTAAGTCCTTATTAGTCTCATGTTTTACATTATATGGCATGAATGTTTTATGTTTATTCACTACCTAATATATATATGAGAATCATGTGAAAACTCTAGCCATTAATGCTGATTGAACAAAACTAGTTATAACATCTTGATAGAGACAAATCCATTTTGAAACAATCTTGAAGTAATCTTTTAATTTATTTGTTTATTTATCTACATAGAATAATCTTCTGGGTCTTCTACTCCAGTTTCTAAGACAATTTGTGATGGTGAAAGAATAGTAGTGTTTGTGTCCATTACTCAGCTTCACATTATAGTTTACTGGGTAGGATAGCAGTAGTTGTCTTGTCTCTTTCGTCCATGGCATGTACACAGGCAAGTTCAGTGGAATGTGAATAAACAGAATAAAAGTTACCCTTTTAAAAATTCATCAGAAGAGCTAGCAGAGTTGTCCTGCCTGTAATTAGGCCTGCTTGAACATGGGGACTCTGCCCTAGAGCTTTCAGCTGAGAGGATTAGAGTGTCTGTTAGAAAAAGTTTCACAGAAAGAAAACTTCTGCAATTATGAATGGGATTTCATAATTTAAAACCCCAGGTGGGGTTCTAGCAGTGTTTTGTTAAGATGCTGATCGGTATAGCTGATATCCTTTAAAAATTTTTGTTTTTCACAAA
The DNA here is from genome assembly GCA_011075105.1 of Heteronetta atricapilla. Taxonomy (NCBI): domain Eukaryota; kingdom Metazoa; phylum Chordata; class Aves; order Anseriformes; family Anatidae; genus Heteronetta; species Heteronetta atricapilla. The sequence continues at coordinate 50,515,895 of CM021763.1, read as the reverse complement.
AGGAAATCAAATCCAACTATCATAAATTTTAATCATTACAAGAAAAATTCTGGCAGGCTTGACAAAGAAAACAGATATAGTCCTTGGCCTCTGATCCCTAATGTGTCTCTTATTTGTGTTACAAATTCTCAGTGTCCTATCTTTACTGTGTCTACAGTGAGATAATAGGGCCCAGTCCTTTGACACTTTCCTTGTACCTAAGGGCCCAGTCCTTTGACACTTTCCTTGTACCTGGAGAATTCCTAAGGGATTCTCCAGTCCTTTCCATGTGGAATTAGCTAGGGTTGCCTGCATGCATTTTTACTGTTGCATAAGATGGTTTCCACTAAGCATGTTTTCCATCTTTTTTTTTTTTTTTTTTTTTTTTTTTGTGCCTTTCTCCTTTTGGAGCGTATCCCGATTCCTGTGTGTTGTACTTGCCTTTCTTTTATTTGGCATCTTCTGTCTGCTTGTCCCATTCATTTTAATATAATTTTTCTCTATTTTTTTTTTCTACAAAGACTGTTTCTGTTTTTGTTTTTGTTTTTGTTTTTTCCTCTTCCTTATCCATTCCTCATGCTGCCTAGGGAGCACTCTACTCTTTGCCAAAGAATATAAATCCCCATGTGACTTCTTTCTTACAGCCTTCTGTTTTAATTTCCTGCCTGATATTCTCCTGGCCTTTGTTCCTGGAAACCTCCAGACATCCTCATTATTTTTAATTAAACAATGCATTCATCAGTTGAGGAAGAGGAACCAGATATTATATTTGTGTGCAGGTGTATCCACATGCAGTATAGACACTCGCTTTTCTGACCAGTGATGAGTGTTGCTCCTCATGGGTACATAGCAGGACCAGCACTGTTTAACATTTTTGTTGGTGACTGAACAATGGGATGGAGTGCACCCTAGGCAGGTTTGCCGATGACGTCCAGCTGAGTGGTGTAGTTCATACTTCAGACATAATGGATGCTATCCAGAAGGACCTTGACTGGTTTGAGAGGTGGGCCTGTGTGAACCTCACAAATTTCAACAAAACCAAGTGCAAGGTCTTGTATCGTGTCAATTCTAAGCACAAATAGAGTCTGGTCAGAGAATGGATTGAGAGCAACCCTGAGGAGAAGGACCTGGGAGTATTGATTGATGAGAAGCTCAACGTGAGCAGGAAATGTGTGCTTGCAGCCCAGAAAGCCACCCGTATCCTGGGCTGCATCAAAAAAGAAGCATGGCCAGCAGATTGAGGGAGGTGATTCTCCCCCTCTGCTCTGTTCTTGTGAAACCCCACCTGGAGTACTGCATTGAGCTCTGGGGCCCCTAGTACAAGAAGGACATGGATGTCTTAGAACAAGTCCAGAGAAGGGTCACAAAGATGGTCAAAGGGCTGGAGCAGCTGGCCGAGTGAGTTGGGATTGTTCAGCCTGGAGAAGAGAAGGCTCCAGGGAGACCTTAGAGTGGCTTTCCAGTACCTAAAGGGAGGCTAAAGGAAAGCTGAGGATGGAGTGTAGGGATAGGACAAGCAGTACTGTTTTTAAACTAAAAAAGAATAGATTTAGATTAGATGTTAGGAAGCAATTCTTCACTACGAGGGTGAAGATGGAACAGGTTGCCCAGAGCAGTTGTAGATGCCCCATTCCTGAAGTGTTTGAATCCAGTCTGGATGGGACTTCAAGCAACCTGGTCTAGTGGGAGGTGTCCATGCAAGGGGACTGAAATTAGATGGTCTTTAAGGTCCCTTCCAACACAAACCATTCTATGATTCTATAATCTCACCTAATCTCATTTTATTGAAAGCAAATATACTAATCTAACTAAATGTCTGCCTCCAAACACAACATCATTAAGACTATGTTATGTTATCTTCTTTGGAAATACTACATCATGTTTGTGTAAATTGAACCCCCATTAAATGTAATTGGAAATTATTAATCTCAGGATTATATAGCCAAGAGCAGAGAAGAAATAATACAAATTTATTTTCATGAGCCAACCTCTGTTGAGAAGTGAGATATTTGCTGGAGAAATCAGGTCATCATTCCTGTAACAGTAGTTATAAACCTTCTTCTTGTCATCATCTTTTTGTGTTCCTCTGCATTTATGTTTTCCTCCATGTATTTCTAGCCTTCTATTTCAATTCCCCTACTACTGCTAGGGATGCCTCAACTGCATTTTAGTAAGACTGTTGAGCCATATCATCATTCTCCTTTGCACTCCCAAGAAACTAGTCAGAACAACCTTATGCTCTCCATTGCACATTGCACTGTAACAATTAAAATTGCTTTTGAAACAGACAGTGGAAAATGTTTGCTGTCCTTTATCATGGGTAATACACTCTCTAGTTACACCACACATAGATAAAATATAAGCATGTATTCAATAGGAAACAGCAATTGTGTAAGGTCTGTGTGAAGACCTAGCAGCAAATACTATCTTACAAGTATGTGTGAAAATAAAATGTTGGAGCACATGACATTTGGAGAGGAGTTACTTTTTTTCTTGAGAGACATGTCTCAGTAAGTTGAATTACATTCAGCTGTAATATACTTTTTTTTTTCTTTTTTTTCTTTTTTTTCTTTTTTTTTTTTTTTACAGAGGTGATTGGTTAGGGTGGGAATACAGCAGCAAATGGTATCAGGATAGCCTATAGAATCATAGAATATCCCAAGTTTGAAGGGAACCATAAAAACCTTTGAGTCCAAATCCTGGCTCCACACAGGACCACCCAAAAATCAAACTGTATGTTTGAGAGCATTGTCCAAACACTTGAACTCCGGCAGGCTCAGTGCCATGACCATTTCCATGGGGAGCCTGTTACAGATCCCACAGTATCTCTGAGTCTCCACATTACAGTCTGAAGAAAAAAAGGTAATATAGTAATAATAGTAATAATAATAACAACAACGATGACAACAACAATAATTTTGTGCTATGAAGAGGGTACTTAAAAACAGGACTAAAAGCACCACTGTGTGGTATTACATTCTGTAGTTAGGGTTACTCAACTCATCTGAGTTCTTCTTGAAAACGTCAAAATTTTGCATAAGACATATGCAAAATTTTGCATATGCAAAATGTACAAGCATAAAAAAAAGCAAGAAAAGTATGAAAGAAAGGAAAGAAAGGAAAGAAGAAAGAAAGCAAGAAATTAAAGAAAAAGATGTATGCCCACATCTCAGTTCCATGCTTTAAATATCTGGACATCTAGTAAGTTTATGAACATATCTGATGGCCTGTGAGCATTTCATTTATCTATGTATTTATTTTACTGTGGGGCAACTAGGGCCAAATAGACTGTACAATTTCACTATTCAATTAACTAAATTTCATTTCTGGAAAATCTTGTATCTACATTCCCATGAGTGTATCATTCTTTCTATTCACTGTTAGCAGATAGGAACTAATATTGAGTCATATTTTACCACAGTTGTCTCAACAGCAGATGACAAGGACAGTTGTCCTATAATAATGCTCCTAGATCAGACACTTTTGTGTGTTAATTTATACATGAATTCTGGCACTTGTGATGTCCCTTCCAAGTCAACTTATGCAGGAGAAATATGGTTTGGGCATTTTGCCTTTTGTACACATTTGTTTCAAAATGAATTCTTAAATAAGACATCGAGTTATTACCTTATATACCTTAGAGATTTATTATCTTAATTTTTCTTACTGAAGTTGGTCTGGGTTATACAGTAGTTTTGCTTTTTGTTTGATGACAATGAATGCTAATATTTTTCATCCTGAGGTGGTGTGGACTGGAGTTGATTTTTTTAAATGTTTTCATTTAGTCAACAATATTGATCCAGCAGTGAACACCATGTATTTGTTCACAGTCTGAGGAGAGGCACATGTCTATATGTTTGTGAGTGCAAACTAAGGATTCCAACTGGGATAGGAACACTATGGTTTAGTTGCTTATGTCTTAATTACACAGAAAGATACTTGTGTGAATTGCCATTTTCCAATTCAGTGATAACAAATTATTGTATCTGTACCATGAAAGATAGAGTGAACAAAATGTCCAGTTTTGTTCTGGACATATGTATTTGAAGCTTACCTTAGATCATGTTCAGCCAAAACAATGATACCAGGAACAGTTTAACATCCAATGAATTAATGAATTCTTTCACCATGACACACCCTCAAACACAATACTTTCTGTAGGTTTTAACACCTTCAAACACAATACTTTCTGTAGGTTTTAGTAAATAATTATGAAAGGTATCTGGACCACAGAGATCCACAAAATTACAAAAATAGCATACTACCAGAGAAAGGAATGAGATCTTCATCTGTGACTGAGTAGGTGTCCTGGTTTCAGTTAGGACAGAGTTATTTTTTCCTCCTAGTAACTGGTAGGGTGTTGTTATGTTTTGGATTAGGATGTGCTGATAGGAGTGCTGATAACATGTTGATGTTTTAATTGCTGCAGAGCAGTGATTACACTAAGCCAAGGACTTTTCAGCTCCTCACTCTGTCCTGCCAGCAGGCAGGCTGGGGGTGCAGCAAGAGCTGGGAGTGGACAGACCCAGGAGAGCTGACCCAAAGTGGCCAAAGGGGCATTCCACACCATCTGACGTCATGCTGAACAATATATAGGGGTGGCTAACCGGGGTGGGGGGCCGGCTGCTCGGGGTTGGGCTGGGCATCGATCAGCGGGTGGTGAGCAATTGCATTGAGCATCACTTGTTTGTGATTACTACTACTATTATTATTATTATTATTATATATCTTAATAAACTGTCTTTATCTCAACCCACAGGCTTCACTTTCCTGTTTCTCTCCCCCCATCCCAGAGAGGGAGGGGGAGGGGGAGCGAACGGCTGTGTGGTGTTTAGCTGCCAGCCGGGTTAAACCACAACAGTAGGGGAATTTCAGAATCACAGAATTCTGTGATTCTGTGATTCTGTGGAATTTCTAAAGGTCACAAGGATCCATACATTAATGAAGCAAGGGCAAGGAGATAAAAGACAATCCAGGCCATAGTCTTGAAATGCAGCCCCAGAGAGTTTACCAAGAGTGAAGAATCGTTTTCTGTATTCCTATTCCTTTTGCTCACCTAGGAATCTTGGAATGCTACGCAAGCATATGGACAAGCCTACAGGTCTATCATGGTACAATTTATTTATTTATTTATTTATTTATTTATTTATTTATTATTTATTTATTTCATTTGAAGAGACCTCAAAGATCACCTAATTTAAACACCGCTGCCATGGGCCAACTAAGGCTAGATTGCTCAATGTCCCATCCAGCCTGGACTCAAACACTTCAGGGATGGGGCATCCACAGCTTCTCTGGGCAACCTGTTTCATCTTCACTCTCATAGTGAAAAATTGCTTCCTAATATCTAAATCTATCTTTAGATCTAATCTAATATTTAAATCTATCTAATAATTTAAATCTATCTAATCTATCTAAATCTATCCTTAAAAAAAAAAAATTTTTAGTTTAAAGACAGTACTGCTTGTCCTATCCCTACACTCACTGATGAAGAGTCCCTCCCCAGCTGTCCTGTAGCCTCCCTTTAGGTACTGGAAAGTCTCTGACCAGACTCTATTTGTGCTTAGAACTGACCTAATATTGGGACCCACAATTGGCCTTGTTGAACTTTATGAGGTTTGCACAGGCCCATCTCTCAAGCCAGTCAAGGTCCTTCTGGATAGCATCCCTTCCCTCCAGTGTGTCGATCACGCAATGCTAATTGGTGTCATCAGCAAACTTGCTGAAGGTGAACTCAATTTCACTGTCAATGTCACTGATAAAGATGTTAAATAATGCCATTCCCAATACCAACACCACTCATTGCTGATCTCCACTTGGACATCAAGCTACTGCAACTCTTTAAATGCAACCATTCAGCCAACTCCTTACACCATCCATCCATCAAATCCATGTCTCTCCAATTTAGAGACAAGGATAACACTGGGGACAGTGACAAGTGCTTTGCACAAGTCCAGGTAAATTATGTCAGTTGCTCTTCCCCTATCCAACAATGCTGTAACCCTGTCGTAACAGGCCACCAGATTTGTCAGGCATAATTTGCCCTTAGCAAAGCCAGGTCATCTGTCACCAATCAGCTCCTTATTTTCCATATCACTTGGCTGAGCTTCCAGGAGGATCTGCTCCATGATCTTGCCAGGAACAGAGGTTAGTCTAACTGGCCTGCAGCTCCATGGGTCTTCCTTTTTTTTTTTTCTTTTTTTTTTTTTTTTTTTTTTTTTTTTAATGGAGGTTATGTTTCCCCTCTTCCAGACAGTGGGAAATTCACTGCACTGCCACGACTTCTCAACTGTGATGGACAGTGACTTAGCAACTACACCTACCAGATCCCTCAGGACCCATGGATGCATCTTATCAGGTCCCATGGACCTCTGCACCTTCAGGTTCCTTAAATGGTCTCAAACTTAATCTTCTTCTACAGTGGGTGGTTCATCATTATTCCAGTCCCAGCCTTTGGGACATGGGTTATGTGGCTCAAGTTAGGTGAATTTTATTTATTTATTTATTTATTTATTTGGGTAGTAAATATTTTGTTCTCTGTGGAACTATGTTCTGTTATTATTATTATTATTATTATTATTATTATTATTATTTAAAATTGATAGTTTACTGCCTCATAAGGTGGAATTTTAGAAGTTATTTCTGGTTGGTTTTTGGCTACCAAACTGAGAGGGATGCGTACTAAAATGATTGTACTTAGAAATTCTATGAGCAGTTGAAAAAAACACAACAGCTGTCACATATTAATAAAATGCCCAATTGGATAAGCATAACTCATTGGCTTATGACTACAAAATCTCTTGAGGAGAATAACAAATCACCATAATGTATACTAATGATGAACATAAAAGATAAGAAAAATCATAGGAAGGCAGAGAACATCCTATTAAATATATCTTGAGGAAGTTTATACACAGTTTATTCCAGCTAATTCATAGAATATATCTCACTCAGGAGATACTAGGAAACCCTCATTATCATTCTTTCACTCTCATAGCAATATGGGGAAAACCAATTGTTTTCCATCATCAAATGTCTATGTGTCTCTTCATTTGCATAATGTTTATTATTTAAAAAAGAAAAAAAAAAAAGGTATATTTCCTGGAAAACAATGCACCAATACTGACCTATGTCACTTAGTCATTTTGGAATGCATTTCCTCTGAAATAACACAAGATAAGTGTATTGGACACTTTTGTAAGCTCCTATGCTTACAAAAGTTTTAAAGTCATGAGATTGTCTTCTCTGGGATTAGTACCAAACTCTATGACAACAAATTTCCATAGGGATTGCTGGATACTTTCATACAAGTCCTAAATAGCTGTACTTTTTTAAAGCCAAGGAAACAAAATATTTTTAAGTACTTTTTCTTCAAATGTGCTGCTGATAAAGAAAAGCATGAGGAAATACTGAAAAGAAACCAAATTATGGTGAAAGAACCTCCTGTTGAACAGAACTGTTCATCAGTTCCAACAGCAGAAGAAAGTAAATGAAAATGTGACCTGAATCAGAAGATGAAAAAAAAAATAATAATAATAATAATTTTTTTAAATTTAATTTAAATTTAGAATTTAAGCCTGTTAGAAATGCTTCTGTCAGATTTTTGGCATAGTTTTGTCCGTATATTATACATCTAAAATACTGTAGGTATGTTCTCAAAATAATAATAATAATAAAATTTTAGTGGACATTAAAGCAATTCTTGAAGAAGCAATAGAAGTTTAATGGAAACCATTTGTTAAGATGCTTAAACTCAAGAGGCCATTGTTTTAGTTGGTTATTTTGATCTTTTTCTGTGATTTTTAACAACAAGTTATTTGCAAAAATGCTCTCTTTAAACAAGCTCAAGACTGAATATATTTATTTCCTTTATTTCCCCATTTTAGGCAAACAAGGCCAAGTGCCGGGTCCTGCACCTGGGGCACAACAACCCCAAACAGAGCTACAGGCTGGGAGATGCGTGGTTAGAAAGCTGCCTGTCAGAGAAGGACCTGGGAACATTGGTTGATAGTCAGCTGAATATGAACCAACAGTGTGCTCAGGTGGCCAAGAAGGCCAACAGCATCCTGGCTTGTTTAAGAAACAGTGTGGCCAGCAAGTCCAGGGAAGTGATTGTCCCCCTGTATTCAGCTCTGGTGAGGCTGCACCTCGAGTACTGTGTTCAGTTTTGGGCCCCTCACTACAAGAAGGACATGGAGCTGCTTGAGTGAGTCCAAAGAAGGGCTACGAAGCAGGTGAAGGATCTGGAGAACAAGTCTTACGAGGAGCGGCTGAGGGAGTTGGGACTATTTAGCCTGGAGAAGAGGAGGCTCAGGGGCGACCTTATCGCACTCTACAGGTATCTTAAAGGAGGCTGTAGTGAGGTGGCGGTTGGTCTATTGTCCCAAGTGCCTCGTGACAGGATGAGGGGGAATGGGCTAAAATTGCACCAGGGGAGGTTTAGGTTGGATATTAGGAAAAACTTCTTTACTGAAAGGGTTGTTAGTCACTAGAATAGGCTGCCCCAGGAAGTGGTTGAGTCACCATCCCTGGAGGTCTTTAAAAGATGTTTAGATGTAGAGCTTAGAGATATGGTTTAGAGGAGGAATTGTTAGCATTAGGTCAGAGGTTAGAATCGGTGATCTTGGAGGTCTCTTTCAACCTAGACTATTCTGTGATTCTGTGATTCTGTAATTATTAACTTTTAACTTTCCTTCATTTAGAGGCCATCTCTGTACATAGCACTGCAGTGTAGCCTCTGAGACTGTCCTAAACTAGTAGATTTCAGTTCTGCTAGCAACATAGCTGTAGTAGATAGAAAATTTTGCACAGGTAAAATGCCAGAGTATTTTCTTGCTCCACAAACCTTTAGCACTTGCACCATTTCAGAAAAGGGAATTTTGTGCTGTCTTGACTAATACAAATTCCAGAACAAGCTAATGTAAAGCTGACTCTTGAGAAGTTGACATGAGCTGCATTCATGGTAGCTTATAGAGGTAGTAAATCCAACAGAGGGTTATAAAGTAGACAGAGCTACTGAGGAATGAGCAGATCAAGTAAAGTGAGGTAAATTAACTGTAGTTTATGGACCTAACTGAGAAAAGGAGTTGAACTGTTGACCAGCTTAAAACACATTGGTAGAAATTGCAACTTTGCCACAACTTACGTGTTTTCTCTGGCTGTGTCCTAAACATAATGGATGTTATTCCTAACACAGGTTCAGACTTTTCACTATGTTTCTGGCACAAGAGCATGTTCTTTACCTACATTTAAGTTTCAAAATAAATAAAATTTATTCCTCATTGTATAATTTTTTCATGCTCTTGCATCCATAACAGAACTACCATTTTAAGATACTGCTCTAGTTTGATTATATAAATAATGTTCAAAACAAACAAACAAACAAATAATGTTTTACAGAATATTAGTAACCTAGATGTTGTGCTTGGGAAGACATACATATGCAGTTCCCTAGTTTGTGTTATTATATTGTAATTTTGTGTAGGTAGATTGAGAAATTCTTGTAATGTTCACTTTTCTGAGCAAATATGTAGCTGTAGAGCTCCCTCTAGCAGAGTTTAACAATTCCCAGTCATTTTATCCACTGTGTCCTCTGAATTGACTATAATATTGCTTTTCTCTTTGTATTATTAAAATATTGCTTCATGCAGAGGCTTCTTTTGGCAGTTAAAGCTATATATTCTGGGTATCAAACATCTTGTAAAAAAGTTCTATGCAGTACAGGAATATTATTTTCATCACAAACTTAAAAGAGGAGAGCAAAATACCTTCATCTTATAAAGATGTGAAAAGATGTCTAAAAGTGTCAGCTGTGCATTCTTCTGAACATAACAGTCCTGCTTAAAAAACATAGCAACTACTTAACCACTAAAAAATGGCAAATAATTAATTTTCAGTGTGCATAAAATTACAAGGAAAGTGAGTTCAAGTTTTTCTATTAAACCTGTTTTTATATAAAATAAGCACTGTTTAATAAAACTATAATTTTTTACTAAGTTGAAAATGTATTAATCTCTCCATGAAAGTTGAATGTAGCAACCTTTTTTAAAGTGACAGAAGTTTGCTTCTTTAATATATTTTTTTCTGATCTTCATTATATATATCCCCTATGGTTCACATTGATTAAAATATTTGGTATAATGTACCAGTTTTTTTCTTACAATAACCATTCACTTGCTTCTTTATTTCTGGAACTATAGAAATACATTCATTCTCTTAATTAAATACATTTGTAAGAAAATCTATTGAAAAGATCAAACAGAAAATGAAAGGGTAATAAAGGTATCACGATCACTTTTGTTCAACTTTAACCTAAAGCTCTGAGGAACAGAAATTGATCAGTTTCATTAAAATATGACTATCCGCTGAACTATTAAAACAGACAACTCATGTTTGAATACTCAGAAAAATAGATTTTTTGCTATTATTATCATCATCATCATCTACTTCATTTAAGGTAAAGCCCCCAAATCCCCAGAGCTTTAATATCTGTTGCTAGTGTACTATGACTGCCATATTTATTTGTACAATACAGTGACAGCATTTGTTCTTCTTAAACAATATAAACTACTGATGGGTGTTAGGGAATCACATTATGCAAGCTAGTGATAGATGCTGTGGATCTTAAATCAGTCATTTAAAAGATGAAAGAGGGATTCATATGGAAGGATCAATTATTTAATGGGTGTTTCTCATTTAATTGAAATTCTGCTTTAGAAGACAGTTTGCAGAAGTTTGACATGATATATACCATTGCATGGTTTATAGTTTCCTAGACCAGGATCAAAACTTTGGTGGAATTCAAGCTGGGAGTTGGTTATGTCAGAGACCCACTGCAGGAGCATTGCAGTTTTCAGAACTATTAAAGGGAAAATGATGCTCCCTCCCTCTCTCTCTCTCTCTCTCTCTCTCTCTCTCCATTTTAAGTTGTCTCCTCATTCATTCATCAGCTTTGCTTATATTTATGAATCACAGTTCTTAACAGAAGAGACACTTGATTTTGCATACTGGCAAGTATTCAAGAAATGAAAAAAAGTTAGTAGGGAAAAATTATGATGTGTTAATATGGGCAAAATGGCACTCCACTGCCAATCAGATCTGGACTGCACATTCATGCTGGTTCAAAAAATGCAGCTGCTCTCCTGTGTGCTAGGGACTGACCCATTTATGACAAAATTGTTTGCAGTGCAGAAAAGGGGAGGAAGACTTTTTGTTTGTTTGTTTGTTTTTTAAGAGGTAGTGGTCCTCACTTTTTTTTTTTTTTTTTTTTTCATAGGCCAAAAGGGAGAACAGGAGGAACAACTTGCTCATTTGGCGAATTTCCACTACTGAGATGGCCATTTCATAGGTCAGGAGGGACAGTTAGAGGAAGAGCTTGCTTATTTGGCCAATTTCCACATAATTTCCTGCAATCAAACCATATCCCTGTTTGCTTTTTCCGTGCCTTCATCTGTTTTTTTCTCATGCACAGAAGGCTAAAGAAGTATATAAACTATATGATCCTCCTAGAATCATGTTTGAGACATGCATGTTTCTTGGTTGTTGAAGCATAAAGGACTATAAACTTCATGGCCTGAGGTAAAAAAAGGGACAAAAAATAAATCTAGCCTTGTACAAATATAAAGTGGAAAAGAGTTATTAATTAAGCCTTTAGATAGACTGTGAAACATCAGTGATAGCTACTTGGTTGCATATGGACCAGAAAAACTGTATTTATTTTCTATTTGCTAGTAATAAACTAAGCCTGAACTTGTTTTGTTGTTGTAATTTTGTTTTGTTTTTATTTATTTTATTTTATTTATTTAATTTTATTTTTCCTGAGGAACCATTAGTTTAAAAATTAATTTAAGAGTTTGATTAAATGGTAAGAGTCCTACCCATTAACTTGTTATGTTCACAACCCCCATAGCTGTAGTTGAAGTTGTAAGAGGCCATTTATGTCAGAAGACTTGGCTACAAAGAACAAAGCTATCTAACCAAACATCCTCAGCAATAAACCCAACTCTAATTTCTGGTAAATTGAATTTTAACTCATAGACTCATGGGTTGTATTGTAGACTCTCCCTGATCATCCTCTCTCAGATTCTTCATTGCTTTGCTAAAAGTGATTTATCTGGCCCATTGTAACATTTGGAAAACTTTTCCAGAAGAGACATCTTTATTTCAAAGGATCAAATAAAATATTTCTGCCAATATCTACAGACGGATGAATGAGGGTTAAAAACATAAGTAGTATACAAAGAAATCTCACTACATTATGAAGAGAACTAGAGGTGCTGCTTTGTCACCAATGTGCAGGTATCAAACAGAGTTTTCCTGAGGCAAAAAAAAAAAAAAACATCATTATCTCACCTGTATTGTATAAATAGCCACCTTTTCTAGGTAACTGCAGGAAGACAAATTATAATGCATATCTAAAAAAAGAGTACAGGACAGATAGGCACAATAGTTATATTTAAAAAATATTATTCTCCATTTAATGCAATATTCTATTTATGAACAACTTTGTACAACAGGCTAAATGGGTTTCAAGTCACACGTAGTTCACATTTGCACTTGCAAAGGTCCTGTGTTTTTCAATCAGCAGCTGTAAATCTATCTAATTTTTATTTCTGTATCTCCGCTTCTGATGGTAAGATACCTGTGTGTCTGCATCTTGTTGCAAACCAAACAAAAGAAAATAAAAAGACAAAAATAAAAATAAATGAATTTTTCTGTAATCCCAAGACTTTATTAGTACTTACCCTACAAACAGAAAACTTGTATTCTGATTTCAGACATAAAGGGGAGTCCAAAACATCCCTAGAGGCATAACAGACCAGACTAATGCTTTCAAAATCCACCGAGTACTATTTGTTCTCACTTACTGAGAAATGGAAGGGCTCCAACTAGAAGCTGTTTTGGCTAATTGTATTTCCAGAAAGATGTGGGCCGGTTTGAGAGAGTCCAGGGTGGAGCAACAATGGCAAGCAGAAGTCTAGAAAACATGAGTCTAGAAATGTCCAGTGGGGAAAGACTGAAAAAATGCATTGGGTCTAAAGCACAGAAAACCTTGAAGAGCAGCGCATGACAGGCTGCTGTTGAAAAGATAACAAAGGAAATATTTTTTCTTCTCATCTTAAACTAATGAAGTAATATTTTCAAAAAATAATATCAGACCTAAGGAAAAAATAGGCTTTGTAACAGTTATGATAGTTTAATGCTGGAACTAATAACTTGGAGAGCAGGTATTTTCCAAAACTGAGGTTTCATATCTCCTGATTGATTAGATAAGTAACTGTCACATAGACACTGGCATTATGACAGTTTCTTGTGTAGGAAGCCTTATGGTAAGAAAACAAAGCATGGAAATATTGCATAAAAATTAGCTCTCTCTGTGGGTCAGAATTATCATTGCTGTAGGAATAAACTTAGTTTCACTTCATAGATGCTCACAAAAATTCTTGCATGGAGGAAGAGCTGTCCTGGGGGACAACCCTCATGAAGGTAAAACTGGACCCTAAATATCTGCACATAGTGATGACAATATTTCTTTGAAAAAGAGTGCAGCTGGATCAGTTGACAAGTTGTCAGTGATATACAACTGAGAATCCAAATAGAGACCTAATGCAGCAATGAGAAGCAATGAAATGAAAACTGGAAATATAAGGGAAATATACATTCTGTGGTTAAGACTTTATCTCTGACAAAGTCACATTGACACCAGCCTTGCTAACTACAATGCAGTTTAGATTTTAGCAGGCAACACAGCCTTTTGGGTAACAGTGACATAATGCATTTCTGATCTTCAGGGAGCTCTGCAAACAGGAACTAATGACCCTCTGCAATGGAAGTCTTTGAGCTCTCTGTTTTCTGATGCTTCCAGGCTTTGGCTCATGATGAGTGTTTTGCAGCTTTACAATTTGTTTATTTCTACTGACCAACCTCATTGAAGTACATCAGCTTCTGTGCTTTTATTCTTACCTGTCCCAGTGTACTAAAATGGAGAGGGAAGAGCAGATAGGAGCTGAGGAGTAAAACTAAGAACATCTCTTTTTACATTATTTTTTTCCCCCACTTCAATACAAGCAAAATCCTTCTATAGAGTAGCTTGGAAACCCTTTAGCCGTGTACCCTTGGATTTTTACCTGTTTAACAGGGGTCTTGCACAACTTCTGTTTTATGTTCTTGCACCATGATTTCTCTATACTTTAGCTGGTCTCCTGGTGCCATGGTTTGCCATTGGCCTGCCTTCAAAGCAAGTGCCTGTGGACAGTACTCATACAGTATGTAACATACCATATGCCTTGACAACTCATGTGGTCTTAATGGGTTTCCCAGTTACAGAGGCTAAAAGAGCAAGACAGCCTGTTCAGCAGGCTACCACACAGCAGTTCTTATGAATAAATCCTTTAGATAGGAAAAAATAAATCATTTCTACAATGTTTGTTTTTTATCTGGTATATATAATGAAGTCTTTCTCTCCTGCAGCAGGGGAAAGTGCAAATAGGATATCCGCAATGTCACTTAAATGAATAATGACCTGGAGGCTAGTTAACTTAACTTCTATAAGCTTCATGATCTCTTCAGTGCTTGCAGCTAGGTGACACATTGAAGAAGGACATCTAGAAATCAGTGATTATCTTTGTTCATCTATGCTCTTGCATGCTTGCTTTAAATCTATACAGAAGAAACACAGCTTTCAGAAAACAAGGCTATTTATATGTCTAACCTTGAAAAACAGTAAGGAAATGAAACGTTGCATGGAGCACTGCTTCAGATTTACTTGCAGCTTTTGAAGCAGTATCTCATTATCTTCTCTTTACCCACTTCTGTTTTCTTTAATTCTGTTATCTTAGTCAGCTTTCAATCACTTCTATACTGGCTTCTCCTCATCCATTCCCCTGACTCTTGTCTTCCTTTTCTCTGCTTGAGTTAATACTGTAAAATATTTTGTTACATAATAAAAACAGTAATGCTTCTATAGTGATAACCTGAAGACCACAGAGCAATTTAATTCCCAGAATATCTAAAACACATTCAGTTTTTTAAACTTTTTTTTTTTTTGAGCCATATTTCTTATTATACAGGGTTTACCTATGTTGCTTTTCATATTCTTCTCTTATATATTAACATTCCCATTCTTGCAATGCAAAGAAATTTTTCAAGCTTATATGTTTTTTAGTTATACCAATTTCTTGGCATAAATACTTCAATAAATAAAATATAATGTTTATAATATATAAGCTACAGTGATATAGATGGATTACATTTGTACTACTCAACCTTTTAATCTGTGCATGTAAGATACACACAGGATTTTTTATCTCTCCCTATAATTCTTCACATGCATAAAATTAGAATAAATTCTGAAACAGACTGGTTGACTGGTAGGGTTGGGTTAACTACGGATGACTAAATCTTTCAAGCTTGCTAGATTAAACACAGCAGACTTTTACCTAACATTAACTAATACTCTAATGAATTTGTTAATTATTCTGGTTTGACCATAAATGCCACATAATTTGAAATTTAGCTGCAGATGTCTACAGATCCTGCCATACACTTTCCTTCATTGTACAGTTTGTATTCAGAAGCCCCCACCTCCTTTTTATGTGGGACATGCAGGTAGGGAGAGGATGAAGTGGCCTAGTCAAGTTCCTTTGTTTCTGACATAAATTAGGAGGGTCTACCAATTCTTTAAAAATGAACACTATAATCCCTTATGGGATAATTTTCCTGCAGGAAGCAGATTTTCCACCATTTTTGATCATTCAAAATTTCTTTGATCTTCTAACTTGCTCCTACAGCTTGGCAGAGTTTTCAGTTTCAACATTTATTTCAAAGAGAGACTTCCACCATGAGAATGAATGGCTCTCAAGCTATACTCTATTATTACTGCTCTGGCAGAACAGAAAGAATGAAAGAAGAGCTAAGAACTTTTCTCTTTATATATATATATAAAAAAAAAAAAAAAAAAAAAAAAAATTCAATTAATCTACTCTGTCCTCTTAGCTAATATTTCCAGGTATTATATGCATTAACAAATAATGCTAAAATTATAAACAGTATTTAAGACTTGCTTATTTTAAAATGCCCTTATTTTATTTTTAAATGTATTTGTGAAGAAGAACCATGCAGAGTGTTAATGACTACTGTGAACATATTCTCCAAAAGTAGTCTGCACTATTGCATTTCTTTTATGCACTATGATAGCGAAAGCAATACACTGCTTTTGATAGCAAATTGTACATGGTGTTGAATACAGGTAGTGTTTTATAAAGACTGGAAGAAGATTGCAAGAACACCTACAATACAACACCTTTAAGCTTCCAGGCACTGGCATTGAAAGTAATTTTCATTTAAACTCAGGCATAAAAGTTATGGATGTGTTGGAACCTTAATTCTTACTGAAGGTCTGATTCAAAAGACAATCTTGAGAGCTCTTAAAAACTAGTGTCCATATCAAATATAGCCTTGATTTTGAGTTTGGAAATTTTGCAGGACAGAAGTATAAAGGATACATGAACTCTTCCTGCTTCTTGTTTTTATTATTATTATGCCCATGTTGCATTTTCTATCATCTTCCACCTAACTCTTTAAAACAATAATTTTGTTTCAGAATCAAACTAAGTGTGCTTTCACTGAAAAGGGAAATATTTTTTATGAGATTCCCAGAGATACACAAAGTCCTGAATGATATTTTCACCTTTTCTCTGATGCCAGATACATCTTTGACTGCTTATTTGTTCACAATTTTCAGCTATCTACCTAAATGCAAATTAAGCTGTCCCTTTCTATCTTTTTAATCAGGAAGAAAATCACAAGAACATTCTTTTCATGATCTTGAAAATTCTGCAAAAAACATTTTGAATTTGAAGAAAAGCTCAGAAAGTTTATGGATTGCCTTATTATATTGAAATAAATCAAGAAGAGCTTTGACATCTTTTATGTAGAACAGAAACTT
>CM021763.1:50436947-50493971 GCA_011075105.1 Heteronetta atricapilla | reverse complement strand
GGAGGGGGCAGCGCGGTCGCCGCCGCCGGGGCGCAGCTGCCCGCCCGCCGCCGGGCGCTGTGTGCGCGCAGGGGCCGCGCTGCCTGCGCTTGCTGCTTCCCTGCCTCGTTCCCTTCCGCGCGGACGCGCGCACACGGGCGCGCGCGCGCAGGCACAGGCGGGGACACGCCGCGGGCGCTGCGCATCCCGCGCTGCCCGTTCCGCGGCGCCCAGGTGGCCACGCTCCGCGGGGCTCTGCGCTCGCCCGCCGGCCCTGCCCTGCCCTGTCCTGCCTTGCCCTGCCCTGCCCGGCCCGGCCCGGCCCGCGGCGCCCCAACGGCAGCGGGGCCGATGGGGACGGGCGGGAGGATGCGCCTGAGCCGCGTCTGCTGCGTTTTCTACCAGCTGTGCGTGCTGTCAAGCGGGCTGGCCGCAGGTAAGTGCACGCCTTCCGCGCCACGGGGACGAGCCCCAGGCCGACCGCCGGTAGCCCCCGGTGCCAGTAGCCCCCGGTGCCAGTAGCCCCCGGTGCCTGCCTGCTGCTGGGCGCCCGAGCGGCAGCGCCCGTCCCGTGCGAGCGGCCGTCACCCACCGCGCGGGAGACGCGGGTTTCCAGCAGCAGCCCTGTCATCGCCGTGCGGCTTGCCGAGCGCCTGGGGATGCGCGTATAGCTGCCCGGTGTCTCAGGCCGATGGAGGCTGTGTGCGCGCTTTTGTAGTAAAAGTACTCCGCGAGTTTTGGTTAAATTGTGATAATGGTGCGCGTAGTACACAGGCATCATTAGCGGTAGCTGAGTTTCGTTACAGTGCCGGTGATGCAGCGTGTGCACGGGTCTGCCAATTGTACGTGCACTCACAAGCGTATAGCTGTGGAGAGTGAGTGCATTTGGCTACATTTTTGAAATCGGCGGGTTTTGCGGACCATGCTGAGAGCAAGGTTGAAATTTTCAAAAAATCTCCCCCCCCCCAGCTTTATATATAAATATATATATGAGCTCTATGGAGAAGTTACCACTTTTCTGTCTAAATGAATTAAGTTTTGTGCAACTTACTGCGTGGAGGTGATGGCCACAAAGAACATACCCAGCTGCTGGCACAAACACACCTTCTGTCTGGTTTGTGCACCATCTCTCCCTATGTTAACCAGGACAGTGCTCTGTCCCAGACCCCCCTGAACAGGCACAGGGACATCTAGCATCTAGCCCATCTGCTGTATCTAAGGTCAGGATGGAAGGGCCAAACAGAGCCCATTGTATTTTGGGTGGTGTGCTTGGTAGGCTGGGAGCCCAAAGGAGCATGTCGTGGGAGGCGTAGTGCAGGTTTCTGGCTGGCACTGCTTGCTGCTGTGTGCCCTGCTCGTTTAAAGCCTCTGATGGCCTTCCCGCAGGTCTCCATGCTTCAGAAGACTCTGAGGAGTGGGAGATTGTCTTCCCTGCGCTCTGGAGCAGGGGCCAGCAGGAGCCAGCGGGTGGCAGTGGTGGAGGGGGTGGCTGCAGCACTGACCCCAGCTGTGGAAACCGGAGCAGCACCCCCAGCGCCCCCATCACACCCAGCCCAGTGGCAGGCAGCTCTCGGGAAGTGCGTTCTGTCTCCTCCTCGGTGGAGGGGCAGGGGCAGGCTGCAGGGGAGGCAGCAGAAGAAGAGGACACCGAGGATGAATATGAATCTCAGGAGTTTTACCACTGGTCCCCCCTACCCCAGGGGTCCGGTGCCGCCTCTCAGTTGCCACCAGCACCATCCCCCCCGCCACCACCTCCAGCCGAGGATGGAGATGAAGTGCTGCTGAGGATCCCGGCCTTTGCTCGGGAGCTCTACCTGTTGCTCAAGAGGGACAGCCGCTTCCTGGCTCCTGGCTTTGCTGTGGAGGAACGGCTTGGGGGAGATGGCAAAAGCCCACCTGGTGCTGCACAACTGCAGCCTGAGAGAGCTTGTTACTACAGCGGTGCTGTTCTTCGCTACCCAGGCTCCTTTGCTTCCTTCAGCACCTGTGGTGGATTGGTAAGATGATATTGCATGCAGGGGCAGCACCAAGGTCTCCATCCCAGTGTCATCTTCATCTGCTGTTTTTCACTCACAACCCTTTCATGAGGTCTTTCATATCCTCTTGGGTCATACCTCTACTCGTCCTTATTTGCTATTCATAATTTTTTAACCTATTCATATTTTTTTCTCAAATCCTTCTGCCTTTAGCCTGTAAAATTTTCACATTCTTTGTTACATTTCCAGATGATCTTTTGTCTCTCAGTTCCATGCCTTTTTTCCTTTGATCTCTCTTTTATTCCAATGCTACTTTTCCTCCAACTTTTCTCATCTATATCCCTAATTATATTTTGGTCCGCAGCATGTACCTGTAATTACCCGCCATGTTCACTCACCTTCTCTTTTCCCAGTATTGTCATCTCTTCTCCAGTACATATATCACACTTTTTTTTTTCCTCATTTTCATCCCATATTGAAGTTACCATTCTAATTTTTGTCCCCCTCCTCATCTTCTATATCTCAGATTTTAGACTTTTCTGTCTTTGTACCAGTAACTTATG
Organism: Heteronetta atricapilla; assembly: GCA_011075105.1. Lineage (NCBI taxonomy): Eukaryota > Metazoa > Chordata > Aves > Anseriformes > Anatidae > Heteronetta > Heteronetta atricapilla. The sequence continues at coordinate 50,491,453 of CM021763.1, read as the reverse complement.
TCTGCCTTCTCATCTTCATTCTTTCTTTTCTTTCAATTCTCTCATCCCTTTGTCCTTTTTGCAGTACCCCACAACTTTTCCCCACATGGAGTACCCATAGTTACTTGGATTTGGGACTGCATACCCTCCTTTCCTTCCATTTTCTCAACTGAAGTGCACAATGAATATGTTATCAAAAGAAATGTCAATAGAGTCAGACCTTTTAAGTAGTTTTTCCTTCAGGAACATTTGGCTTTACCTCACCTATTTAAAAGAAAATTTCACCTGCTACAATTTCTGTTAGATTACTCCTGATTTTTACCAGATAAAGACCAGAATTGGGCACACTGACAACAGCAGTGGTGATCCAGTGAGCTGCAATCCCATGATAATCGGGGGTGGATGGAAAGAGTAGAAAGCAGCTGGGATGATGTAAAATACTGGCAGGATTTAAAACAAAAACAATTATTATTCCTATTATTCTCATTTTGGGCCTTTATATATAGCATCATAAATACACACGCCTGCAGCACTTTACAGAACATAGAATACAAAGAGTAATGGTGCTAGATAGGGTTAATGTCATCATGACCCTGGTTGTATTTTTTTTTTTGTCAGTGGTGGTTGGGTGAAAATCTCCACAATCACATGGTAGATAATTTCTTGTATTTCTTTCCAAACTTGAACATCTAACTTGTTCCATTGTTAATTCATGAAGATATGCCTGCCTGGTTTTTATTTGCATGGTTGTGAAGTGAGACCAGGTAAAATGTGGAAATTTTGACTGCCTATTCATTTGCCTGTTTGGACTTATTCAAAACTCAAAACCCAAACTGAAAGTGGTGGAGAGGGAACATATATGGATTGACACCAAATAAAATATTTGCCTGCACTCCTGCAAAGTGAAACCGCCAAGTTTCACACAGCTGTAAGTGGTTGGCATCTAATTATTGACGTTTTGTCAAATTTTCCAAATCATGGTAGCAGAATTAATTGTGGAGAAAAATATTGAAAGTCAACTGAGGGTGGATTGGAAGCCGTCAGATAAAGGCTTTCTATATTCTGCAAAAGCATTTGACTTCTGTACTCCTTGTTCTGGTTAGAATTTTACTTTCTTCTACATTGCATGTGGGTAAAATTAGGTTGGAGAAAATCTTTGCAGAGAAATTGGTAGTAAGAAATAATTATCAGAAATGTCTGCTCAAAAATTTAGGACATCATTGTATATCTGTAATTCCCATGACTTGATTTATAAACGGATACTCGTTGTTTAAGTAGACCCCAGTGCCCTAGGAGTTGTGTTAGTGATTTTTGAATCAGATTTTTCGTGGGAGTACCGGATTACTTTCAGCCTACCAGCAGTCTAAGCATACACGTGCTCAGATCATGTTCCTCCTTCAGAAAGCTGCAACTGAAATACAAATGCGTATCTCAAATAAAATTGAAAACTGTTGCTGATGCTGATCAGTGTTATCATGATTGTCAACTGCCTAGTCTTGTTTGCAGTGAAATGGTTAAGCAGCTATTCTTCTTGAGAGTGTTGCTGCATCAGGCATATAGTTAAAAATTTGCACAGTGCTATTATGTAAAAGTTGTAATAAAAAATCTTAAGTTATTTGTCATTCTTTATTCAGTCATTGCTTGGGCTCTGTTACATATGTAAGTTGCTCTGTTTCCAAGAGTCTTGAAAAAACGTCATACATACATTGCATATTCCATCCTGCTTCCTTTAGCCCTTTTCCCTGCAAGAAAAGCCAAGCAATAGTTCAAGCAATTTTTTGTTTTAAGATATAAAATCCATTGAAACTTGACCCTACAAGTATTTTATTGTGGTTACCTCCATTGCATCTAAATTTCATTTAAAATATAATGAAATTTCAGAGAAAATGTAGTATGAATGTCTTACATGGATGCTCATTTCAAAATCTTCCAAATCTTGAACTAGGGTTGCTAGACTGCATGCACCTTGAAAAACCAAAGAAGTGAGCAGTAAGACACATTTTGTCATTCAGATTCCACCCATCAATTTTTCTCTTCAGTGTAAAATACAGTCTCTAACAACAAAACTTCAACCCTTCCTCTTTTCTGCTTTGTAGCTAGTAGCCTTTCAGTGAATCTATTTATTTAGCAAGCAAAGTAACTGTAGATTGACAGATGACAGTGACTGTGATACACAGGAGTAAGTCTGAAGAATGGTAAAGGCCAATAGAAAAGGTTTGGCATGATATAGTATGTGGCAATGCAGATGCATAGCTGATGACAAAATTTGCTGTAGGGCTAGTTTTGCAAAAAGGTACAGCATCTTCAGCAAAAGAAAAAAAAACTAACAGACAAAATTATGGTGCCATCCAAGTTAGGATGTTAGTGGTGGTTCCAGCTTCATAGGTAAGTCATGGAGAGGCCTAACATGCCAGTGATATTGAAGAAATATAAAAAAGGTCCTCTAATTGCCCCTTTTATAGGCAGAAAGATAGAGGAATACTCTTACAGGTATTTTAGGTACCTCCTGCCTTGGAGTGGGATCTAGATGTATTTTGAGTAGTTCACTGCTTGCAGTTGGGTGAAACGTGTAAGATACAGCACAACATTAAAGCTTGTCCATATTTCTTGAAAGTTTAAGTTCTTTGAAAGTATTTCCATAGTTCTTGAAAGTATCAGTGATATGTTTTTTTGTTTGTTCGTTTGTTTTTTCTTGAGTTATTTGTCAAAGGCAGTGTGGAGGGATTGTAACATATGTTAATCATGTGAATATGATTATTCACATGTTATTATCAATATTATTATAATGAAAATTAGAGTTGTACCCCAAGATAACTGCTAATCAAATTCTGTCTGTCAACACTGGCTTTAGCTGACCACCTATCTTGTGAAATGAAGGAAACATAAAACAATGGATATTTTCTAATCAAACTAAAGATGGTATGCACATGGAGTGTAAAGAAACTCCATCACTTGATAACATTCAAGATGAAAAACAGCAACAACAACAATAAAACACCAACCAACCAACCAACTACCACCACCACCACCACCACCAAAAGGCCAGGTGGGATGGGGCATTAAGCAACCTGGTGTAGTGGAAGTTGTCCCTGCCCATGGCAGGGAGGTTGGAACTGGATGGTATTTAAGGTCCCTTCCAACCTAAACCATTCTGTGATTCTGATTCTATAACCTCAGTGTAATCTCAGAGCTCACATGATCGATGCTGACAGCCCTTTCTAACTTCTTGGTAAAACAGTTGGGGGTTTTTACATCCTTTTGTAGCTCAATGAGATTTGCTGAGTATGTTTTGGGCTTCTATACTGGTGCTGTGGGAAGATTAATAAGGAGAAGTTTCCAAGAATTCTCCATCTGTATGCTGACTGCCTGCTTGTTGTTCATCATTAGCCGAACACCAGGATGCAAGAAGTCCTGCTGATGCCAGTGAGACTGCTGTTGTGAAAGAGATGAACTGCAGAACCAGACCATTAATTATTTAAATAGTTATGTCTACTGCTTGCTTGTGTTTTGCCATGATATCTGAAACAAGAAAAAAAAATGTTGTTGAACAGTTTTATACTGAACTGGTAATATAAATCAACTTAAAACCGGTGATTCTTTTAGAGCATGTTGTAACAGAAGCTTTCTGTGGGCATAGAATTAAGAAATTTGGCTACTGCAATCTGCTTTGCTGCTATCATGGAAGTTGAAGTAGTCTCACTACATTTCCCAGAAGACAGCTGTAAACACCACAAATGTGTGGTGTTCTTTATCACCTACTTCTTTCATTTCAGAGACACTTAATACCATTGTTTCTTAGCACTGAATTGCTTACACAGTGCTCTGTAACTAGAAGGTGATGAACAGAGTTTTCACCAGTGTCTTTTTTTCCTTTTCCCTTTCCCTTCTTTTCCCTTTTCCTCTTCTTTTTCCTTTTCCTTTAACTGAAGCAGTATGCAATAGAGATCATCTAACAGCTATGTACAGAAAGAATTGTAATTTATTTATTTATTTATTTTCTCTGTCATACCTAAAGCAATGAGATACTTTTAGACTGTTAGGAAATGCAAACAGGAGCAAACATTACACAGAGGAGGGACAGGAGAATGCAGCTCCATACAGCTATGTTGTTCACTGCAGTGCTTAGCTGGTTGTGTAACAGAATTTGCATGGAGATCTATCTAAAGAGACAGCTATTAAGCTATATTGGATTAATTTATGAGGGAGAAGCTTTGAAATTCATCTGTGTGGTTCAGTAATTTCACTGGATAAGAATGCAAAGTGTACAAGGAAATATTTATGGTAATCTAAACCCCTTTTGAAGAGTTAATGTCAAATACTGTTTACAATGTGCATTTTCCCAGTGAGTTGAGTGGGATCGAGTCATACCATATCTTCTATCCAGTCCAAGGAAGGACCCATTCTAGAAAGTGTATGGTGCTTATCTGTCTTTTTCAGTCTTTTTTTTTTTTTTTTTTTTTTTAGTCCTCATTGCCTTTCAAAAGCATATATTTCAAAATCTGGTAGATTACAGGCAAGTAATCACAGATTTACTATAGCTTCACTGTGCGTAGCAATAGTGCCAGTGACTGCAAAAAACATTATGAAGAGACATGCCAAGTATTATTGGATGATGATGTGTTAACAAACATGTTTTGATGATAATGCCCTATTTTACAATAAAACTGAAACAAATTATGAAAACAAAAGTACGAAAACAAAACAAAACAAAAACATATGTGACATCTTTAACTCATGGAATGCTTACTTGGTACTTTATAAGATTCTGAACAAATTTGAAGCACCATTACATGAGATGTATCAGATTTTTACTTCTGACAAAAAACGTGTTTTGAAGATGAGTAGTATTAACTTAAACCAGGAGAATGACAGATGAAGATGGGTGTAGATGTTTAAGATACTCTAAACCCATGAGACTCTTAAGTTTAGGACACTCAATAGAGTCTCTGCAAAGCTGAACTACTGAGAGTAGTCTGACTTTGCAAATTGTTTCAGAACAAGCAGAATGAAATTGTACTGGAATGATACCAATGAAATAAAGAAAATGTCAGTTGTCCTAAAATTCTGCATATTCCCTTTGGAGCACAGAGAGTGCTAATGTTTTTTTAGAGAAAGGGAAAGAGAAAGATTATTAGCAATATTCATGGTCCATTTGATACATAAGGGCTAAAGTTTGACATTGCAAAAGAAGTATATATAAAATTAAATGAGATTGTACCAAAAGCTGCATCCTAGACATCCAGCTTCTTGGGATCCTTCAATGAAAGAGATAACACATATATGCAATAAATTATATGTTTAGATTCCCTCTTTATAAAAGAAATAGCGCTAATTCAGGACAAAAAGATGTGGAAAATCACTAGATTTTTTTTTTTTTTTTTTTAAATTCGGTTACCTATTTAAAATGCTAAAATATTACTTACACAGTCTGCCTAGTATTGCATTGTTAATGAGGGTACTCTGTGATTATCTATTATGGAGAGGTCACAGGTTCCCAGAGCTTTGCTTAGTTGACTTTAACTTGCTACGTTTTATTTGTGTTTTTCTTTTAACCAATAGAAATAGATGGACTAGGTAAGGCATGTGTGGTAATGTCAGCCCTGAATGGAAAACAGCTTTGATCTGTTTCAAAAGTAGGTTTCTTTGCAGAAAAACAGAAATAAACCTGGAAAAATAAAATGTTAAACCAAAATTTGGGTTTTGCAATTCTGCACGTGGTAGAAGAATGGATGAAGGATGGTGGTGTTTCTGGAAGTCGCCCTTTCATTCAGTGCATAGGTTGAATCTAAGTCAGGTTTGTTCCTCGTGGAGCTATGTGGCAGCATGACCATGGGAAAGAGGAGATGAGGGCAGCCAGGCCACTCATAAGTGTTGTCTCCAACATGGCAGTTAAAAAGGGTTGTTCATGTGAGGCCACTTTTTCATGGTGAGGCAGTGATCTGCTTTCCTCCCGCACAACTATACCTGTTATGCTTGTTAACATCCCTGTTATATTAAAATCTCATCTTGAATATCTAATGAAAAATAACTGAAAAAAAAAGTAGAGAAGCCATAGAAAATTAAAACTAAGACTGTGACTATGACCAACTGGAATAACTGGCATATAGATACAATCAAAGCACTATTTATAACATTGCTTTATCCTACCTGAGCAGCAAGTTAATTACAAACAGAGCTACTAATTATTGTTCATTTTTATTTTTCCATAAAGAAAATGAGAACTGGAGATGGCATCACTTTAAATGTTTGATTAGCATCATTAAGAAATACAAACCAACAAAGATCTATGTAAAGATAAAGGACTAAAAACTTTTTGTTTATTTTCCTTCTTGAGTTCTGAGACCACAGTCTGCTGCTATTGATATTCACCTTTCTGGCTGAAACAGCATTTGGGTGGATTATTGTTTTGTGTATCTGAGAAACCTTATTTGATAATAAGGATCAATCTTTTAAACATAGGAACAGTAATGTTAGTACAGAGCAGCAAGGTTTAGAAAATCAGTTTTGATTTGGGCCAAGACTACATTTGAACTATAAAGATCTTTGTTTCCTTTAATGTCAAATGCTGTGGCATGGTATGTGAGATGTTGGGCCAAGATGCCGCAGACCATGTGGTAATGATTCCTTTCTCCTTCTAAGAGCTCTCCTGTAATCATGTAATCACTCCATCCTGAGACAGGTTTGATTTGTGATCCAATCCTGCTCATAATAGCCCTCTGTTCTCTTAAGTTGCTTAGTTTCCATACAAACACATCCTTTGTAATATATTTCCAAGACATAATCAGAAATGAGAAATATGCTATCTCCAGTGTGGCTTTATTTTAAAAAAAATAGATTGTTATGAGTCACTCAAGATCTCTACCCCTTTTAATTAATAAATATAAAATTATCAAGGTTAGCTGGCAAGACATTGAAGGGAGATGTTACATCACAAAAATGGGTAAGTCCGTTAAATAAATGAGTAATTTATTACTATTTTTTATGTTTTCACTCTATAATTTGATGTAGCTGCTTTAAAAGGAAGAGGCAGAGTGGCAGACCACTGAGCTTCTCTCAGCTGTTTCTGTTAAGCCTAGTGGTATTAGTATTTTCTCCAAGTCCTTCACTGACTTTTATACGTATCTCATTATGTGTACCAGTTGTATATGCTATAGCAAATGAGTCAGGATTTTTAAAGTGAGCATACATTCTCCATGTTGCAACACTTGTATTTTTTTAAGAACAGTTTTTTGTCTTTCCTTTAAAAAAAAGTGCCTCAGACCTGCAAGAATGGAAATTAATTTTGGTAGTTAATGATAGGATGTGATGGGAAAAAAAAAAAAAAAAAAAAAGAAGCATCCATGATTTCCAAGATGTAATACCATTAAAAGTGGAGGACCTGGGAAATAGAACGAAAACAATAAAAAGTATCTGGTGTTAGAGGGGTCTCTGTGGTGTTGCTGCTAGCTGAGGATATGTCAGGGCAAGTTTGTGAAACTGTGGAGGTAGTACAGGAGAGATGCACACCTCTCTTTGCTATGGGATAAAGACAGAAGAAAGGGATAAGTGAAAACCAATTGAAGTTTGGGGGAGAGTGGGATGTTTGTAAAAGTTCTTCCGTAGAGCGTGTCCCTTTCCTTGCTTTATTCAGGTCTCTCACTGATGCCTTTAGGGACATAAAGGGGCGATTGGATGCTCCTTGTTTAGCAGAAGCAGGAATGTAGTGGAAATAGTGTGAAATATGCTTAGCATGTTCATATGTGAGTTATACTGCATATCCAGAGAGCAGTTGGTCAAACTTTTATAAATCAATAGCACAAAATATCTATATTAGATTTAAAATCACGTATACATTTGGGTTGTATTAGCAGTTCAGTTAACCTTTTATTGTTAAACTATCATAGCCCAGACAATCTGGTTTTCTTGGTTATTTCTATCACTTCTAGTGACGGCGTAGAAAAGCAGAAAAGTACTATTTTTTATTATTTTATTTTTTATTTTTAGTGTTAATTGTAGACCATATCATGTATACATATGATAAATCAATATTATGACATTAGTTACTAATAATATGTAAGTGAATACAAGTAAGTGAATACAAGTAAGTGAATACAAGTAAAATCAGTTGGAAGACCGTGCTGTGAATGTTTTTCTTGGGTCTGTGAGTACGTTCAGAATTATTTTCTGAATGAGTTTTGCATCCAAAAATGTAGAAATGTGCCCAAAACTGACTTGTGAAGTGATTTATTTTCTGTGTGATTATCCTCCAACAATTGCATATGCCTGTTTTATGATCTCAGCTGTGCTACCTTAAGTTCTTATTAGATGTCAGAAGTTTAACTGGGTCGAGTCAGGTCAAGCTTATTTAGATAGCAGTGTGTTAAAGAAAATATGGATATTACTGTATATGATGTTAATTCAGCTGAGAACAACTCTTTCATGATTCAGTACCGTGTAAATACCCTGTTATATCCTCTGGGCTTAAGAGGATATGGCTTGAAGTGTTCAAGTAATGGCTAGAGCAAGTGCCATCTTTTACATAAAATATTAAGCCCTTCTTCAGATCTGCTTAAGCTCCTCTGTGCTCTTTTAATCACATTAGCACTGATCAGCCTAGCAATCAAACTATAACCTCAGAAACTCAAGTATAACTCTGCTTCAAGGCTTCTCATATGAAGTGCTTCACTTGTCTTTTGAAGATGAGGGACAGAGAAAAAAAAATGGTAAGGTACAAGAAAAAGCTGAATGCCTGGTTATTCTGAGACACAGCAGTGGGTGGAGGGTGAGTTTTTACTCTTGGCATGTGCAGGGAGCATAAAGCCAGTTTTGTACAAATACTTTTAAGGACAAAGTTTAGTTGTGGTCTTGCTTAATTTGCTCTTTACCTAATGAGCTTACTTGCGTTAAGTAATGCACATTAGGGTGTTAGAAGTAGAAGAGGGTTTATAGATTAAAATGGATACAATTTTGCACATACATACTAAGTTTTTCAATTTCTAGAAGATAGTATGTTTTCTGTTGTCTTACCATCCATTTTGTTCTATAGCAACCTACCTAAAGAAGCATAAGAACAAATTTTTTTATGTCTCTTGGTTTGGTTTGGTTGGTTTCTAACACAAAACTGTTTGTATTAGAAGTAATGGAAGAAAATTATTCCTTCTTATTTAAGGAATTATCAGTTCCTTAAATTATCAATTTCAGGTGACAAATCTTTTGCATCGTTCCATATAGACAAAGTGTTTTAAAAGTGACCATTCACACTAATGCTACTTGGTTTAATATGCTGATATCAAAACTCCATTCATTTGTATTCTTCTGCATGTAAGAGCAAGCTCTCTAACTTTTTAAAAAAAGGGAAAAGAGCCTTCTTCCAAAATGCATTTTTTTCCTTTTATTTAAAATAATAGGTTTTGCAAAATCATTAGATACTCTTCTTCCTTTCTTGGGGGTACTAGAAATTAAATATTTTTCCATCCCAGGAAAGGGAAGGAGAATCAAAGCTTAGAACTATAAAACAACAGACTACTCAAAGTTTGGGGGAAAAAAAAAAAAAGATACAAATTTGGTTGGGTAGGAGTCATAGAGATATATGTGTTCTGCATATTTTTAACTTTGTTAAGCAATTTTAATTAATGGTAAGACATTCTGAGAGTCTTATTTATTTCTCTTTAAGCCACCACTTCATGTAATGCTGCAGAGAGGTATAAAAGTCTTAGTGCAATTTTATTTTATAGATGGAGAAAAAAGATTTGTTGAATTATAGTTCTGTGCCCATAAGTAAATTTCCCTGTCTTGAATTTCTTTTTTCCACACTTAGTAATTTTGACAAATTGTCGATTTGAGTGAAAATGAGCTTTGTGGAGTGTTGCCTTGAACTAAGTAGTCTTTGAGTGAAGTTCAGTCCTGCTCCTGTAACAAAACCAAAATAGTGGAATGGTGGATATATATTTTGTAAGGATTAGCAGAGATTACTTTTTTTTTTTTTTTTTTTTTTTTCCTGTGGGCAGTCACGGGTGGGTTTTGGAGATGTGCCACATCCCTCTGTGGCTACAATGAAAGCACGTGGGTTTGAACAATGGTAGTTGATCAGTATGCACTATCTGAATGTTTCACACCCATAAGTCAATTCAAATATGGATCCCATGCTTTGGTCTTTGTGGTACTAGGCTAGGTGTTGTATCTAACGTAGCTTAGTTATGCAGTTGCTGATACCATTTACATCTCCTGCATGGTGCTCATTGTGGAATGTTTTGTACTCATCCTTCATTTACAATTACATTTTTAGCTAGTTAAAATATAATTGTAGCATCTGATGGGGTTGTATCCAGGCTTGCAGTAAAGAAATAAGGTTAATGCTGTTTCATTAGCTAAATGTACAGCAGTTTTATTCATACTTCAGAAAAGTGGTTTTTAGTTTTACCCGAAGAAGTGCTGAAGTTACTTATATTACACCAAAATGCTCTAAAGAAACAAGCATAGAGTCTGTACAAGCACTTAGTCTTTAATTGCAAGCATTTTTCCAATTGTGATAGATTTCCATAGGTATTGCTTTCTCTAGCACTAGTCATACTTACCTATGCAAAAGCACTTTCTTGTACGATATTAGTAATTTCTGAAATGTCATTAGATAATAAATGATCTGGAATATCACTAAACCAGTTCATTGCAAATAATTTTTAACTTAACATGTGTGCATATATTACTGATAAACCAAACTGAAGGCATGGGTCCTAGTGAGTTGCCGTACTATTGTTAAGTCTTTGAACTTCTTGAATCATAGGACTACATGAAAAAGGAAGCTGATAAAAATGAAAAAAGTAATTCTGTAGCCCACCTAAGGATTGATAAAAACTTAAAAATATGAAATCTGAAGGCTGAAATGCTGGAAGAATATTGATAAAAACTTATTTTTTAAAAAAAATAAAGTTCAGATTGTAGTTGAACATTTAGAACTGCCAGTATATAAGTTTTCTATGTTCACTTAATAGAATTATAAATTATATTTAAATTAATTTCTGCTTAATAGTAAGGTTTTCATGCAAGTGAAATATCTACAGAGGAATAAAACCAGGTGCCTGTTTCATGACTTTTGCACAGACATTGCTTTCTAGGTTGCTTTCTTTTTACTAGCTCCAGCTCTATTTATTCATTATCTATATCTATATCTATCTATTATATATAAATTTATTATTTTTTTTTGGGGGGGGGTAACAATTGATCTTGCAACCTAAAGATATAGGCAGTGTATCTTTCTATACCCCATAAAAGCAGAATCTTGATTATATAATGTCTCATTATATATAGATATATATATCTATATATAGTGAGACATATATATATGTGTGTGTGTGTATATATATATGTGTGTGTATATATATATATATATATATCATCACAGTGTTGGCATTGATATAAATTACTATGAAATTAGATCTTGATCCTTAGAGTTCAGGCAGAGAGGATATATTGTTTTGTATCTTGCTTTATTGAGCATATATTGACCGGAGCAGACTGAGTTTTGAGAGTTACCACAGTAGCTGATCACTTGCATCCATAAAATGATTTCTCTGTAACAATAATCTCATTTGTCTTTCCTTTTAACCTTCTAAAATTGAGAAAGTCTACTCTGATCATACCTATAATATGGTTACCCTCTTACTGTTGTATCATGGCTTAATCGTAGTTGGCATGAGCACAATGACTTTGAGTGAGGCATAGGATGTTCTTTTGTATCTTTATTCTTTATAAACAATAAATACTCCATGTTAGGCAAGGTTTGTGAGCAAAAGATAACTGTTTTATCAATTCAGCTTAATAGAAATCCTTTAAGTCTTTCTAGCCTTTCTCCCGAGCTTCTGTTTCTTCTGTGGTAGAAATAAAACTGTTTAGGTGGTAAGAAAAACTTTAGAATCTAAATAGCTGTAGTAATCAGTTGTGAGATCTGAGATAATACAGTAGGAGCTACAGAATGAAGGCAGAAATGGTCAGAGACAGAACAGGAATTTATTATTTGGTGATCTGGCAGAATATGTGATGTTTTCTTTTGTGACATGGTCATGGTCATAAAATCTGTATTGTGTTAGGCATTTGAGGTTGTAAGTATACTTGTTTTATTTAGGATTGCAGAGTATATCTTATGTGCAGCTGTGGATATTATGCATATTTGATTGATGCACCACTGATGAAGTCTGGCTTGACAATAGCTGTCTCTATATTCTTAGTGTTAGTTAATCACTGCATAGTCATCTTGAGCAAACACATAATTTTGAACTTAGGTTAGTTTAAAAAACTGATTTATTCAGTTTCTTGAATATTACGTTCACGTTCTTGAATATACATTGACAGAGTAATGGCAATGGTAGACAAGGAAAGAGCAACAGATGTCATCTACCTGGATTTGTGATATGATCCCACACAACATCCTTTTCTCTGAACTGGAGAGACATGGATCTGGTGGATGGATCCCTCAGTGGGTAAGGAATTAGCTGGATGGCTGTATCTGAAGAGTTGTGGTCTATGTCTCAATGTTCAGGTGGAGACCCATGATGAGTGGTGATCTTCAGGGGCTAAACACTGGGACTGTTAGTGTTTAATGTCTTCAGTGGTGACATGGACGGTGGGATTGAAGCAAGTTTGCAGATTACACCAAGCTGACTGGTGTGGTTCATACTTCAGAGGGAAGAGAGATGATCCAGAGGAATGTTACAGTCTTGAGAGGTAGGCCCGTGTGAATCTCATGTAGTCCAACAAGGTCAAGTCCTGCACCTGGGTCAGGGCAATCCCAAACATCAGTACAGACTGGATGACGAGTGGATTGAAAGCAGCCCTAAGGAGCAGTACTTGAAGCCATTGGTGGACGAAAAGCTCAATATGAGCTGTCAATGTTTACTTGTAGTCCAGAAAGCCAACTGTATCCTGGGCTGCATCAAAAGAAGCATGGCCGGCAGGTCAAGAGACATTATTCTCCCCTTCTATTCCTCTCTCATGAGACTTCACCTGCAGTACTGCTTTCAGCTCTGGGGCTTCCAACATAAGAAGAACATGGACCTGGTGGAGCAAGTCCAGGCCACAAGGATGGTGAGAGGGATAGAGCGCCTCTCCTGTGAAGACAAGCTGAAAGGGTTTGAGTTCTTTGGCCTAGAGAGGAGAAGATTCCACAAAGAATTTATAGTGGAGAACATAAAGATGGTCTACAAGAAAGATGAGAAGAGACTCTTAACAAGGATGTGTAGTGATAGAACAAAAGGTAATGATTTTAAGTCAAAAGAAGGTAGGCTTAGATTAGATATTAGGAAGAAAATCTTCACCATGGAGGTAGTGAGGCATTGGAATAGGTTTCTCAGAGAAGTTGTGGATGCTCCATCCCTAGAAGTGTTCAAGGTCAGCTGGCATGGGGCTTTGGGCAACCTAGTCTAATAGAAGGTGCCCCAACCCATGGCAGGGGTGTAAGAACTAGACAATCTTTAAAGTCCCTTCCAACTCAGACCATTCTATGATTCTATGAACCTAGTGCATCTTGAAAACAGGTTTAAAATTGACTATCACATACGTAATGTAAAAACTGACTTTCTGTTATAACAATGGATTAGAAATACTAACTGAATTCTAAAATGTTATAGAATTAAGTCACTCTAGCTAAGAGCAGTATGCTTTTGGTGCCTTTGAGTGGTGCATAACGAAAAGACGTAAGAGCATATGCCAGTGGTAAGTCTGCATTTCTTAATTTATAGTTTCTATGTATGAGCCTTTAGTTATTAGTAATTGTGAATTTACAGTTTTAATGATGTATCTATGGAATTCTTCTCCTGAGTGCATATGAAACCGTGTATTTGAAAGAAAATGGAATTTCATGTGCTATGACCTTAAAGTCCAGATCATCTCTATATTGTATAGTGCTTCTCTCCCCAGTTCCCCCCCCCTCATTTTTGCCCTTTATATAAATAATATAAACATGTGGTAGATAAGTAGTACATAGCTGTGGGGAAACACATTCAGTGTATGCCAAATTGGGGTAGCTGCAATTTAGAAGTTAGTTAAAAAAAATAAAAGTTTATTTACACACTAATTTTAGCTGTGTAACATGGTTAGAGGGGAAAAAGGCAGTATTTATGCTTCTGTCAAACATTTTTCATGCATATATATTTGCATATAACTGCAATTATTTCTTTTGTAGATGTTGCAATTGAAAACTAAATTGCAACATCTTTAAATTGTGGGTTAAATTGTGGGTTTAAATTGTGGGTTATGTCAAAAACTTAAAATACAGCCACTAGTTTTGAAACTCCAAAGTTATTATTCATCATACACATATAGACTCCCTGAACTGAATGCTACTTAAGAATACATGAGCATAAATCTCCTGGCCAAATTTATATTTCAAGTCAGTGACAGAAGAAGATTAGAATTCAAAACTTCAAACAAAGGCAGAAGAAAAAGTAAACAACAGAATTGGACTAGAATTTGGAGATCAGGACAGTATCAACTTAGTACAGTACCACAGCCAATTACATGTCCCTTCCATGACAGGTGATGAGGTTGATGTAGGCAGTGATCATCTCTTATTGCCAGAATAAGGTCAAATCTGTCCCAAAGGGTGGAACTGGCATTCATCCATGCTGAACTTCACAAGATTCCTGCTGATAACTATTCATACATATATTTTAAATGTATATGTTATGTAGCACTTAAAATGAGGTCATGTGAATTATCATTATCTCCATTGTGGTTTAACTCCAGTAGGCAGCTAAGCACCACACAACTGCTTGCTCAGTTGCTCCAGTGGAATAGGGGAGAGAATCAGAAATCATGCATAAAGTTCCTTGGGAAGACGAATGCGATAACTCAGAATGATGCCCTCCCCATCCTCTTCCCCCCCCAGCTTTTATTGCTGAGCAAGACATCACATGGTACAGGATACACCTCTCATCAGCTGGGGTCAGCTGTCCTGGCTATGTTCCCTTCCAACTTCTTGTACACCTTCAGCATCCTCACTGGCAGGACAGCATAAGAAGCAGAACAGACCGTGACTCTGTGTAAGCACTGCTCTGCAACAACTAAAATGTTGTGCTATCAACGTTTTCATCAAAAATCCAAAATGTAGTACCATACCTTTTCTTCTTTTGATGAAGAAAATTAACTCTGTCCCAGCCAAAACCAAGATAGACCCTTTTGTGGTTTCAGTCTAGTGCCAGGGCTCCTGTTGACCCTTCTCCTTGTACTTTCATCTGTCTAATAAATGACATTCTTTGTCTGGTCATACTTCAACAACAACAACAATAACTTATCTTCAGTGACTAGTAGTGCAAATCGTTAGGCCACTGAATTATCTTCATGGGACATGCTGGGATTATTTTATATGCAGTTAGACATGGTTTGATTGTCATCCAGTTTTTGGAGAAATAGACTATGTAGCAGGACTGGCATATTTAGTCTTAGAAGCTTATAATTAATGTTCATTATTATTCATTTATTGTCATTTGACACATCTGAAAATGACACTTAAAATTGCCTGATGGTAGTAGTTTTCAATGAATTATTTTTAAAGATACTTCATTTACTTCATACTGGGACAGATTTGGACTTGTCTGTATGGAGAGAAAGAACAGCACAGAGTCATCCTGTACAAGGGGTAGTCTGTGTAGGGTAGCAATTGTTTATAAAGGTTTCTGTACTTGTTCCAGAAAGAGTCATCTTAAGAACTATAAGGTTTCGCTCAACATGAATGTCCTATTTACCTCCTTTTAACATTTAATATTTTGAAATTTGAGTTATGGTTCACTAGTGATTTTGCAATTTTTTATGTATGTTTAAACTATGCTATGCCTTCTCAGTGCAAGACTTAAAAGGGTTTGGGATGAGTTCTGAGTTTTAAAGCACTGAGCCTCTTCCAGTGTTTTGACACAACTAATTTGACTAAAGCAAACTGCAATTCAACTATACTTCTGGGTAATTGCTGCCAAAAAAAAGAGCGTACAGCAGAGTCCATTTACAATGTGCTGTTGAAGCAATAAATCTGTGAAAAGAATAACATGTGTTTAATTTCAGTAAACCTCTTCTTAATTTTTTTTTTTTTTTTTTTTTTTTTTTTAGGAATGTTCAGAGGCTTATGGTGTTGTATAGAACCTGCTGGCACATTACTTAGGAGAAACTTAATTTTCACCACTGTAGCTAGTAACATGTACTGAATGCTTTACAACACAGGAAAAGAAAGTAGTATTAAAAATTAACAGACAAAACTAGTTATACCTAGGAAATTTGGGGGGGAGGGGGTAAAAAAGCATACTTCTAAAAAAATAGAATGTTAGATGTAACACTGACTTTAAAACAACAAATTAAAAATAATAAATGGTAGGAATCTTGTTATGATGATCCTATATAGGAATCTTGCTATGATGATCCTTTATTGATCATAATGATTCTATATTTTCCCATTGTTCTGTGCCTTCACACTTGTTGAAGACTTAATTTTCCATGTGAAGCTGGGCGCCTTTGGTTTAAATTGGTATGCATTTTAAGTCCTACTCTCACAAATTTAGCTGGCAGGGCAAGAAATGAGATTCCAGTAGATGTTGTATGTTTTTCAGTGTGACTTGTGTTCATATGGATATGGGCATAATGTTTTAGATCCTAGAACCTTTTTTTTTTTTTTTTTTTGTTTTATTTTTTTCAAAGGGTGGGGGGGGGGGGGGGGGGGGGGGGGGGGGGAGGGGGTGCGTAAAGGTTTGCTGGAAGCTCCTGGCCAATCCTAGTCAGGAGGAACCTTACTTCAAACAGGAGAAAATAATGGTAGGCAGCACTTGTGGATTTGACCATGCTGTAGCAGTAAATTCTGAGCTAGGAGGCAAAGAAGAATTACACAGACTAAAGGCAGGTGTAGATAGCTTCCAGTGTGACTTACTACATTTATAGATTTCCTCTAGTGTCCTAATGATTTAGCTGGCAGTGACAGGAGGAGGAAATGATTGTGTATTTGCTGATTGCAGGATCATTATGAGCTATCAAGCATGTGTGGATATGAAAGATACCTCTAATTGGTCAAATTTCACACAGCTATGGTGAAATGAGAGCTGCAATACGGCTTGCTGATGTTCAGAGAGAAGAATTCTGTGGTGGCTACAAGGATAATTATAGTAGTAAAGTCTGTTTCATCAAGCAATGATCAAAGGCAAGTGTGTTTATCTTCACACAGCAGAAACTGCGATAGAGTATGATTGCTTTTTATAAAAACAGTGGAGTGAATATCAAGGAGCTGGAAAGCTGGCCAAGAAGTAAAACAATGCAGACTCAGGTTCAGATGGGTCTAAAATAATGTCTGTGAATAAACTCAGGTTAGAAAACTGCAAAGATTTCCAACTATTAGAAGAGAAAAAATTGAACCACTTTTCAAATAAAAATCAGCAGCACTTATATTGAAATTACTTTAATTAATAATACGAGCAAGGAAATATATTTAAAATGAATTTAGGCTCATAAAGGATCTGTATTACTTAGGTAATTGTAAGAAAGTCTGTATTTTACAAACTCTTAAGTGCATAGGGGGATGGACTTGATCTGCAGAGCTACCACATGTAAAATACAAAGGGAATTTGTACTCTCACTACTATTTCTCATGCTTTACTGACTCTTTCAACACTTCATGTCTTATGCTGTGAGAATTAAGGTAGTATAATGAGAATTATAAAACTCATGCTGTGCTTAACATAGGAAATAGGATTTGATTTATGAAGATGAGTTAGTTGAATCTGGTTATAATATTGAAGTTAAATTTGTAAGCAAACCTGCAATTTCATGACTGATATGTAGTTCTCCTTGTTTGCTTTCCTGGCTACAAGAAAAATATTAACTGGCCTTTTATGACTTGGAGATGTTAATAAAACATCTGAAAATCCACTGTTCTGAGTCAGTCACTAGAAGAATCAGCCAAGCATTCTCTCTTCTGGGTTTTCCTTCAGGATGTTGTAATTTTCTCAGAAGAATATACACAGCATGTTTTAATACTGAGTGATCCACTCAGCACTGGAGGAGTCCAGACAATTCAGTTGGTAGCCAGTGGTCTTTTCCTGCTGGGTTTTCCTACTTTTTCCAGAATGCATTTTAGTGCATTTTCCTTTTTCAGGCCTGGGGCCTCCAGCACAAGAGCAATGTGGAGCTCTTGGAACAGGTCCAGAGGAGGGCCACTGAGATGATCAGAGGGCTGGAGCACCTCTCCTATACAGAAAGGTTGAGGGAACTGGGCTTGTTTAGTTTGGAGAAGGCTCCAGGGAGACCTCATTGCAACCTTCCAGTACTTGAAGCAAGCGTGTAAACAGGAGGGGGAATGCCTGTTTTATGTGTTGATAGTGATAGGACAAGGGGGAATGGTTTTAAACTAAGACAGGGGAGATTTAGGTTGGAAATTAAGAGAAAGTTTTTCACTCAGAGAGGGTGGTGAGGCACTGGAACAGGTTGCCCAGAGAGGTTGTGGATGTCCCATCCCTGGAAGCCAGGCTGGATGTAGCTCTGGGCAGCCTTCTCTAGTGGTTGGCAACTCTACCCAGAGCATGGCGGTTGAAATTAGATTATCTTTAAGGTCCTTTTCAACTTAGGCTATTCTATGATTCTGTGATTACTAGAGAATTGTGTAGTGAATGCTTCTGAGTAATAACTTGATTGTTCTGCAATTTATGTGAATTTTTCAGAGAATGAGGAGTGTGTGTTTCTATCTATGTATAGTCATTTTTAAATCCTTTAAAATGGCAAGAGAATCAAGGGTTGTAACTACTTTAGATTTTTAAGGTTACTCTTCAAAAATTATTGTGCTGGAAAATGGGGAATTCTTACTTGCTCTGAAATTTGTCTTAATCTTTACCAAAAAAGGGCTTGTGTACCAATTCACAACACACCCCCTTATCTTGATTAAAAAAATACTAAACATGCATCATATAGGGTAAAGCCCATTTTGAAGAAAGTTCATGAATATGATATTATCACTACACATTTATTACAACAGTCATGTATTCTATCATGGGGAATATTTCAGCTTTTCATCTTTAGGATGAACTTTTGTGGATTTAGAAAACTTCATGCAAAAGAAGAAAGCAATGGTGAGAACCTTTATGGTAAACCCAGGTACCATAGAACATATGATAAAAGTGACAGTGCTGAACCAAAACCAACCAAACAAAAAATAAAACAACAACAACAAAAAATGCAACAAAAACAAATGTGCTAAAGATGGATAAGGAGATTATTAGGATTTTATATATTCTAGTGATACAGGTAGTTTTTTGACCAACAACTGTGTTGATACATGTGTCTTTATGGCTTTTTCTTTCTTTACTTTAAAGCCAGAACTAATTGAAATGCTTTATAACTTTTTTTTTTTTTTTTTTTTTTTTTTTTTTTTTTTTTTAAGGAGAAGTTTTCCTGTAAACATTGAATTGCTGGCTTTAAATACTTGGAAAATCAGTTTGTATGATCTACACTTACATCAATTTTACAATATCTGTTTGTGGTGTCTCAATAATAGACAAAAAAAAAACACACACCAAAAACACAAACAGACAAACAAAAACACCTTAGCATATGTGTGCAAGATGCATCCTTTAGCTTTAAAGACATTTTACTACAGCTGTGCAGACTAGTTACAGCCTAAGGGTTAATTTTCTTAGATGTCAGATAGAAATTTCCCAACACACTCTACAAAAATCCCAATTTCTGAGCCTGTATCCTGGAAGTCTGAGTACTAGTCCGCACACTCTAATCTGAGAGATCAGAATCACAGAATCACAGAACTGTAGGGGTTGGAATGGACCTTGAAAGATCATCGGGTCCAACCCCCCTGCAAAGCAGGTTCCTCAGAGCAGGCTGCCAAGGTAGGTGTCCAGACGGGCCTTGAATATCTCCGGAGAAGGAGACTCCACAACCTCTCTAGGCAGCCTGTTCCAGTGCTCCGTCACCCTCATCATGAAGAAGTTCTTTCGCATGTTGGTGTGGAACTTCCTGTGCTCTATCTTGCGGCCATTACCCCTTGTCCTATCCCCACAAACCCCTGAGAAGAGGTTAGCTACATCCTTCAATCTCCCACCCCTCAGATATTTATAGACATTGATAAGATCCCCCCTCAGTCTCCTCCAGGCTGAACAGACCCAGGTCTCTCAGCCTGTCCTCATAGGAAAGATGCTCCAGGCCCCGTATCATCTTTGTGGACCTCCGCTATACTCTTTCCAGGAGATCCCTGTCTTTTCTGTACCGGGGAGCCTAGAACTGGACACAGTACTCCAGGTGAGGCCTGACCAGGGCAGAGTAGAGGGGAAGGATCACCTCCCTTGACCTGCTGGCCACAGTCCTTTTAATGCACGCCAGGATCCCATTGGCGCACTTGGCCATGAGGGCACACTGCTGGCTCATGGTCAACCTGTTGTCCACCAGGACCCCCAGGTCCTTCTCCTCAGAGCTCCTCTCCAGCAGGTCATCCCCCAGCCTGTACTGATATATCCATTTGTTCCTTCCCAGGTGCAGGACTCTACACTTGCTCTTATTAAACTGCATCTGGTTTCTTCCTGCCCATCTCTCCAGCCAGTCCAGGTCTCGCTGAATGGCAGCACAGACTTCTGTTGTGTCAGCCACTCCTCCCAGCTTTGTGTCATCAGGGTACTTGCTGAGGGCAGACACTATTCCCTCATCAAGACCGTCGATCAAGATGTAGAACAAGAGCAGACCCAGCACCAACCCCTGGGGAACACCACTAGTCACAGGTCTCCAGCCGGACTCTGTGTCGCTGATCACCACCCTCTGAGCTCGACCAGTCAGCCAGTTCTCAACCCACCTTACTGTCCACTCCTCTATCCCACACTTTCTCAGCTTTGCTACCAGGATGTCATGGGAGACAGTATTGAAAGCCTTGCTAAAGTCAAGGCAGATGACATCCACCGCTCTCCCCGCTTCTACCCAGCTGGTGATGCCATCATAGAAGGCAACGAGGTTGGTCGAGCACGACTTCCCTTGGTGAATCCATGCTGACTACTCCTCATAACATTCTTCTCTTCCAATTGCTTGGAGATAGCATCCAGAACAAGCTGCTGCAACACCTTTCTAGGGACAGAGGTGAGACTGACTGGCCTGTAGTTTCCCGGATCCTCCTTCCTGACCTTCTTGAAGACTGGAGTGACATTGGCTATGCTCCAGTCTTCAGGCACCCATTCTCCAGGACCTTTCAAAGATGATTGAGAGCGGCTCGGCAACCACTTCTGCCAGCTCCCTTAGCACACGCAGATGCATCCCATTGGGACCCATGGATTTGTGTACGTTGAGCCCACTCAGACACTCCCAAAACACTCTCACGTCTACCAGGGGGGAGCCCTCCATTTCCAAGACCTTTTGTCCTCTAACTAAGGGTGAGGAGTCCCGGGGGAGTGTCCTTGAAGCAAAGACTGAAGCAAAGAAAGCTTTCAGTATCTCCGCCTTCTCGGCGTCTTCCATGACCAGGACCCCCCACCTCGTTCAGCAAGGGACCCACATTATCTCTAGTTTTCCTTTTGCTGTTTACATACTTGAAAAAAACCTTCTTATTATCCTTTATCTCTTTAGCAAGCATCATTTACAGGTGGGCTTTAGCCTTCCCCGTCGTGTCCCTACAGGCCCTGACAACATGTCTATACTCCTCCCAAGAGGACAGGCACTTTTTCCACATTTTATAGACCTTCTTCTTCCTTTTGATCTTATCAATGAACTCCTTGCTCATCCATGCAGGTTTCCTGCCCCCCTTCCCAAAGATCTATTTTCTAATCTCAGGTTTTACTATGTTTTGGGGTAAAAGTAATGAGAGCTGCTTATTCCACAAGTTAGCACTATTTGGGACTAGCGAGAGTAGGTTTTTAGCATAGCTGTACAATTCTTGCAGAGACTACAGATTGTTACTGGTTTCCCTGATGAAATTTAGATGCTTTTTATTAGTTTAGCTGCATATTAACAAAATGCCATTAGAATCCAAGTCTTTTAAGAAGTTAGGTTGCATGTCACTGAGAAGTGAATAATTAAGATTCAGAACTCAAAAGTAATGGGAAGCCTGAAAGCATTGAATCTGGTGCATGGTTATGAAGCAGTATGTTCCTGCTGAGATATTCTAATCAAAAAGTAAGTTTGCTACTTCTCTATTACTCTTCAGAAAGTAGGAAGCTAAAAGGTATAGAGTCTTGTACAGGTCTAGTAAAAAGTTTTCCTTTCTTCTGACAGGAAGAACTGCATAATCCTCATCCAAAATGATAAGATGCATTTAGTTTTCACATTAGAAACTGTTATCTGAAGTAAAGTTTTTAAAGGAAATTCATGTAGCATTCCTGTTGCAGAGCTAGAAATAATAATAATAATAATTAAAAACATATAATTTCACTTTGATCAAAAGTCAATGTTGCTGTTGGAACTTTATTTTGGCAGTGCTGCACTATTTGGTATCCTGGATTTTATTTTATTTTTTTAATTTATTTTTATTTTTTGTTATAGCTTAACAGCACATACAATGCAATATAGGTGTGTTTCTGATGTTGCTGGTTTAACCTTGAGTTGGAACTTTTCATCTATAAGCATAGTTCAGAAAGAAAAGGGAAAAGTTAGAATCAATAGACTGCCAAAGCATTTTTTATGGAAAAGGCAAGGGAGATGAAAAATTAATTCTGCCTGTATCTTGGTACAATTCACCTTATATAATCTGTTATGTCTTGGATTTTTATTACTGAACATTCCATAATAATCTTCAGAGTGTACAGCTATATGAACAGATTTTGAAAATTAAGTGATATTTCTTGCATTTCCAGATGGGTTTTGTAAACGTGAGATATTTTATGTATGTAACCATTAAAAATATTCTGAAAACACTAAAAGTCACAGGAGTGGCTACTATATAGTGGGTATTCATTGTTAACATTTTAGAGACCATCTGATAAAAGTACAGGTGACATAATTTGTATCCTCCAATATCTGTGTAAAGAAATCTGTTTTTGTGCTTCACATCACCTGCAAGAAATATGGCCAGCCCCATATGCTATAAGGGCTGTGGAGGCAGGGCAGCAAAGTATTGCTGGTAGAAGCGCAGGAGATTCTAGGAGTAGAGGATTTGTTTTGAGGAGGTGTGATGTGGTGTACATTGATAAGGAAAGGTATTTGTGGGGTGGAAGAGAAGACTTGAGACGTGTAAAGGGATTTCAGACTGCAAGATACAAGTTATTTTTTAGTGTAATGGGGAAACTGTCACTGTATCAAAGCAGCCTGTTTTAAGCTCCCACTGAACATCCGAAAAACCTGAATAAAAAAACAACAGGTATTTCATATCCCTGTCAGTTTCATTGTTGTGACCCTATATCACACTGCCTCAAATGCCTGGTTTACAAGGTATGTTACAGTTGTCACAGCTCTCAAGTGAGGTTTAAGAAACTATTAACTTCAATGAATTACAAGATCACTATTAAATACTTGACAGCATTGACTCGTTTCCAAAGCTACAAATCTGTTAGTTTCTTCAAGTTCTGGTTCACTTCAGGACAGCAGTGGGCTTGATCAACTATGTCTGTAAGCACTTGCAATGCAGGGATCACAAGAACAGCATTCGTATGGATGTGTTACTCATTATAAGGTGGGGGAAAGGATACTTTTTAAAATAAATGTCAAAGTGGATTCTGTAAGTCATTGAAAGTTAAATAACCTTCAATAGTTAAGGATCTTAGTAGATCATTTTGCTGCTTTTTCTTAGTGTAATTTTTACTAATGTTCTTGATTTGTTTTTGAGATCTTATTTACCATGTTTGGAAAAAGAAAGCTAACTAGTTTTCCTTTATTATCTAGTCATCCTTCCTCATACTCAAGAACTTGAATCCTTCATGTGTGGCAAATGAGTCTTTAATAGTGCTTTTGTAGTTGCAATCTTGGAAATGAGCACATGTGAGGATGAGGAATTGATCTTTTTGTTTGTTTGTGTGTTTGTTCGTTTCTACTCCACCTAAAGTTTATGTGTACTGAAAAGCTTCTGAACTAGTAGCTACTGGAGTTTGTGGAGGCTATGAGTATAAAACATATGTTTTCTCTGTTCTTATATTCTTTATTATTATCTGCTCTTCTGCATTGTCAGAGATGACAGTTTACAGTATGGACCTGTATTCTGGCCTAGTCCAGTGGTTCATATGTGCTTAATATAGATGTTCTTAATATTGTCAGTCAGCATTTTTTTCAGTGGTGTAAGTGATCAGCCAGCCTGGCAAAGTAGGGTTAGAACAACTTTGCTAGATGAAAGATTTCCCAGAGAAATGGGATATCAAGATTTGAGAAGGGAAATTCTGAAAAATGATGTACATAATGTATTTTTGTTGAAAGATAGCCCTGTAAAAAAAAAAAAAAAAAAAAAACTTGTAATATTTGAAAATATTTCAATTGTTGTCTTAAGACAGTAAAGAAAGGGACAAATGCTAAAATCTACTTTAAATATTTACATTCAGTAAAGCTAACACCTGAAATATAATGTGACAGATCTCAAATGAGTTACAAAATAATTTATTGCACTTGCACAGCCTTACTAAAACATTTTTATTATGGATGTAGTCAATGACTATTTGTAGTTACTTGTTAACTGCACTGTACTTTGTTTAGATATCATCCTGCATTTTGAGGACAGTTTAAAAATCATTGCAAATATTAGAATATTGTGAATTTAAGACAGCACTTGTACCAAATACAAAAGTAATGTCTAATAGTGTGTTTACGGAAGGAGACTTAGGTCTAAAAAAAGAAATATTTTATTTCTGGCTCAGAAACATGAAATTTGGAATCTGGTGGAAATGCCAAACATCTTAGGGTTTGGCTGGCAGTGAATTAATGGGGAAATGGAAGGTTTAGGGGGAACAACCACAAACTCTGTTGGGGTGGACCTGGCATCTATAGTTTCTTTATCCATTGACCAATTTACTTCAATTTCCTTTACTTCATTTTCTTTTCAACAAATGAGAATCTGTTAGATTGGTGGACTTTCTGTGAGCAATTTACACTTCACTCTCCACTTTCTGCTTGAGAGATTCTTGCTCAGCAAAAGTTATGTGACTAATAGCATCCATTGAAATGGGTGTTAACCCATCTCAATTTTGCACACTTCACTATTCCACAACTTCATACCTATCAGAAATTAAGAAATTATTTCACACGTGCAGTATCAGCTAGTGTTGATAAAAGTAGTAATCATTTCAAATATAATGAGAATGGAATCCTGTAGGGAGTGATTTTACCAAAGATTCAGGGTAATGCCTACTTAAAGTCCTCTGCTTGATGTCTTATTTGCAAGAGTTAAAAAACATGCAAAAATTGTTTCTACAAATCTTAAATTTGGGGGCCAGTACTGAGGGCACGCTTTGATCTTAACAGTGTCTGCATAACAGTCTGACTGTTTTCCCTTTATCAGGGCTATAAGGTATGACGTTACGCATAAGTATATATACTTATGTAGTTCCCAGTCCTAGCATTAAAAGGACAGAAAAGGTTGGTTTAAGACTCAGTTCAGCACTGAAAGCCTGTCAATAGAGTTAATGCTGCCCCTCCCCCTGGTCTTACTGCTCCTAATTCTGTGCAACAGTTTGGAAGAAGCAGGTAGACAACGAAAACATCTAGGAAAAGTACAATGTGTATACTGTGCAAAGTCCGGAAATGCAGTTAATTGGAGACAGAAGTTGCTGGCACTTATGAATTGTTTCCTCAGCCTTCAGCAATGAAAGTACTTAAAGACGGAAAGCTGTAGCTTGTTTGAATAGTGAGAACATGCAAAGTGCTTACCCTGTTTTTTGCAGTTTGAAAAGCTGTTTGAGCTTGCTCTGTTGTGTGCTTTACTGAGAGTTGGAGGCTTTTGTCTGTGCTGCGTTTCAGCTATAGTCAAGTCCTGGTAGCATTGTTAGAATCATGGTACTGATACTAGTGTTGAGTTTTAAAATCATGGAAGAAAACCTGCTTCAGACAGTACACCAATATGTAAATTAAAGATTTTGCCTCAGTACTAAAATCTTAAATTCTGAGACATTTTACTAAGAGTACAAAGCCTTAAATTACCACAATGTGTTTTAAAATTTGCAAGTATTGAAATAGTAATTAAGAATAATCTTTTCCAATGTAAATTGAAGAAATGTTCATTTTTATTCTACAGATGACCTAAATTGAGTTCTGAAAAACTGATCCATCTCTCACATTAATATTTGGATGCTGATGGTTTCATTATTGAAGACTTTCTCCATCTGATATGAATGAATTTTTCCTGAAACAGTCTTGCTCTGTTCCTTAGGCAGCATGGTAAGGCTGTGAAGTGCAGCCTTGTACAGCTGGTCCTTGCACACGACTTGCATCTGCTTCACAAGACAGCAGGGAGTGAACTGCAGGGAAGATTTTTATTGAGGTCATGACAAGGCAATGTTATGCCCATTTTTTTTTTACTGATATCTAGTTTGAGATGCTTGTGGAATTAATAAAGAGACAAAAAAAAAAAAAAAAAAAAAAAAAAAAAAAAAAGGAAAGGTATAACACAGTGTGTCTTGTTTCATATGAGAATTAGGAAATTTTGAATTTACTGCTTTTTTTGAGGAACATACCATTATTAGATACGAATGTGTGTAAGCACAGTTGCACAGCAATGCATGCATAGCTGATAGTAATAACCTGCAGGAGGTAGGCAGATACATAAGTCTGTACTGTTTCATGCACTGTCAGTATGAGTATTGTGGCAGGCTTATTTCAAGTCCTGTTCTAGTTCCATATATTTTTAATTTTATTTTTTAATCATTATTTTAATGGTTGTACTGGATGCAGGTACCCAGGTGCTGGCAACAGGGACCTATCACCTCTGTGACAATATATGTAAGAAGGGGTAAAAACGTGTGAGGAGGGAAGGATAAAAAGTGAGAAACATCCATGAAGAGAGCAAGGGCAGAGGAGGAAGGGGAGGAGGTTCTCCAGGTACTGGAGCAGAGATCTCCCTGCTGCCCATGGAGAAGACCATGCTGGAGCAGATATCCAAACTGCTGCCTGTGGAGGACTCTAGGCTACAATAGGTGGATGTGCCCTGAAGGAAACTGCAACCTCTGGAGAGCCCCTGCAGGAACTCCTGATGGTCTGCTGCCCATGGGAACAATCCACAACGAAACGGGTGAAGTAGGAGGAAGAGGGAGCAAAGTGAGCATGCTGACTATACTCCTCATCCTCCCCTGCCCCACTTGGGGTGTGAAGGGGAGGTGGTGTTTTAATTTGTCTTCATTTCTTACTATCCAACTGAGAGAGAGCATCTAGGTGGGTGTCTGGCAGGTGGCTAAGGTCAGCCCACCTGGTGAGTTTCTTGGGGAGTGAAGCATTTTCCTTTGATATGCCAATCAACTGGGTTAAAAACTACTACTACTTAAGTGACTAATGCTGAATAGTAGAGCTCTGAGAACTCATCCTTCAGAGCCTGTAAACTGCTTTCTTTAAAAAACATTCTGATGTTTCTGCCATTTCTTTGAAGTCTGTGTCATGATGTCTTCATTTATTATTGCATTTCATTGAACCTCTGTGAAGAAAATACAACATATGGGCAAGATGCTATTTCATAAATATTTTCTGGTATCTAAAGTCTTCTTTTTGATAGTATTATCTCTGCCCTAGCTCTTTTCTGGGATGTTAAAATATCCTAGGATATTAAAATGGGAACCACTTAATCTCTGGGTGTAGTACGTGTTCACGAATGTTTTCCTGTTACCCCATTTTTTGTGATAATGATAGCAAAGAAAAAAAATCCCTTTATCTTACTTTGCAGTTCTTAGGAAAGCATATTAATTTTTATTACTTTCCTTCACTGCTTAGTTGTGTAAACTCTGCAAGAAACAGCATTATGTTGAAAATATGAGTTGTTTCAACTCTGAGTGATAAGCTGCTACTCTGAATTGGTTTGCAAGGAAGGAATTAAAATGTAGGAATTAAAAAAGTTATTTGCTACTCAATAAATTTCTTGTCTTATGCCCAATACCTGATGACTTGTGCATAGGTGGTCTTCACAGATTACTATAAATTTTATGTTTGTGTATTTTTTCATGACAATATAATTTTATTAGAAATGATAATATTACTTCAGGTTTTCACAGGTACTTGACAGAAAGTCATATCCTTATGTATACTCCAAACAGGAAAAAATAATAGGCAGTAGTTTAAGACAAGGAATGCTCAAAAGAAAAGGGTAGCATGAGTTTTATAACATAGATATTTAAGTAATGTGCCATAATAGTTTCTGTTATGATGTCTTTACCAGTTGGAGTTGCCCAAAATATGCAGATTTTTTCTTCATCTTTGCTCTGTGTGATCCAGTTGGATGTAATCAAATAACAGTTTTCTGACTTAAGAAATATAATCCGTCTACTGTTTTTGTGAATATTGACATGTTTTAGATGTCAGCTCTTCTTATTTTAGCTAAAAGCAAACATTTGGTCTTCTTTCAGGACTAGTGTTTACAATTGGCTTTTTGCATTGGTTTATTTTAAGAAAGTGAATAGTCTTGATATGTGAATGTATGTTGTAGAAAACTTTTATTTATGAGGGCAAATGTCCACTCTAAAATACATGTGGTGGTTGTGTGTCCATTTCAGACTGTGCATACTTAGTTCTGTATAATATTTTGCATGCTCATTTGATGAAGTCTGCCCCACAGTTTTAAGCTGTCACTATGTTGTGTAGATTGGTTAAGATGCAGGAGAAGTACCCAGTTCATTCTTTCTTAGGAGGTTTGAAGATTTTTTTTCCAAATGTCACGGGCATGAACTCCACTGAGATGTATGTAAGTTTTGTCTTACTCAGGTTAGAAACTTGAAAATGCAGACATAAATGAATGCAGTGGGAAAAAAGTACATGGTATGTTATTTTTGCATGATGTAAGTCCACCATCCTATTAAGCTTTTCAGTTGCAGCTACGAGCACTGTTAGCTATTCAGTTGATATTGGTGAAATAGATCAGTTCCTCAGAGCTCACTTACCAAAAGCTACCCAGTGCTAGCCCAGTTGCACATTATTTCATGCATTTTTTAGTCTTTGTTTCATTATGCATTTTCATGACATAGGGGTTTTGCTATTTTGACTGAAGTTTGTATTTAGTCCTGGCATCCAATTGGCATCCAATCTCTGAAAAAAACTTTCAAAGTATGGTGCTTGAATGCCTGGTTTTGCATTTCTTTACTTTCTGTGTTCAGATTTATAGTAGAAGATACTCTTAACTCCACTTGTAATTATCATGAAAAACTAGGAGCATGATTACAAGCATAGGGATTCAACTTCTCTTTATTACATGTGAAATTGTTCAAGAGGTGGAGAAATAGTGATGTGTTTTTGAAAGTAGTCACAATGATCACAAACATATTTGGTTACCCAGATCTATCTGACAACTAACCATTTGAATATATATAACTGAAGTTAGTTTTATTCAATAAACTTTACATCAGTTTTCAGTTCTTTAACTTATGGTTGAGGACACTAAGTATAATTTTCAGAGTTCTGTACTAATGGACTAATGTTCAGTTTATGTAAGGAGATTAAAACCAATGTAAAATGTCAGTGATCTCAGCAAAGCTTCTTAATATGTCTAGGTGGCAATCTGAAGAACAGCATCTTAAAGCTGTATTTTCATTTTACAGCAAAGGGAATGAAGACAGAAGGAGTATACTGGATGTCTTATGATTCAATCTTTGTTGAAGATTAGAGTGCTAAGGCCTTTTGTGTAGATGCATGAGTCAAATATATGTATCTGTTCTAAATCCAGAATTTATCAGCATATATCAGCATAAGTATTTGATAGTATGAACATAGCTAACCTTCTGTGTAACATCCAAAGCTCATGGTAAAAAAAAAAAAAAAAAAAAAAAAAAAAAAAAAAAAAAAACCTAAAAAGTACATGCAAGAAGAAAACAAAACAAACAAACTCATCTACTTTTAAGTTTCTGTACAATGTTAATGATGAACTTCCAACAGTTGTTCAGGATCCTACAGCAAGTGTGTCTGATTGAAAAACTAAATACATGTACTCAGATTTATTTAATGTGAAAGTGAAGAGAGATTGTGTCTTTTTTTGTTTGTTTTGTTTTGTTGTTGTTCTTGTGTTTGTTCTTAAAGTAAACACTGGTTTGAAGGAAGTCATACTTTGTAAGACCTATAAAATTTCATTTTATTTTCTTGCTTTGATCAGAATTTCTTTTTGATTTATCTGTGTGTCAGGCAGAATATCCAACGTGATAATGATGTCTACGTAATTCCAGAAGAGACTAAATTATTTTCTATTTCTGTCTATTTGTAATACATGGAAATATACAGAAGTGTTCTTTGATTCTTTAGCCAGATATACAGTTTTTTATTTCTGTAGTAAAACTGTTTAATACATTTTTTTGGTGATAAACTCCACTGTCAGTCTTGCTGATGACGTATTCATGGAGAAAAAGGAAAGACAAGCACTGAGCATTAGTGACTCTGATAGGAACCTGTGTGTTTTGGGAGTTTAGTAGTTTAAGCTGAGTTAGATTTGCACGGTATTTATACAAATAAGTTATTGTTTGTTTGTTTATTTTAACTTTGACCAAACTCTTATCATATTAGGTATGCATGTGCTATGTTATATTTTTGTGTATGTCTCTGTGCATAAACATGGTGGGGAAAAAAAGCTAACCGTTTAAATGGCCATAATAGAAAGTTTTTCTGTTTTAGCTGCTGGCAAGCTGGGAGGGATTGCTATCTGTCTGTTTATTTATGCATTTATTTACTTAATTTGAAAATGTGCAAAAGGAGTCATAAGTTTTTTCAAGCTTCATAATTGTTCAGGATGTATTCTTACTGCCTGAATTATTCCTGCTTTTTCATTAAATATAGTTATAAAAAAAAATTGACAATATGCTAAGTTATAGAGCTAGTGTATAGACTTTTCTGTACATGCTGTACATATTTAAATGACCCTGTGGGTCTCCCAAAGCAAGTTTTTAACATTCCAGATCTTTTACTGAGCATCTGCTACTGGAGTGTAGCCACCCACCCACACATTTCATTGAAATAAATGAAATTTATTCCACTGAAGTAAAAGGACTTGTAAAATATGAAGGTAGTCACCTTGCTAGTAAGGTTACTAAGACAAAGGTTTTTCTTAAATGGAGCTTTTGAACTGTGTGCACAATTATATAGTTTATTTAATTCTTATCTTATGTGTTCCTTTTGTTTTCCTTTGCAGATGGGGTTTATACAGATTAATGAGGACTTCATATTTATTGAGCCACTCAATCGCACCTTGGCTGTGACAGGTCATGCACACAGGGTGTACAGACGAAAAAGGTCCATAGAGGAGAAAATAACTGAAAAGACAGCTTCTCAGAATCAGTACTGTGGTGTTGTTACAGGTAATATACAAATCCCACTGAACAGACTTACTGTAGTGGTCATATTTTTAAGATATGTAGATAATAGTTAAAGGCAACAAAACCAACTAAAGCATATCTGATTATTCCTGCAGTAGTAACTTATGGGGGACTTCAGGATGGCATGTTTTCAGTTTCACTTGTCAGAAGAGGGAACTGTCAGTTGAGGAATACACACTGCTTCTTAAATGACCGATTATATTTGAAAGTAGAAACATTTTGGCCATTTTAAATTTTAATTACAACCTATTTCTTTGTCCTCTCTATTGTCTTGGTAGTTGCTGGTTTGCTTGCTATGTGCAGTGCTTGTACGTAATTTTCAGTTTTAAAACATGAGCAAAGTTCATTCCAGTTTCAGTTGTTAATGTTCTGAACTTCTAAAAAAGTTTGACACTGAAAGTAAATGATCTTTATAACAGTGTTCTTGTTTTATTATTGCCACTTAAAATAACTGTGTGATACAACCTTAGTGGAGGGTAGAAACAATTCTTGAAGTAGAAGGGTTTCAACCAAGTTTGGTGCGTAGGGATCATTTAGTTATGTTCACTGGGGAGGAAAAAAAAAAAAAGGATTTTGTGAAAGAAGATGCTCTGTTGTTCTTGTTTCATCATCAGTTTCTTTTCTTCAAAGGAGAGTGGACATCTCAGTCCTTTAGATATCCTCAGCATGAGCTGAGGATATTTTTAATACTGTTGTATGAAATTATTATTATTATTATTATTATTTTCCTTCATGTTGCCTAACCTTGTACAAGAGAAATATTGAGAAACTGTAGAGAAATAGCAGAGGAACCTGATATGGCTAGAGAGAATCTATGAGAGAATCTGGAGAAAATCTATATGGCTAGGGAGAATCTATGTCATCTGGGGTGAGGTAGTAGGAAATTTCTTCCATTCAAAGTTGTTCTGGCAACCTGTTGAAGAAAGAAGGGTGGATGCAAGTGAAGTCTTCTGGTGCTGATAGTGGCTGTGGAGGGAAGATAGAGCCAAAATTTCCTTAGGATTGTGCTATGACAGGATGAAAGACAACAGTTCTAAGTACCATTATGGGCAATTTCAGTCGGACACATGGGAAGAAAATCCTCATCAGGGATGGCAGGCAATGCCTTGAGAGACTGTGCCGTCTGCATCCTCAGTGATTTATAAAATGTTGCTGTGAGTGGCTCATAAGAGAAGTTGGAGCCGGGGGTTGACCTAGCTGGCCTCTGGATGTCCCTTCCAGCCTAAACTATTCTTTGGCTGTGTGGTTCCTTGTGAAAGCTTCTAGAGCACTGTCTGTTTTATATGGTTACAGAGTAGACTTGACAGCTTTTTTTTTTTTTTTTTTTTTTTTTTTCTTCTTCTTCTTCATTCTGGAATTAAAGTATTTTATAATTAGGCTCCCATCCAAAAGTTGAAATGAAAATGAATTGGCAAAGCAAGGCTCTTTGTGTTGTTATTAAGAGGAACTAAGTAAATGCCATGTAACTTACTCCACCAGGCTCTGTATTTCTCTTATTAACATTGTATTACTTTACCACTGCTTATCTAAAAGCAAAGTTGTCTGTATGAACAAAAGTTGTCACTACATAATGTAAAGCTGGTTATTCCTATGATATTCTTATGATCATCGTTAGTGCTAAGTGAGTTAGAGCACGTGTGCCTATATGTGTTTGGTAGTGAAACAGAGAAAATGAAAAGTGTGCATGTGTGTGCACGTGCGGGTAGGGAAGGGGAGAGAGGCATCTCATAAACAGCAATCTTCAATATGTATGGAAATGAATAAAGATGCAGACTCTTCTGTAAGGAAATTATTTTTCTGTCATGTTCATTACCAGTCATCCTTTCACTTTCTCTAAGATGGAAAAGTCAGCTTACTCTGTTCTGATAATCTTAAGCCCAAGGCTCTGACTTGGTGCAAATAGTCTGTCAACGGAGATTCAAATATTTTTTTTTGAAGTAAGTTTCATTATCTTTATTACTAACATGTAATTTCAAAATAACTTAAGCTGTGCATAACTGATTAGCATCTGCTGGTGTAACCTTTTTGCTAGGGGGTTTAAATGTCTGCAGTTTCTATCTGGTTCTTTTCCACTAGCAGTACTAGTCTCTCACTGTGCTATTACAGGTTGTTTTACTTATTGCAGCTGCAGTGTTACATTGATAAAATTTCTGTCTATTGCAGGAGCAGCTTTCTGGTGTGATATTCCTTAGCTAATATCACCAGAAAAGTCATGCTATGGGCACAGCCTTAAAGGTGAATCCTAGCAATAATAATAATAATAAAATAAAAAATAAAAAGACCTTCTACAGAAATATTAGAGAATTTAAAGTCATATCCTAAACTAAGTAGATTAATGAGACAAAGATAAAACAGTTGAAATACTGGGCACACTGATATGATATCCTTAGATTTCATGCAGCTGTCCTGTGTAGAGTCATAGCTGTGTGACAGTCTAACTTCTTGGCAGTCTGGCAACTTCTCAGCAGTATGGATTTCTGTGACAGCAGGATCTCCTACTTATACAGTACTTGTGTCAGAATAGGTGTCCTGGAACAGGTATTTCTGCTGCTGGTTTTGAGCCAAATTGATCTCAAAGACTGGCTACATATCAAGCAAATATATATTGCCAATGATGAATCGTAATTATTAAAAGGAATGAATATTGGTACTGGAGGTGTTGAAAAATAACTATTGGATATAATGGCTTTTCATGAAGAACTAGAGGAGGCAATCAAAGAAAGTATTGTTTGTTGTCTGTAACTGTTGTGGGCTGGATTGAAAGATGCTGCACAGGGAAACTTGTTTGGTGAGAACAAAGAACTTGTTTTTGTGAATGGGGTGCTTTTTTTTTTCTTACTAATTGGGGGAGGGAGAGAATCATGCTGATGGAAACATGCTTTCTGGATTTGTGGGAATGTATTTGAATATCCTTTCATTGCATGCGTGTGATTTATTTACGTATGTGAACCAGTTGCATATACACAGATCTGACACTCCACACCTTCTGTAGCATATGGCCCATGAAACATTTCAGATCAAACCAGATCAGAAGTCTGTTACAGAGAAATCAGGAAAGAAACAGTTACTATTACAGCAAAGGTCTACATTGAGAAACTAATCTCTTCCTTCTGCTTAATATGAAGCACTTGTTCCAGCCTGAAGTTGGTTGTAGAGTTTACTGAGGTCATGGCACATGAATGATGCACTCAGGGTTGGGGGGTGGAGGAGAGAGATAATCTTCTAAAATGTTCATTTCTTTTCACACAGACTAATGAATGAGAGTGCTGGCATTGAATATTGAATATTGCATCTCTTCTGTGTTTGAGAGACTGGAAGCTGCTTCTTTTACGAGCAGATTGTGCTCTTAGAGTGATGCTATTTTTGCAGAAAAAAAAAAAAAAAGTTCAAACTGGATCAAAGGCAGAAGTTTGACTTTATGGGATGAAGACTGGGCTGTTAGCTGGGAGAGCTATGTTAGTTCTTACTCTAAATGCAGTTTTTATCTAAAAATCATGAAATTAAGCATAAATAATCATAGGTCTAGAGTTTTGAGATTGCACTAGAAGATAGTGGTGCTGCATGAGGTGTTGGTTCTCATTCCTTGGGTCAGAAGCAAGTTGTCTTTCTGCATTAGGACTTCTAAATCCGTATCGAAACTGAAGCAGAGTTATGGTCAGCTGTGTGTGTGGCTTCATAATCTCTTTGATATTTGGCCAGAGTGCTATTCACCATACTGCAATTTCTGTATGGCTAGTGTACTCGTCTTCTTTTCCTGGGGAATACAAAGCCTAGGGAGGGATGGTGGTGGGCTCTCTGGTCTGGGCAAGAAGTGAGTATACACAGAGAAAGCTCCTGTGTGTGAAGGCTGGCCAAGCGTCCAGGAGTCTTGTAGTCCTAGCATCTTCATAATGTTGGCTCAGATATTTTGGACAACTGGGTGCTACAGTGGCTCAGTATTCAATCCTTTTTGTTATTTTCTGGGGGGGGGAGTGGGGAAGGAGGAATTTTTTAGCTTTGTTAATGCTTGTTGTTATTTTTGTTTTATAGCCTATTGAATGTCAAATATACTTGCAAAGATAGTGAGTTTAAGTAATGCATTTATATGAAATCTTCATGTTTTTTATTGTTGTACCAAAAATCAAAGTCTTAGTGCACAGAACATTCCTGTAGAATTTCTGAAAATTATTTTATTTTGCCAGTGTAAATAAGTTTTAAGCTGAATTATACATCTTTACTTTGAAGAAGCATTTTTTTTTTCAGTTAATCTGACTTTTATTTTTTTTTTTTGGTACAGACATTGTTGATATAGGTATTTTTTTAGAGGAGTTATTGTTTCTTATGTACTATACCTTCAGTAATGAG
Organism: Heteronetta atricapilla; assembly: GCA_011075105.1. NCBI lineage: Eukaryota > Metazoa > Chordata > Aves > Anseriformes > Anatidae > Heteronetta > Heteronetta atricapilla. The sequence goes on along the minus strand of CM021763.1, from coordinate 50,455,751 downwards.
CAATTCTTTGCAATTTTTACTTGTTTATGAATGTATCAAAAATCAAGTGTTTTTGCCTAATGCCTATTTTGCCTGGCATGTGGCAGTAATCACTGAATGCCACTGCTGCCAACATTACCAATTATATTTATTTAAAGGTCTGGGGGAAGAGCTAAAATTTTCAGATAAATTAGATCTCAAATGATTGGGAATTCTGCCAGCAATTTGGAAAAGGTTGACTGGCCAAGAACAGATTGTCCTTTGGTTTGTTAACCTGGCAGACACATGAGACAAATGAGGGGCACTGCCCCTTGCAGCCAGCTTGTCTGTGGAGCTGAACAGTCTTCTCATATACTACAATCCTGAAGAGGATTCAGCAGTTTCTGGGACTGTGTTGATCTTAGTGTTTAGCACAATGCTGTATTAAATAGTGGGCTGCTTACTGTCAATTCTAAACAAGAAGAAGATCTCTGGCTAAAACTTTAGAAAACTATGTTAGCGAACTTCTCAGAACAGCCATGTTGATATTAATATTTTTCAACCTATAGCTGCTGTTAGTGAGAAAGAAGTGAACAATGAATAAACTATGTGGTTGGAAACTGTACAGGAATCAATCACTGCTCCTAGGAGGAAGTCAGGATTGACCAGATGGCTCAAGAGAGATCTTCTGTAACCCAAATGAGTTTACTGTTTAAATACAGAGCTATAGCTTACTCCTGCAGCATTAGAGGTTTCTATGGTAGGTTGGTTATAAAACTTACAGGGTGTGTTTTCTTGGCACAAATCCTGACACTGTAGTTTCATTAAAACAATTCTCCAAAGACTGACAAACACATGTATAATGTTTTATAAACTAGGCTACAGATCCAATTATCAAACGTAAGAAGAGTTTGGGGCTAGCTGTATATATAAGGATAAACAAATGTTTGAAGTATCAAAATGAGAGTGTCTAAAATTAATAATAGTTTATGAATGTATCTGCTGTTTCTATTTAGGAAATCAAACACCAAATATTTTATTTATTTTCATTTATTTTATTTATTTATTTTATTTTATTTTCATTATCATTATATGATATTTTCATGTGAAAAATAATATTGTATGCTTACCTGTGTTTTCAAATCCTACATTTTCACTAGTTGTACAAGAAACAGTCTTTTTAAAATGTAGTAGGCTGGCCTAAATCTCTCTCACACGTAACTCTCAATAACTGACTACAGAACATTTTTGAAGTATTGATTCTTAGTACATACAGTATAAGTACTATAGTTATTATAGTATACTATTTACACATAAAAGTATATAAGTTATATTTAAATTTAATCTATGCTATACATATATGTTTATATAAACATATATACCTTATAAAATAAGGTATTTTATATTTTAAAGTCAATTTGAACTTTAAGTGATTTTTAGGGTATTTTTGCAGCACTTTCCTGAAATATGACTTGTTTTTTGAGAATATTATTGTGTTATAAAGTTAACTGAAGGAACTTTCCTATTAAAGATGAGAGTGATTAATTGCAAAACATTTCCTTACAATTTCTGCATATTTGATTGTTTCCAGAACATGTGTTTATAATTGTCATCTTGAGCATCACTTTTCTTGTAAACAGAGAGACCAATATTCCATTGTAGAAGCTGGAAAAAAAAATTATTCAGTCCCCAAAGTTTTATGTTCTTGAGAGAATCTACCAGATTTTGACTGTTACCACAAGAGTTTTCATTTTATATTTTGTTTTGGATGAAATTAATTTCAATACCATTGTTAACTGGCATATCAGACCACTTTCCGGATCAATATGTTTCTGAGTAAATAGTTTTACTTTTTTCCATAGGTACTGAATTAATAATGGGGACGTTGTCTTTTTTTTTTTTTTTTTTTTTTTGAGATAAAAAAAAATTAAAAGATAAAAGATAAAAGATAAAAATTAACAAAAGCAGCAACCTCTCTCTTACTATAAATGTACTATGTTTAAGATTTGGAGATTTCTGCCCATGGATTTTGGATTTTGTTTTGTTATTTTGCATTAGTTGTTCATAATGACTGCAACACTGACTTTCTATCAGTACATTAATCCTGTAAGTAAAACTTCACTTTTTTTTTTTTTCCTGACAAACTTGCATCCTACATGTTTTTATATGATTCACAAGAAAGTTCTTTCATCTTTCAAAACAGTGAAATGTATATTTTCTTGATACTATTTTTGTAGCAAATCTGCATTTGTCATCTATTACACTAAGATACATTAATTTCATCAAAATATTGTCTCTGATTTATGGAGATGAGCAGATAGTAATTCTGCAGTCTCAGTGACACTGTTAATATAGCTTTCTCTCACAAACTATCTAGGAGGCACTTACTATTTTATAAATGTGTTAGGTGAAAGGATGCAAAGAATCTGCCTGATTTTATTTGAACAGCTTGGTAACAATCCTGTTTCTCTGGTGTGAACTAACATTCATATGTAGATCAGGCCTTCAATCTAAGCCTAATTGCATTGGCAGTGCTAAATAAGCATGTATTACTGAGCATAGGTATGTTCACATATTCTATTCCACACAGTCAGTTCTGACTATTCCACACAGTCAGAATGATGTCCTAATCACAGGTAGCAAATCCTAAAAGTACCATAGGGGTACTTTGAAGGGTGAATTCATCAAGAAATGTTTTTATGTTGCAGATAAAAGAAAATCCAAGAATCAGAAAGTGTCAGAAAGTGGAAGAGGAAAACGATACTCTTACAAATTACCTCAGGAGTACAACATAGAAACTGTTGTGGTGGCAGATCCAGCTATGGTATCGTATCATGGAACAGATGCTGCCAGAAGGTTTATTTTAACCATCTTAAACATGGTAGGAAGTTTAAAATTAATTTTGGTGTTTTCCCAAACATACATAACATGCATAGTGCATATGCTCTGTGCATACACTAATGCATACATAGCGGGCTGATTTATGGCTCCTTTTAATTATTCTGACTGAGCACCTATAAAGGGACAGTCAGTAAATAACCATCAGCTGTCTGTCAGGATTTAATCCGTGTGTTTTTCAGTACAAAACCATGATGCTTCAGACTTGTCTGTAACATGTGGTTTTATATCATCATAAGTGCGGCCAGAAAATGGGAGCTGACCAAGGTGATTTTATGGTTAGGAGCACAATGTTGGGAAAGTTGGTGTATCGAATGATTTCTCATGATTTATACTTGCTATAAAAAAAAAAAAAAAAAAAAAAAAAAAAAAAAAAATCATGGACTGTGTGAATGAAACAGTGCATAAAAAAAGGGGGTAATGCATTACATCTCCTCCCAGCTACAACTTCATTGCACTCATTTGGTTCTTAAAGCAGTGATAACTAGCATCTGTAATGCTAGAGAAGGTTATCCTGAAGAAAGAGAGTAAACTGAAGAATAAATAAAAACTTCAACTATTCTCCCTGAAGAGAAGTCTTATTGCCATGATCCTACACTTAACTGAATAGGAATTTTCCTATGAGCAATATACTCTTTGAATCATAGATTCATTAAGGTTGGAAAAGAGCTCCAAGATCATCTGGTCCCACCATCACCCTACCACCAATATCAACCACTAAACCAAGCTCCTAAGTACCACATCCAAGCTTTTCTGAAATACCCCCAGGGATGGCAACTCCACCACTTCCCTGGGCAACCCATTCCAATGACTGACTGCTCTTTCTGAGAAATTTCTCCTATGTTCCAACCTAAACCTCTCCTGGTACAACTTGAGGCCATTCCCTCTAGTCCTATCACTAGTTATCTGCGAGAAGAAGCTGACCCCCAGCTCCCCACAACTTCCTTTCAGATACCTGTAGAGAGCAATAAGGTCTCCCCTGAGCCTCCTCTTCTCCAGACTAAACAACTCAAGTTCCCTCAGCTGCTCCTCATAGGACTTGTGTTCCAGGCCCTTCACCACTTGAGGTGTGGCCTCACCAGAGCAGAGTACAGGGGGACGGCTACACTATTCCTGATACAAGCCAGGATGCTCTTGGCCTTCTTGGCCACCTGGGCACACTGCCGGCTCATGTTCAGGCACCCCCAGATCCTTTTCCTCTGTACAGGCTCCTTCGAGCCAGTCTGCCCCAAGCCTGTAGCATCGCATGGGGTTGTTGTGACCAAAGTGCAGGACACTGCACTTAGCCATTTTGAACCTCATGCTTAAGTGTTTGGAGAAACTGGGTAAACTTTAAAAACGGGTTATGACCTCTTTGGGGAAAAATCTTTTCTGTGCTCCCAGAAGTAATACCACTTAAGCTTTATTTTCCTTTCAAAATACCAACACACAATACATTAATGCTTTGTAGACATTACAGAAAATTAAAGCAGTCACACTAAAATATTAGAATTTTGCAGTTTCTTTGAGTTCTTATATTTTAGACAACAGTGTGTTGTGTACAATACAAGCATCTAGTTTTATTTACTGTTTTTTATCTTAGGTTTTTAACCTTTTCCAGCACAAGAGCCTTGGACTGCAAGTGAATCTTCGGGTTACTAAGCTTGTCCTCCTTCATGAAACTCCGGTAAGCATGCATTATTTTTGTGTTAGTCTGTAGAGGGTAATGCTACTTTAACTTTTTGCTCTGTGAAGGCTAGCAATATTCACTCACTTCAATGGCTGACAGATTTTCTCAGTTTGCTTTTATATTTTTATTTATGTAATTATTTACAGTGCTGGGCAGCCCCAGTAAAGATCACATTTTTCCTAATCTATGTGCTGTATGTACATACTGAGACTTTTCTGTGCTTGCAGCTGAAAGTCAGTAAAAAAAGAAAAAAAATCATATGGAAATTGGCTATATCTTTACAAAATCTGTTTTTGTTCTGCTTTTTGTAAATTCATGTAATTCAATGCAAAAACAAACAAACAAACAAAAAAACATTTTTAAACCTGGTGGACAATAGGAGAATTGATGTTCTTTGTCAGCCAGCCGCTAGGCAAATGAAAGTTTCTATGGTATAGCACTGTTGTTTCCTTGCACCTTTCAGACATCATCTCAAATCCTGTTCTTTCTTTCTGGATAAAGACAAGCTAGCTGATGTCTTGCCTGACACTTTGTGGGAACCTGTGGTTTTGTATCATATTTCAGGAAAATATCAACTTGATATCTTTTCATTTCTACAAAATATTAAGGGAATCTGTTCATATTTCAGTTAGTTTAATAAGAAAAAAAGGAACCCCTTATCCATGTTTTAAATTAAAAAAAAAAAAAAAAAAAATCCAGTCAGTAAGAAAGTGTTTCTTTCTTCAGTGTCCTCACAGCAAGTGTAGAAGTCACATTCATGTTCAAATCTTCTTCATGTTCATCTTCACATCATGAATCTTTTCTTCTCTTTGAACAGGGAAAAATCATCAATTAAAGGGGACAATATATTAGGTGAACAGATCTGCATCTCAGTGCAGTGTCTTCATGCACAACTGTAATGTGAAAAGATGGGTTTAAGTTCAGAAGCAGAAACCATCTTTCTTCTGTGTGCACACGTGCCATGAAAAGAATAATATTTTTGCTATTTCATTCAAAGAATGTCCTTAATTGCATTTACAGAAACACAATTTTAACTTTTTTTTTTTTTTTTAATTTATTTCCAGGCAGATATGTATATTGGGCATCATGGAGAAAAAATGCTAGAAAGTTTTTGTAAATGGCAACATGAAGAGTTTGGCAAGAAGAATGATATACACTTAGAAATGTCAACAAGCTGGGGAGAAGACATGTCTTCAGTTGATGCAGCTATACTTATCACAAGGTAAAATACAGAAGGATGAGCATTGAAAAATGGGGAGAGGCATAATAAGAATATTATGGATCAAGAATAGATCAAATGAGTTGACAGATGATCAATATACTAAGACTTTGGTATTGAATGAGAAAGAACACATCTTGAGGCTTCTTTCCAGAAAAAAAAAATTTACATTTATTGAAGGTCTTTTTAGAGGCTGAAATGTTAGAACAAGAAGGTACTAAAGGGGTGGTAAAGACTGTTTAGAAAGCATTAGTTCCAGCTAGTAAATATCTGAACTTACAGATAGGTCATTCTCATGTTTCTTTGTCTAAAGGACAGATGCTTCTTTTCACCTGCATTCATTTAAGAGAGAGCACACACAGGGCTGCAGATACTTTCATTCAAAAGACAAAAGCATATTTAGATCTTCTGGACCTAGATCAGCATGGCATTAATCACAGTACTGTATTATACTTCCCTGTAATGGATGTAGAACCAGTATGTCTCACTGTGTGCTCAAGATACATGTGTACACAGTACATTCTTTGTAGCCACAGGGCTGTGAGCTCAGATCTGCAGTTCATTATAACTCTACAAGTTCACACATTCAGAAGGAAATATGCCTTCAACTTACCTGTTTCCTCCAAAGCAGTGGATTTAGGTTCTAAATCCGGGGGGATGCATCTTGATGATCAGACAGTCCACAGCCATTTTCCATAGAGAAGGATAGAATGATGTTCTAACTGGTCTATAGTTGGGCTTAGTCCCATTTTTGCAGTAGAGGTTGGACTGGATGATCTTCAGATGGCCCTTCCAAATAAACGTTAGAATACTATTGTGCTATACCATGCTAGCTAGTTACGTGGTATCCTAAAATAGTATCCTATACTATTTATTCAGGGCAATCTCACTGGGAGTTATATGCATTTTGTAAAATTAGGCTACATTCTAAGTACCCCAGTATCAAAATTTCAATTTTCTGAACAAAATACAATGTTTCCCTAAATTTCCCTGCTTTGGAGAGCAAGTCACATGCTGGAAGCAGGAGATGCTGAAGTCCCTCTGTCTTCTGTGATAACTGTTTTATTGCTACTTTTGCTGTTTTATTGCTTACCTTTCCTTAAAAAAGCTCACACCCTTTTCTTGTTAACCTCCATCCACTATTTATTGTGTTCTGTCTGCTTTATGAATTGTTATTTCTTTGAGGAGCCAGATGAGCTTTTGTTACACATTTCTGTATTAGCTAAGTGGTAGTCCTTCACTCACATTCCTGTAAACTACTATGTAAGACACAAGAAATAAGAAAAGCAGACAATGGCATCTGCAACAAATTTCTGTTAGCTTATCAGCAAACATCTTTGGGATGGCAGACTGGAAAGGAATTTATCAGATTAAGACCCAGACTTATCTTAATAACAGTGATGAGTTGGTGGGGAAAGTCTACATGGAGAAGGAAAAGTGTGAGCAGTAGGAAAGAATGAGCTTACTACGGCATGAGGAATGGACAAGTATCCTACATGGCAGCAGGTTGATGAATAGTGTTAAAGGGAAGCGGAGGTTCTTGAATCTCAATGTATGCTGTAATTGTTGAAAGGTAATTGATAAATTGCATACTGTTTGATTGCTGTAAACATGAGGTTGCTGAGTGACCTCTTATCTGTCCCCTAACTTTGATAAGTTGCAGTATCTGAATCTTCAACAGCAACTTAGAGAAGCATCGAATCCTTCAAGCCTATACCTGTGGCACTGCCAGGAGAGTAAAAATTACTATACCATACATTGACAGTTGGCAGTTCTCCCACATCTGATCTTCCAATCTGTTGTCTCAGCTTAATGGGCAATTGCATAACATTAGACACGTTTTCAAACTGTCTAGGCTGCGCTTCTTAGCATGGGAGTTGTATCTCAACAGCAACGTATTATGAAATAAAGAGTTTAATACATCTTTCCTCTATTTTTTACATCTCTACCTTAATCAGCCTTCGTGGAAAGAGAAGAGTTCTGAACTGATGCAAATGAGGTGTTAGTTAAAGCAGTCAAGATGCAGTAGCCTGGAGATGTCTTTGGCAAACTGTGTGTTTGACCACAGACGTTTTTTAAATTTCAGGCAGCATTTCTAAATATTAAAAAAGCTTCTAAGTTTTGGAAAGTCTACTCATACTTTAAGACACACTTATCTGATATACTTTTTAGTAATGATATTCTGATTTGCATTGCCTTAAGCTTTCTCTATGTCAGTTTTAATATGTTTTTTGAAGTGAATCTCTGATAAGTGTTAAGGAAATTGAAACAAAGAGTGGGGAGGTGATTGGTTGGAGGTCAGTTAATAAGTCAGTGCTGGAGCCAGGATTTAAAGATCTGTTCTGAAGTTTTTATTTTTTCAGTGGTATTATTCTCTGGACTATACTGCCTCCCATCTCAGAGCTGCTTTAGCTGCTAATAAATCACACCAGTGCGGTTTGCTGACTGTGGGAATGTTTTGCTAATCCAGGCTCCCTCTGCACATCATCAGGTTTATGGTATAGCTAACCACATGTGTGGCTACACTTGTGTGTTTTGTTAATTCACAGAGTCTTAATTCTGTTTTACAAACACAGAACAGGCTCCTTTGTCATAACTTAAAAACAGCTTTGGACAGCAGACCTGCTTTATTGAGAGAAATAATTTTGTTTAGAAAGATGAACATCATCTGCTTGGTATATTTCAAGTAAAAAATGTAAAGTTTTAATTATCTAGCACATTCATTTGGCAGACTGTCTAAAATTTGCCTGCACCTCCATTTTGTCTAGCATGACAATAGAAAAGCAAATGTTTTTGTAACCAGAAGAGTTAGAAATAAGGTACTAAGTATCACTATTCTGCAGAACTAATATTTAATGTTGACTATAAAAACATAATGTGTACATAATAGAGATTTTTATTCAATAGTCAAAGAACCATCATAACCCTTTCAAGAACAAGGTATTTTCAAGACATATTTTTGCATTTCTTTTGCAAAACTGAAAGCCAAACCAGTTTTTCACAACAGCTTTTACTTTCTCTGCAGCCCAGATAGGCTGCAATGATACCTGTGATTCCCTTTTAATTGCCTTATTCTGATGAAATAATGTCAACTTTAAAATATGGTGTCATAAAATAAAAGGAAGACTGACAGGTAACATTTGAATAGTGTGTTTAGAAAGGATAAGGGAGTCTTGATATAAGGAGTATGTACGAATTAAGACAAAAATTATTTTAAGGACTCTTTTGGTAAAACAATTATAAATTATCTCTATTGATTTGGAGATAAACATACCAGAAAGTATTTTTTCTCTGTTGAAAAAAAAATCGGAAATTAGCATAGTTCAGTTGGATGGGACTTAAATCATCGAATCCATTTACCTGAACACTTCAGGGCTAACTAAAAGTTAAAGCATATTATTAAGGGCATTATCCTAATGAACACCAGCAGGCATGGGGCATCAACCACCTCTCTAGAAAGTCTGTTACAGCGATTTACCATCCTCACAGAAATGACATTTTCCTTAATGTCCAGTTGGAACCTGCTGTGGCACACCTTTGTGCCATTCCCATGTGTCCTGTCATGGGTTCTTAGGGAACACCTCCCTCTGCCCTTCCCCTCCTCAGGGAGTTGCTGAGAGCCATGAGGTTGCCTCTTGGCCTCCTCTTCTCCAGACTGGACAACCCAAGACAAGCCTCTCTTCATAGGACCTGCCTTCCAGCTCTTTTACTAGCTTTGTTGCCCTCCCCTGGATGCTTTCAAGTATCTCAACATCCTTTCTACATCGTGGAACCCAGAACTGCACCAATGCTAAATAGAGCAATCAAATCATCTCTTCAGACTGTCTGGCTATGCTGTGGTTAATGCACCCCAAAATGTGGTTTGCTGCCAAAAACTGCTGGCTCATGCTGAGCCTGCTGTCACCAGCACCCCCACGTCCCTTTCTGCTGAGCTGTTCTCCCTCCAGCCACTCCTCTTCCAGTGTGTGCCTGTGTCTGGCATTACTCACTCTGCCCCAAGTACAGAACCTGGCAGAACCTTTGCCTTTGTGGAAGTCCATGCTGTTGATGCTCCCAATGCTCCCATCTATCTAGATCCCTCTGCAAGCCTCTTGTCCCTCCAGAGAGCCACATCAGCATTGTCAGCAAACTTGCTAGGGATGCCTTCAACTCCTGCATCCAGATCTCTGATAACAATGTTGAACAGAACTGGCCCTAGAATTGAGCCCTGGGAGACACTGCTAGTGACTGGCCACCAGCCAGATGTGGTCCCATTCACTACTCCTCTTTGAGTGCTGCTGTTCAGACAGTTCCAGCACAACATGTTCCTTTACATCTCAGATTTCTTCACAAACAACAGGTCTAGGAGGTTATGTGACAGAAAATTACCTTCTCCATGCTTTAGGAATTTCTCAGACTTGTTTCTTGCAGCATTATGATATCCCTGCATGATACTGCAGTTTATGTCTGGGAAGTTGATCTCCTTTCTCCTCCCCCCACATCTTTTGTTGCTGAAGATGATGTCATGTGGCATGGAATATCTCCTTGGTCAGTCTATCTCATCTGCCCTGGCTATGTCTGCTCCCCACCTCTTGCCCATGCCCAGCCTACTTGGCCTTTGGTGAGGCAGGGCTGGAGATAACCTTGAACAGCCTTGATGCTGTTCCAGTGCTGCTCAGCAATAGCCAAAACATTGGTGAAACATCACCAACATTCTATGTACAAGTGCAAAGCACAGCAGTATGTAGGCTGCTGTGGGGAAAGCCAGCTCCATTCCAGTACAACATCATCCATTTATTCATATTTGTCTTCAGTATCTGTAGTCTCTGCACTCTGAATGATATAGAATTGAAACAATGCTTGAGGCATTTTCACTGTAAGAAGTGATTCATTCTATAGAAATTGCAAATGGCATAAACAGTAGTTAGATTTACTAAGTATTGTTGCATTTTCAATTATTTGTAGACTACAGAAGTCTTCCTAAACCTAGAACAAGATTTTTTTAAGCATTGTTGATAGTTACAACACACTGAGGAAGTACAGTTCCTTCGAATATATGTGTAATACTGAAAACTTATATGACAAGGTCACCCCAGAAGGTTGCAGGGTCCGGCAGTCAAAAACTGTTGAAATGTAACGGGATAGAGATTTGTTATTAAGATTCACTACAGTGAAATACAGCTCTGTAAAACTGAGTTCTTGCAAGTGCACAGTGAGAGAGAAAATTATTTGTCTTCATAGTTCTTTTTTCCATCACTACAATTTAATTACTGCAGGCTCTCCTGGTTTCTTTGCAAACTTTTACAGTGTCTACTGTTTTATTTTGACATCCACAACAGTTATCAAGGGAGGTCATGAGAACCACAAATATCCTTACTATTATTTACTTTTAATAGGATTGCGTGTGCAGGCAGAAACATGGAAACATGAAAAGAGTGCATCTTAGAATCAAAGTTGTTTTTTTTTTTTTAAAAAAAAAAAAAAACAAAAAAACAACAACAACAAAAAAGACAAAACAAACAAAACAAAAAACAAAGCAAAAAGCTCTCCTGTATTTATCACATAGATTTTAAAACTTAGAAATTTTTGTCTTGTGTATTCTTAAAATCTACCTAATTTTAAGTTATTACATGCTGTTATTTTTTTTTTAAAGTTCAAGATTTTTGAGTCTGTAAAGCTGATGAAACCTGTAATATTACATGTGAGAAAAATCTGCATAAATGTATCTGTTTCTGTCAACGTGGTCTTTAGGACTGTAGTATTCATGCAATGTATGTTCCATTCAGTAATATCTTTCATACATACATACCCTCGTGTTACATACCCTTGCATGAAGATAAACTCAATTTTAAAACTATGATTATTTAGTCTAAGTCTAAGTATTAAATTTAGTCCAAGTCTAAGTATTAAAATTCAGCCAGTTATTTTTACTTTTGATTTTTGTAGTGAGCAAGAATGCTAGGCAGTCTTGAAACAAAGATATAAAATAAAGGATCATTAGCTGTGTTATGAAATAGACCATTGCCTTAGTTTTAGAATGAACAATTGTGTCTTATTTCTAATCTGTGTCACTTCAGCTTTCAAACAGGCATCTCTTTCTACCATTTGTAGCTAAAGAGCTGTTTGAAAGCTCCTCCCTATATAAATACTTGTAGGCTCAACTCATCTTTGTGTGTAGTCACAACTCATCTTTCTCTTAGATTAACTAAGAGAGTTTTTTAAGCTTGTTTCCCAGACATGTAATCATTCTCTTAGCTCTTTCCAGACCTTTTCATATTTTTCAAATTGTAAGCACCAAAATTTGACACAGCACTGTGAACAGGATACTGTCCACTCTCCTGAAGAAAACTCTTACTGCCTGTTTTCAAATGTTATCCTTCTCATGTTGTCCTTCAAGTTTTGGGATCCAGTTTCGGCTACATTACACAGAATCACAGAATGGTTGAGGTTGTAAAGGACTTCCAGAGATCACCTAGTCCAACCCCCCTGCTCAAGCAGTGTCACCTAGAGCATGTTACACAGGATCACATCCAGGCAGATTTTGAATATCTCCAAAGAAGGAGACTTGACAAACTCTTTGGGCAGCCTGTTCCAGAGCTCTGTCACCCAAACTTTAAAGAAGTTCTTCCTCATATGGCAACGAAACCTCCTGTGGTTCAAGTTATATCCGTTAAAAAGTTATATCCATTAAAAAGTTATTCAGATGATTAATATATAAAAATTGATTTGTCTTCATTCCTATTTGTATTCTACCAGATCTCATTTCATTTTCAAACTTTACCAGCAGTGCTCTCTTATTTTGTTCCAAATCATTGTTTAACACTAATGCTAAGCCTAGATTCCATTGGACTTCACTCAGAAACACCTTCCTTGGCCTCTTTACTTTTCTGTAACTGTTTTGAGATGTAAACTACACATTCAATTCATTTAAAACTTCACTTATCACACTTCTGACATTTTCTTAAATTTGGCTGAAACATGAACTTTAGAAGAAGGCCTATTTGTATTATCGTATTTAATGTCAGTTAAACTTTACAGAGCATAAGTGATCTGTTAACTATTTAAAATATTTAAATTTAGTGTTTTCTGATTTTATAAAATACACTGTCCAGTGCATACCATTGCAGTTGAGGTTTTCCCTCAAAACTGAAAAGTTCCTGAAAAAGCATGTATGATATGTTGTCCATTTGCTAAAATTCCCAACTGAATAGTATATGTGTAAATTACCTTGTGGTTCTTTAACTCCTAAATTGATTTTCATTTATTGTTTTATTTCTTTTTCTCTTTTAAAGAAGTGTGTAATTGTTTATTATGTACCTCGTATGTATGTGGAAATTATTTCAAAATTTTCCATCACATGAAAATACAAGAACATCTGCAGTGTTATCATTATTCACTTAGTACAATTCAAACAAAAGCATTGGAATATGATGAGAATGTTATTTGCCATGTGTACTATTAATTACAACAGTTCTTTATAAAATGTAAAGTTTTAAGATAACTTGTCACTTGGGCAATAATCCACAAATGTCTTATATCTTAAAAAAAAATTATGTCCTACTAACTACATCAATGGTGGCAGCAGGAGTTAGACTGCAATTCCAAACCTAACAGCATTTTTCAAGATTATGAACATTAGAGCAGTTAGGAAATTGAAAGTGGGGTGAAAGCCACAATGAAGATTTAGTAGACTGCTAAAATCTATTATCTATCCTCTTCTGTTTCTTTTTTGTCTAACCTAATATATTGAAGGAAATGGTAAACCAGTTTGGACAAGTAAGTCCAACTAGTATGCCTAAAATATGTATTAACTTTATCTAAAATGACAGATTGGTGCAAACAGTTCATAAAAATTACCTGGTTCCTTCTTTATTTTTCCTCTGCTGTTTTCCATCCTTCCTTCTTCATGTCTTATGGTGTTTTTCCCATCTACACATATAGATTTATTTTAAAATACAGAATTTAATGAGATACTTTATATTTGGAAAGTGGATGACTAGTCTTTACCTTCTCTGAAGACCCTTTAAAATTCTCTAAGTAGTTAAGAATGCACTAACTAAATGTAATTTCTTCACAGAATCACAGAATTTCTAGGTTGGAAGAGACCTCAAGATCATCGAGTCCAACCTCTGACATAACACTAACAGTCCCCACTAAACCATATCCCTAAGCTCTACATCTAAACGTCCTTTAAAGACCTCCAGGGATGATGACTCAACCACTTCCCTGGGCAGCCCGTTCCAATGTCTAACAACCCTTTCGGTAAAGAAGTTCTTCCTAACATCCAACCTAAAACTCCCCTGGCGCAACTTAATCCCATTCCCCCTAGTCCTGTCACCAGGCACATGGGAGAACAGACCAACCCCCATCTCGCTACAGCCTCCCTTGAGGTACCTGTAGAGAGCGATAAGGTCACCCCTGAGCCTCCTTTTCTCCAGGCTGAACAAGCCCCACTCCCTCAGCCGCTCCTCATAGGACTTGTTCTCCAGGCTCCTCACCAGCTTCATAGCCCTTCTCTGGACTTGCTCAAGCACCTCCATGTCCTTCTTGTAGTGAGGGGCCCAAAACTGAACACAGTACTCAAGGTGCGGCCTCACCAGGGCCAAGTACAGGGAGACGATCACCTCCCTAGCCCTGCTGGCCATACTGTTTCTTATACAGGCCAGGATGCTGTTGGCCTTCTTGGCCACCTGAGCACACTGCTGGCTCATATTCAGCCAACTATCAACCATCACTCCCAGGTCCTTCTCTGTCTGGCAGCTCTCCAACCACTCATCTCCCAGCCTGTAGCTCTGCTTGGGGTTATTGCGCCCCAGGTGCAGGACCCGGCACTTGGCCTTATTGAACTTCATGCAGTTGACCTCAGCCCATTAGTCCAGCCTATCCAGATCCTCCTGCACAGCCTTCCTACACTCGAACAGATCATAGAATCATAGAATCATAGAATATCCTGAGTTGGAAGGGACCCTTAAGGATCATCAAGTCCAACTCTTGACACCGCACAGGTCTACCCTAAAGTTTAGACCATGTGACTAAGTGCACAGTCCAATCGCTTCTTAAACTCAGTCAGGCTCGGTGCACTGACCACTTCCCTGGGGAGTCTGTTCCAGTGTGCAACCACTCTCTCTGTGAAGAACCCCCTCCTGATGTCAAGCCTAAACTTCCCCTGCCTCAGCTTAACCCCGTTCCCGCGGGTCCTGTCGCTGGTGTTAATGGAGAAAAGGTCTCGTGCCTCTCGACACCCCCTTACGAGGAAGTTGTAGACTGCGATGAGGTCTCCCCTCAGCCTCCTCTTCTCCAGGCTGAACAGGCCCAGTGCCCTCAGCCGTTCCTCGTACGTCTTCCCCTCCAGGCCTTTCACCATCTTCGTAGCCCTCCTCTGGACACTCCCCAACAGTTTCATGTCCTTTTTATACTGTGGTGCCCAGAACTGCACACAGTACTTGAGGTGAGGCCGCACCAGCGCAGAGTAGAGCGGGACAATCACCTCCCTCGACCTACTAGCGATGCTGTGCTTGATGCACCCCAGGACACGGTTGGCCCTCCTGGCTGCCAGGGCACACTGCTGGCTCATATTCAACTTGCTGTCTACCACGACCCCCAGATCCCTCTCTTCTAGGCTGCTCTCCAGCGTCTCATCGCCCAGTCTGTACGTGCAGCCAGGGTTTCCCCGTCCCAGGTGCAGGACCCGGCACTTGCTCTTATTGAACTTCATGCGGTTGGTGATTGCCCAGCTCTCCAACATATCCAGATCCCTCTGCAAGGCCTTTCCACCCTCATCCGAGTCCACAACTCCTCCAAGTTTGGTGTCATCAGCAAACTTGCTCAAAATACCTTCTATTCCTACATCCAGATCGTTTATAAAAATATTGAAAAGTACCGGCCCTAAAATGGAGCCTTGAGGGACCCCACTGGTGACCGCCCGCCAGCCTGACGCAGCCCCATTTACCATAACCCTTTGGGCCCTGCCCGTTAGCCAATTGCTCACCCATCGGATGATGTTTTTATTTAGCTGTATAGTGGACATTTTGTCCAGTAGGATCCTATGGGAAACCGTGTCAAAAGCCTTGCTGAAGTCCAAAAAAATCACATCAGCTGGTTTCCCTTGGTCCACCATACGGGTGATCTTATCATAAAAGGAAATCAGGTTAGTTAGGCAGGACCTACCCTTCACAAACCCATGCTGGCTGGGACCAATGACTGCTTTGTCCCCCAGGTGCGCCTCAATAAGTTCGAGAACCATCTTCTCCATGATTTTACCAGGCACTGACGTGAGACTGACAGGCCTGTAATTGCTAGGGTCTTCTTCGACACACGCACCTAACTTGGTGTCATCTGCAAACTTACTGAGGGTTCACTCAATGCCCTCATCCAGATCATCAATGAAGATATTGAAGAGGACCAGCCCCAGCACCGAGCCCTGTGGAACGCCACTAGTGACCGGCCTCCAACTGGATTTGACTCCATTTACCACGACTCTTTGGGCCCGGCTATCCAGCCAGTTTCTTACCCAACGAAGCGTGCGCCAGTCCAAGCCAAGAGCAGCCAGTTTCTTGAGGAGAATGCTGTGGGAAACGGTGTCAAAAGCCTTGCTGAAGTCAAGGTAGACCACATCCACAGCCTTTCCCTCATCCACCCAGCGCGTCACTCTGTCATAGAAGGAGATCAGGTTCGTCAAGCAGGACCTGCCCTTCATAAACCCATGCTGACTGGGCCTGATCGCCTGCTTGTCCTGCAAGTGCCGCATGATGACACTCAAGATAATCTGCTCCATGAGCTTCCCTGGCACTGATGTCAAACTGACAGGCCTGTAGTTTCCCGGGTCAGTCCTCCGGCCCTTCCTGTAGATGGGCATCACATTTGCTAGCCGCCAGTCAACTGGGACCTCCCCCGATAGCCAGGACTGTTGATAAATGATGGTAAGTGGCTTGGCCAGCTCCTCTGCCAGCTCCTCTCTCAGTACCCTTGGGTGGATCCCATCTGGCCCCATTGACTTGTGCACATCCAAGTGCCGTACCAGGTCACCAACCATTTCTTCAGGGATAGTGAGGGCCACATCTCTCTCCCCATCCCCTTCCACCAGTTCAGGGTACTGGGTATCCAGAGAACAACCTGATTTGCTGCTAAAGACTGAGGCGAAGAAGGCATTAAGCACCTCCACCTTTTCCTCATCACTTGTAACTAAGTTTCCCCCTGCATCCAGTAAAGGATGGAGATTCTCCTTAGTCTTCCTTTTTGTGTTGATGTATTTATAAAAACATTTTTTGTTATCTTTAATGGCAGTAGCCAGATTGAGCTCCAGATAAGCTTTGGCCTTTCTAATGTTGTCCCTGCACAGCCTCACGATACCTTATAGTCCTCCCTAGTGGCCTGCCCACTTTTCCAAAGATTATAAACCCTCTTTTTTCTCCTAAGCTCAAGCCACAATTCTCTGTTCAGCCAGGCTGGTCTTATTCCCCGCCAGCTCGTCTTTGGGCACGTGGGTACAGACCATTCCTGCGCCATTAAGATTTCCCTCTTGAACAGCGCCCAGCCTTCCTGGACATCTCTGCCCTTCAGAACCGCCTCTTGAAATAATGTGTTAGTAGATAACCATTCCTGCTTAGATTTTTTTCTAGTATTAGCCAACTTCATTGAACTTGAAAATCAGTCATAAATCTCAAGAAAACTCCTCTTTACTCTCGCTTGAATAAAGACCTGTTTTCCCTCCATGTGCACACAAAGTAGCCATTTAGAATAATGAATGTGCTGGATACTTACTAGGAATGGATTTCAGTGTGCTTTAACCACTTTTTTTTTTTTTTTTTTTTTTTTTCTTTCACTGTTAGACTTCGGGATTTGTGCTCCAAAACCTTCTGTATTCATTAATGATAACGCTATTATCTTAGCTCTATTTTGCTAAGAGAAGGAAGAAGAAGAAAAAAAATCTCAATGGCTTTCCTAGGGGGTTTTATTGTGCTATATTGCTCTTTTTTGTACCACCTCATCTATATCCAAGAGTCCATATCCTCTTTTGTGTTGTATAGTTTCAGTATGCCAATTGCATATATATAAAATATAAAGGTGTATAGATATACGTATATATATACACACACACACATGTGTGTATATTAGAGAACAATTTCTGTAAGAGTCATTTGTAGGTACAGCTAGAGCCCTAAATCTTTGCTAAGGAGCCTAGTCTTAAGTGTGTGTAATACATACATGTACTTGGATACTTGGAAATAAAAGAAGGTATTGCATTCTTTCAGTGTAAAAAAAAGGAACTAAGAAGCATTTATTGTACTTCCCTCTTGCCAAATCATAGCAGAACTGTTTCCTCCAAGTCCCATAATGAAATTCTGGATGCATAGCTTAACCATAGTCAGCCAAGATGGAAAAAAA
Source organism: Heteronetta atricapilla (assembly GCA_011075105.1). Classification (NCBI taxonomy): domain Eukaryota; kingdom Metazoa; phylum Chordata; class Aves; order Anseriformes; family Anatidae; genus Heteronetta; species Heteronetta atricapilla. Next base: position 50,437,644 of record CM021763.1, on the reverse strand, counting down.
AAAAACAAAAACAGCTCAGTAAGTATCTGAAAACAAAGCTATTACATAAGAAAAATATCTTGAATATTGGCAAAAATCTTCTGTTAAATTTGAAAGTATGCTCTTTAAAAAACAAAACTAAACAAAACAAAAAAACTTCTTATTACATCAGTTAATATTTATGGTAGTTGTATGGCTATGTGTGGAAGACCATTTATGTCCCAGATTGTCTTTATACATGGTCTCTTGCTTAACAGCAAGTACCATATTTCTCATCATTCTATCATGTTGCTTAACAATACAATAAGTCCCTTGTGTCACATAGCACAAAACAAAGAACTGTGTTACAACCCAGTGCATTAATGCAATTTGTTGCAGGTTTGAAAAACTAAAGAACTTCCTTCTGATTATAGTTTCTTGTTCACCACTTTTGGCAGTATTTCCAAAGCTAATCTAAATGGATTCCCAGAGGTACTTTATCACTTCAGTCAGAAGATTTGTTTCTAGCTGTGTTGTTTTGTTGTACTACTCAGTAATTATCTAGCAATGGTGACTGGAGAATCAAAAGCTATAACCCCATGTCTCTGGCTGTGTGGCCTTTAACAAGTGTCAGAAATCTGCCAGCCTCTTGAGATTGCTTTTCAGCCTAAATCACTATGTGGGAATAGTCTGTGGGGAAAAAAAAAAAAAAAAAAAAAAAAAAAAAAAAAAAAAAAAA
>CM021763.1:50423345-50436847 GCA_011075105.1 Heteronetta atricapilla | reverse complement strand
AAAAAAAAAAAAAAAAAAAAAAAAAAAAAAAAAAAAAAAAAAGCAAAAAGCTCTTTGAATAGTTGCATTTGTAAAAATGATAAGCATCACTAGTCTACTCTTTCATCTCAAGCACCACACAGTTCCTAGCAAGCAACTCTAACAAATGTTAGTTTACTAGAAAATAAACACACATTTTTGAATGTGTCAGACATTTTTGAAAGAGAACTATCTTTCATTATTAGATCTTGTTCTATAAAAAGGTAGAATTTGGGGTTGAGTCTAATCCATATTCATGTGATTACTTAACTGACTTCCAACTTACTTTTTTCTTTTAGAACCTTTAACAGCTGCACTTATTGAAAGATGTAATATATACACTTAACAATGTGTTACCTGACTATACTATAGTCAGTATATATGCATGAAATGCACACTTGGAGCTTTCTAGGTATAAATAAGCAAATATGATTATTCATGCAAAACTATTCAATAACTTAAGCATTATTGAAAACAGAAAATTTCTATATTGATTACTTCTTTCCAGTGTATCTCAGGTGTCAGTTCATTTCCACTGTTAAATAAGGCCACTAATAATAAATACATAGATACGTGTCTGCAAGTGCATATGTGTGTTTATATATATCCTTATGTCTGTCTATATGTACATCTGTATCTTTGTAGCTTCATAGAATATGAAATGAGATATCTCTGGCCCATATGGCCTATGTAAAAATTGAGACCATTACTCTGTGGTACAGCATAAGGACATAATGTTATTTATTTGAGTACATGCCAATAAAGTTCAGGTAAGTATTTTTCTTAGATGTTATGTTTTTTTTTTTTCTTTCTTTTTTTTTTTTTTTTTTCCTCCTCATTCATACCCCAAATTCCATTAAAAATAAACTCTGCCTTTGCTTTTTTCATAATTTTATTATTTGTCTCCGAGTACAGGTAAAATAGGTGTGAAAATGATTTCCAGGCAGATGTTGTTTAAAATGGGGGTAAGGTATTGTGGTAGTTTTACCTTGATAGGCAGCTGAACTCCACCACAACCATTCTCTCACTCTTGCTCCACAGAAAAAGAGGTGATGAAGAAAAGGAAAGAAACAACTCATGGCTTGAGATAAGGACAATTTAATTAAAGGAAAAATAATTACTAAGGTAGAATTATTATTAGCTAACAAAATTATCTAAAGGGAAAAGTGAAAGGGGAAAGAGGGAAAGAAAACAAAACAAAACAAAACAAGAAAAACACAAGCAAAGGCCATGTGGAAGTGCAGAGGAAAGAAATTACTCTCTACTTCCCACCAATAAGCAATGCTTGACTTGAAGCAGGGCCTCAACATGCTGTGGTGGTTTTACTCTGGTGGGCAGATGAGTTCCACCACAGCCACTCTCTCACTCCGCCTCCTCAAAGATGAAGGGGGAGAAAATATGATGCAAAGGGCTCGAGGGTTGAGATAAGGATGGGGAGATGGCACAGTAATTATTGTGATGGGCAAAACAGACTCAGAGTAAGAAGATAGTAAGATTTATTGCCTATTATTAACAAGCTAGAGAAGTGAGAAACAAAGGAAAGAAACCAAAAATGCCTTCTCCCCATCTACCCTCTTCCACCTCTTCTCCCTGAGCGGAGCAGAGGAACAGAGGAATGGGGGTTGTGGTCAATCTATAGCACTTCGTATCTGCTGCTCCTCCATGGTCACTCTCATCCCCTGTGCCGTGGGGTCCCTCCCATGGGATATAGTCCTTGCTGAACTGATCCTGCAGATATGGGTCCGTACCATGGGGTCCATCCCTCAGGGGCAAGCTGTTCCAACCTGGGTCTTCCACAGGCAGCAGCTCCTGCCAGGTCACCTGCTCCTGCATGGTCTTCTCTCCATGGGCAACAGATCCAGCCTGGAATCTGCGCTGGTAGGGGTCTTCCACAGCCTCCATTAGTGCAGGTCTACCTGCTGCACAGTGGTTTCCTCCACAGGCTGCAGCATGGAACCCTGCTCCACCTGGTTCTCTATGGACTGCAGGGGGACAGCCTGCTTCACCATGGTCCTCACCACAGGCTACAGGGGCTCCCCCTCCTTCTTCACTGACCTTGGTGCCTGCAAGGCTGTTCCTCACTCTGCTCACTCTCCCAGCTTCTGTGTGGCAACAAGTTTTTTGTTTTCCCTTTCTTAAATATGCTCTCACAGAGGCACAAACAACATCGCTTGTTGGCTTGGCTCTGGTCAGCAGCGGGGCCCTTATCAAACATGGGACAGCTTCTAGATTCTTCTCACAGAAGCCACCCTTATTGCCCCCTGATACCAAAACCTTGCCATGTAAACCCACTACACACTCATAGCTGTTGTTTGGAAGGACAGATGTTTTAAGAACAAAAGTCCACCCCTTCCCTTTCCTTCATTTTTCCATTATTTATTGCTGAGTGTGACATCATATGGTATGGAATATCCCTTTGGTTGGTTTTGCTCAGCTGCCCTGGTGATGTTCCTTCCTCACCTATTGTCCACCCCCAGCCTGATGGCTCTGGGGCAGTTAGAGGGAGTCCTGATGCTGTGCCAGTATTTCTTAGCAATAGACACAACACTGGTGTGATAGCAGTGCTGTTCTAGGTAGAAGTGTAGAGCACAGCACTGTATGGGCTACTGCAAGGAAAGTTAACTCCACCTCAGTCAGATCCAGTACAAGTATTTTCTCCACTTAATGCAATTAAGTGGTCTTATTTATAGAGCTCTGGCTAGACGAAAGTTGTGTTGGTGATAGTCATTTCTCAGTGAGTTAATTTGAAATTGAGCATTGTTAGAATGGATGCCCCACCAGAAATACTCATCCAACATGTACTTACTCCATATTTTTTAGTCATACTAACCGTTGACTTTGGAGCACAATTTTATGCTATTTTTTGATCTAAATGCTGGATTATAATGCTGCTTTTGGATCTGGTGTAAAGTATCACAGATTTTTTTTTTTTTTTTTCAAATGAAAGATAACTTCTGCAAATTTCTGAAGACTAATTTTAGACTTGTTACATTTCAAAAGGTTGAAATGGTTAAGAAAAGACAAAATTATGTACAATGCAATATAAATATATGGTACATTATTTTGTCACCTGACTGCTCTTAAATCTCTCCAGAGAATACCCGGAAGATTTGGTAATCGTGGCCTTTGCTTCCCCATGCTCTTTGTTGAGATAATGATGTTCTGTATTTATTCTTTGAGCCACATAAAGTGGCTCAAAGGCTATGTGACCTATGTAAATAGGTCACATAGTCATTGTGAGTCTGAGAGCTTAGCTTGCTTAACATTTTTCTTTTTTCCACCTCCAATTCTAGGAAGGATTTCTGTGTACATAAAGACGAACCATGTGATACTGTTGGTAAGTAAATAAATGTAAGAGGCTGTGTGTATAGACCACTTCATAAAGTGTTACATAAATAGATACATGAAACTACCATATGACAGCAGCATCTGCAATGGGTAGCTGTAACTAGCTAAAATACAGATGTCTAAAATACCAATAATACTTTATTAGATATATACAGGTATCTAGATAGTTAGATATACAGTACTTTGTTGTATATCCTTTTAACTAAATAGAGTGTTAAAGTATAATATTTCTATCTCCTTTCTTCAATATACTCTTTATTTCTTTTTTTAAACAGTCTCATTGACAGTTTAATAACAAATTGTTTTAGTATTCCTAATTAAGAATAGCAAGTTAAAGCAGGTATATGATTATTTTTAATTCTGTGAATTTATCTTTGATAATAATAGGTCATTTATTTATTTTTTTTTTTTACTGTAAGAATATAATAGAGTAATACAGTGTTTATGAAGCATATAACTGTTCAGAAACTTACAGGATGTGTACTGTTGTGCAAGTCATCTTCTGGTATCTACAGTTAAAGTGAGTGCTAGCTACGCTGAGGTTTTCTGTCAAAATTCATTCCCCCTCACACCCTTCTGGGGTTCTTCAGTATGAAGGTCTGTTGGGAGAGGCAATAGTTGCTCAGGTCAGACTTATTTCTGGTTAAAAACACTAAATTAAAGATGTCATGGCATGTTTCTGAGCCTAGAATTTCTTTTGGCTAATAGGAGCCTATAGCAGTTGCAAATATAAATATAGGTATTCAGAATCTAAATTGTTTTGGTAAGATCAGGATGTTATGGACAACAGTAATGGACTCTTAACTATTTTCATGCTTTTGGTTCATCGTAGGTAAGGGAGAAGCAGATTTTTATTTATTTATTTATTTTTGGCCTGGTTTATATCAGTAACAAAAATTGTAAGAGGATTCACATGAACCATAGTTCTTGGTATTTTTTTTTATTGTATCATCCCAAATCTATGAAAGGGTATCTGTAAGGTGGCTATCAAAAAAAAAAAAAAAAAAAAAAAAAAAAAAATTCTAAATGAAGAATGGAATGTTAGTGACCAAAAATTCATAGTGTTGTCATTTTGTATGAGTTTTTGTTGCACATAGGTCATTTATTTTTGTCTTGGAAGTGGAAAAAAGTTTTTATCTGTCTGAGAGAAATGATCTGCCAAAAAAATTCTTCAGCATCTTGTGCTTATATAAGTTGAAGATCAAATCTAGAGTAGTTGTATTATATCTAAGTCAGATTAAGTGAATGCATTCAAAGGATTTTTGTTGAAAAATATTTCCTCTTTAGTTGAACCTTGAAGGGAATAGAATGACCATTTGTTCCCAAAACTGTACGTCAGATTAAGATGAACAGACTGAAGTATCAACGATTCACATTTCTGTGATGAGGAAGCTTGGAAGACCTTACAAGCAAGGCTGTGCATCAGTATACAGAAAGTTAAGAATTCATAGTCTTAATATAGTGATAAGCAGAATAGATTGGAGACCTTGGCTATCTTATGTAGCACTTAATGGTTGGCTGTTCTGGACTTGCCTACTGTGGATGCTGTTTGGAGTTTTCTGGCATTGAAACAATGTTCATATGTGTAGTTCTTCCTGTGTAACTTCAGTAGTGCAGCAACAGCTAAGGTCCTTCATTTAGTGGAACAGTTATTGCATGAAAGACCATAAGTTTCCCAGTAGTGAAAATATTTTTGAAATGCCACCTTTCAATAAATTAAATGTTCTTCTGAGGACATTTACAGTACTGTGAGTTCATGCTTATTTTTAAAACGATATCTTTTTGAAACTCACTTCAGCCATGACATGATTGAAGAAAAAGCGTTCAAAACCTAGGGAGAACATCGTGTGTTCCTCTTGAAGACAAGATTTAAGTTGTTTTACTCTCTCTCTGCATATATATATATATAAATCAATATTTTTAGTATTGGTGCTTTATATGTATAGAATCATAGAATCATAGAATATCCTGAGTTGGGAGGGACCCATAACGATCCAACAAACAAAAACTGTTTTATGTCCATAAGGAATCCAACTCCTGGCACCACACAGGTCTACCTAAAAACTCAGACCATGTGACTAAGTGCACAGTCCAAATGCTTAAACTCCAACATGCTTGGTGCAGTGACTACTTCCCTGGGGAGCCTATTCCAGTGTGCAACAACCCTCTCAATGAAGAACCTCTTCCTGATGTCTAGCCTATACCTCCCCTGCCTCAGCTTGACACCATTCCTGCAAGTCCTATCACTGGTGTCTAAAGAGAATAGATTGGCACTTTCCCCTCCACTCCCCCTCATGAGGAAGCTGTAGACTGTGATGATGTCTCCCCTCAGCCTCCTTTTTTTCCAGGCTGAACAGGCCAAGTGACCTAAGCTGCTCCTCACACGTCTTCCCCTCTAGGCCCTTCACCATCTTTGTAGCTCTTGTCTGGACACTCTCCAACAGATTTACGTCCTTTTTGTACTGTGGTGCCTAGAACTGCACACAGTACTCGAGGTGAGGCTGCACCATTGCAGAGTAGAGTGGGACAATCACTTTGCTCGACTGACTAGCGATACCATGCTTGATGCACCCCAGGATGTGGTTGGCCCTTTTGGCTGCCAGGGCACACTGCTGCTGGCTCATATGGAGCTTGCTATCAACCACAACCCCCAGATCCCTCTCTGTGGGGCTGCTCTCCAGCATCTTGTTGTCCAATCTCTACGTATAGCCAGGGTTGCCCCATCCCATGTAAAACTGTTAAGAGTATATGTAGACTGTGGTTTCAGTTTGACATATTTGGCTTTTGCTTTCACTAAGTTCTAAAAACTCAGACATTGAGTTTTAGTCTTAGATTAGATCATCAGTAAAAGTTAATTGAAAGGTAAGCAAGAGCTGTTTGATCTTACTATAGATCTTAATATAATATCTTTATAGGCAAAAGGAGTTATCAAATTCCAGGGATGTTTATCATGCTGTAAATTACAGAATTTGCCAAAGGAAGTAGACAAAAAATGCTAATGTAGTATCAACCATACAATTTCTAGCTTTCCAGAGCTTGCCAGAGAAAGAAAGAAAGAAAGAAAGAAAGAAAGAAAGAAAGAAAGAAAGAAAGAAAGAAAGAAAGAAAGAAAGAAAAAGTATATACCAAAATACAAACTCCTGTCTACCATAAAAAGAATAGTAAGGCAATTCTGTTGGAATGTTGCATAACTGTGAACGTACATGAGACACTCAAGGTATTCCTTGTAGCACATTACCCAATCCAGAAGTGAAATTCAGGAGAAAGGAGCATTACAGGACAGATGTCATTATTGGAAAGGGTTGTTGTAGTTATTCCCAGTGATGGGTACTAAACAAAAAATACCGGATTTATTGTTTATTCAGTAAATGCCAAGACACGTTTTTCAGTGTGGATATGAGTATCCACTTAAGCCAGACAGAGTAAGTGCCAATATTCTATTATATAGACAAGTTTATAATGTATTTAGGTAGCAAATACATTTGTCTTTGCTTTCTGTCTTGCTGTACTCAAAGTTCAGAGCTTCAGAACTCTTCAGTTAATACTTTTCTTTTCTTTTTTTTTTTTTCTTAGAATAACAGTGACTTAATGTTTTATAGTTTACATTAACCAAGAATTCTGTTGACCAGAAAAAAAATAAAATCAAAAATGTATCAAAAAATTGAAACATATTATATTATTTATTTGTAAACAAAATCCATGGTTCCAGTCTTCCAAATATTCCTTCAGAAAGCCATTTCAGGTGGAAAAATATCAAGATTTTTTTTTTTTTTTTTTTCCATAATGTTAGAAAATGTGTTTTGGAATGTTTGTAAGATTTTACATTCTTAGTCAGTAGGCAAACTTGTGGCTATCTTGGGGATCAAACACAAAATATATTAGCACTTTGATAGTTTTGAAAAGTAGACAGAAATAGAAATATGAGGACTAGTTCAGAATTTTATTCAATTTCCCAAAATACATTGAAGTTTAAAAAGTAGAACTTTTTTTTTATTTATTTTATACTTTTTCAGAGTTATATTAAGTATTGGGCTATTTCTAGAAGCATTAGGAAAACTGTACTGTGACCAGGGGAGTTTGGGGGTAGTTTACACTGTAAATCCAGAATAATTCCAATTCCTTCCTTGTTTGACTAATGTCTTATTTCTATAAAACAGTAAGCTAGATTCTCATGTAGTACATTATCGGTTAACACAGGACCACGGATTTCAGATGAGCTATTCCAATTTCATCATTGTCAATTGTCCCAGCTTCTGTGAAATTCCTTCTGAGTGGAGAATCACAAGGCAATTGCTTTGTCATCAAAATGGACTAGACCAAAATCTTTTTGAGCTTCCCATGGTTCTTTGGCTGCAGCACTTTTTTTTTTTTTTTTTTTTTTCCATTGGTTGTTTTTTTGTCCCCTGCTGTTCTGTTCATGTGTACACTTGCTGTCTCCAATGCTTCCACAGAAAGGAGATCCTGTTATTCCACCACTGATTCTCACAGCTCTTCATAACTTAAAGAGAGGTTTCAGATCCTGCTTCACTGTTCAAGGGGACGGTGGGGTAGTGCAAGAGGGTGATGGCATGGATATGAAGATATTTGCATACTAATTAAATTTACTTTAGTTAATGGGAAAAATAGTTTAGACCTGAAAGTGGCAAAGATTCTTTGACTCCAAAAGACAGCTTGTTTAGGGATCATGGCATCACTGTCCTCCAAATAGGCTGTTAGTCAGAGGGAGCTATCTTTTAAATTTGAGCTGGAGTCTTCTAATTTCTTTACTCTTTCAAATTTTATATTTCTTTTACTGCAGATAGGTAAAAAACTGAGTTTAGATGTCTCAAGTATTTTTACGTTTTTCAGAAATTCATTAAGTTGTCAGCTTTCAAGAAATTAAGAATCAGCAAGAATCAGCACAAAGTGTAAACTGGGGGCTAGTACATGTTCTTGTGCATGCATCTTCTGTATTATCACATTTAACTAATTGAAATGAGCAGTGATTCAGAAGGCAGTTTGTTAGTGGATCACTGCAAAAATCTCACTACCAGCAGACAGAAATCAACATGTCTTTTCTCACTCCCTTCAAGGATTAGGCCAACAGATAAATACAGGAGGACTATTTGTTGAAGCAAGTGCATGCACATTTGAATTTCTCTTCTTTTATCTACCTTTCTACTTCAGCAGTTAAGATTTTGAGTCTCTTAGACTCTATAGTTTGCACTATATTTGTTGTTTGCTGTTAACTAATGTCCTGTGTAGAAACAGTGAGCTAGATATAAAAGTGAAATGTTGCAGGCAAGGACAAATTGTAAAAGGATCCTTGTCATCTGTTATCATCAACTTGGGGTTTTGTTAAGTGGTAAGAACTGCAAAAATGATTGTTTCTAAAGAAGTTTGTCTTCTTCCTGGGCTTGCCCGGGAGGCTGCTCACTGCCTTGGTTTAGCATCCTGCTGCCTCCTTTTCCAGTCCTTCCTTGTGCCAGCAAAATGAGTCAGCACATGTTAGCACAAACACACAATGTTCCATCACAATTGTGTTAGTATACTTAATTAGCTTCAAAGTTTTGTTTGGAGCTTCCATGCATCTCTGCATTTGCATTAAAGCTGTAGGTTTATATTGGTGGATAGGGTTTAGTGGGGTGCATAAGAGCTTGCTCATATCTTGGAAGTGTTCAGGGACACTCTTCTGTCAACAGTGTCATCATGAAGTGGTTTTCAAAAGGCTAGGAATGACTGTAATTGCTATAGCTGGCAATAATGACAGGCTGAATGGTCTGCACAAGGTAATGAGTTACCTGGTGAGAGAATCAGAATGGGAACCCAGCATGGCCTTCATGTTCATTGCATTGTCTGTATTGCTAGTGTCTATGATGCAGCTTTTAAGAAAGTACCAAACATTTATGTACAACCATATCACTCCAAGTTGTAGTGCTCAAAGTACATTTATCACCAAAGAATGTGGAGAACTTGAAAATAATTTGTAGACAAAAATTCTTATATTCTATTATTTGCTTTACTATTTACTATATTCTTCTATTATTTACTATTTATCACAGAATCACACAGAATCACAGAATCATCTAGGTTGGAAGAGACCTCCAAGATCACTGAGTCCCACCTTTGACCTAATGCTAACAAGTCCTCCACTAAACCATATCCCTAAGCTCTACGTCTAGACGTCTTTTAAAGACCTCCAGGGAAGGTGACTCAACCACTTCCCTGGGCAGCTTATTCCAGTGACTAACAACCCTTCCAGTAAAGAAGTTCTTCCTAATATCCAACCTAAACCTCTCCTGGTGCAACTTTAGCCCATTCCCCCTTGTCTTGTCACCAGGCACATGGGAGAATAGACCAACCACCACCTTGCTACAGCCTCCTTTAAGGTACCTGCAGAGTGCAATAAGGTCATCCCTGAGCCTCCTTTTCTCCAAGATGAACAGTCCCAGCTCCCTGAGCCACTCCTCCTAAGACTTATTCTCCAGACCCCTCACCAGGTTCACTGCCCTTCTCTGGACTTGCTTGAGCACCTTGATGTCCTTCTTGTAGTGAGGGGCCCAAAACTGAACACAGTACTCGAGGTGTGACCTCACCAGAGCCAAGTACAGGGGGACAATCACTTCCCTGGACCTGCTGGCCACACTGCTTCTTATACAAGCCAGGATGCTATTGGCCTTCTTGGCCACCTGAGCAAGCTTCTGGATCATATTCTTATTCTTCTATTTACTATAAACTCTTCTATTCCATTACTTGCTTTACTATTTACTATTACTAAAGCCATTGCTTTAGTACTATTATAGTACTTTAGTACTATATTTAGTAGTACTATTGCTTTAGTACTATAGTGAATATTAATTGATGTTTTGGCTGTTTTTTTTTTTTTTTTTTTTTTTTTTTCCCTAATTCTTTGTTGAAGATATACCATTCCAGCTAAGCACCTGAATCCTCATATTTTTCCCAGGCAGTATGGTATCTGATTTTTCAGGTAATGTCTTCTTTTATCCCTTGTCAAAAGTCCACAGGTGTACTGCACATGTGCTGTGTAAAATGTTGTGACCATAGTTAATGTTTTGAAAGATTTATGATAGTAAAATTTGCTAGTAACACTGATTGCAACAAAATGGAAAACATCAACAACAACAATGAAAAATAGTATTTCCTGATATAGTTAGCTTAAGCCTTTTAATACACTCACTGAAGGGAAGGTCAGCAATTTTCTCAGCATGTATAAGATGAGTTCCATTTTACTTAATGTCAGAAATACAAATCATTTTAGAGACAGCTTTTTTCTTAAGTAGAGTGACATCAGTTGATTGTTCCAATATTATATTCTTAATGCAACAGGATGAGGCTTCTTTTTTTTTTTTTTTTAAATGCATCTTCAATTGAAGATGCATTTAATTTTGAACAAACAAGCTTCCTTTAAATTGATACCATTTGCTTATAATCTTAGTCCTGTTTGAAATTCCCAAGTAATAAGATTTCTCAGGAATAGTAAATGGAACAGCATTTCTTTGATCTCAGAAGAGAGTAAGTGCAATGTTCTGATAGATTGTGGTTTTCTGAGGAGAAGGTAGTTAAGTACTGTTTAGCGACAATTTTTTTTCTTGTAGTTTATGATATCATAAAAGAGCAGGGTTTGCTAAATAAATAAAAAAAAAAAAAAAAAGTTTTATTTTAAAAACCTGATTGCATACCATTTGATCCTGTATTTTCAGATACCATTTTCAGTTAAAACATCAGCTATAAGAATATTGGTTCCCCAAAATGTATTTCAATCTTAAATTTTTAGTAGAAAGGATTTTCTAATAAAATGCTGATATTGCAATCTCTAAACAGAACTCCATTAAAACACTTTTCAGATTGTTTGAGGGGGATGGTACAACTATACTATATTATAAATTTCTAACTTTGGTAACATCTAGTGTTGCAGAGATAAAAAAAAAAAATAGCAGAAAATTTAGGTGCCATTGGGTCTCCATTCTGTCATAAAGGTTCTAAATAGGATGGATACAAATGACTGGTAAGGAATCAGACAAACATGTACATAGTAAAGACCACAAAACAAAATGAAGTGAAATAATGTCTTCCATCCAACTTAGCAAAATGTCAAAGATAGATTTATTTACTTTCCTTTTGTAATGTGAAAGCTTTTAGGCTTTTTCTCCAGTATTTGTCCCCAGGGACAAACACTTAGTTCAGCCCTACGCATTAAGAGATACAACAGAAATAGGGAATTAGGTGGGCTATCATTGGTAGGCTATCATGTCGAATGGAGGCTAATGCTGAATAGATTGACATTGAGTGCTTAGGGCCCATGACCACCAAGCATCCAGAGAAGCATCACAGAATATGGGTAGCAACACTGTGAAAGTAAATTTTAAGAGTCTGGTTCCTTGTGCTTCCTCACTCTTATCCATCTGTCGCATCTTGTTTTAGCACAAAAATCAGTTTGTGTAATCTTGCATAGCTACCTTTAATCTAATTAGCTGGGAAAGTGGTAGCAGTTTGCTGAGAATCAAGAGGCATACATATGCCACCTTGGATGTATTACTTGATGTTGCATTGATGGATTACTTGATGGCACTTGATGTTGCTAATTCAAAACTAATTCAAGTCTCTGCATTCTGCAGAACAGGAGCCCTTGCTACTTGAGCTGTTTAGGCAGAGACAATCTTTTTGTCTCTCTGACACCTTGTGTAGTTAGATCTGTGACTTGCATTTGGGATTAGGAGACTCTGTAGTCCTCTGGAGGAAAAGGAAAGGAGGGAAGAGATGCTACCACCTTGTTTTCAGTGACTGTATTTGGTTTAACTGGGATAAAGAAACAACAGAATGTCTGCTCCCTCTCTTCTATATTCTCCCCACAGTCAGAACTGGATCCTGCAGCCTGTGTGGTTTTTTTTAGAAGATGCTAACAATAGTTTTTTTTCACTAGAAAGGTGGATTTTTTTTCCTTTTTGTTAGACTTAATCATGTAATCATTATATATATATATATATATATATATATATATATATATATCATAATCAAGAAAGGTGTTTAAGGCATTTGCAGGTCTACACAATAGGTTGTTCAGTTGCTTATGCTGGGAAGGGAAATTTCTGGTTCATCAATGCCAAACAGTAATCTGTAAGCCTTGAGGCCTGTTGTTTACATTATATTTATATTGAAACTTTGAGGTGCATTTTGGGGTTTCTTCGCAAGACTGATAAATGTTAAAGTAACAGAGTAGCCAGAAGCAGAGTAGAATCTCCAAAGGACAAAGTGTATGTCCTTTGTATAGGTCCTGCCCAAAAAATAGAGAGTTGTCAGGAGAGTCCTGTCTATCTTGTGCAGAGAATGGAGAAATGAAATCATCTGGAGGTTCAAAAGATAAGCTTGTAAGATGTGTGTATCCTTATGTTATTGCAAAAACAGGAGTTCTTTAAACTTTGAGTTTTCACCCTGTGTGTTGGTTGGTTTACCCTAAAATACAAAAGCTGTCTTGAGTAGACGATCCTTTAAACATATCCTTGAAACATATTTTTTGTCAGTAGGATTGTTGGCATTCAAAGAACTCAGTGCACCATCTAATCTGCAAGAAACTTCCTATGGCAATTTCATCTGTGTAAGGCCATTGATACAACCTTTACAATACATACTATTTGACATTCATACAACATTCTTCTTTACAGCAAGATCATAAGTTCACTGACATGTATACAAAGCAACACTTCATATAGTGAGAGCAGGAGAACCAAGTACTTTTGCGCAGAAGCAACTTACAGAAAAGACTTCACCTAATCTCACCTTGTGATCTTTTGTTTCTACCACTCAAATGTGTGTCCAGTAGCTGTCTGAGTAACTACAGTGTTTACATGTGGCTTCTGAACAATGATTTTTCCTATGACACTTCAACAATGTTTTATTTAGTATAATTTGATCTATGTAGAAATACAGAAATGCAGAAGTTTCCTAGGAAGAGATTCCTATATGGTAATACACTATGTCTGGTTTACAAAAGTCTTTAATATGCAAGAGTTTTTTTAAATGATCAGAGAAAATCTGAATTCTGAAGTCTTCAGAATAAAACTCTGGTTTGGTGAGAGCTTAAAGTACAACAAAACAGAAGCTAATTAGATGGTAGTTCCAAATAAATATGGGGGGGGGGG
>CM021763.1:50400868-50423245 GCA_011075105.1 Heteronetta atricapilla | reverse complement strand
CAATTCCTCCTGCCCTTTCCCCAGATTTGTCTGCTTCATGTGTCATAAAACAACAAATGAATTATTGCATCCTCAGCACAGGTTTTTTGGGGAGAACAGAAGAAAGTAAGACAAAACATTTGCTATGTCATCAAATCCATACTTTCACTATTGCAACAACAAGTTTATTCCTCTTCTAATTCTAATAAAAGTCTTAAAATTGATTACATTTCTTGCTTCCATCAAAGATCAAAGATGCAATCCCACCTTATCATGCATTTTGTTTTACTGAGTTGGACTAAATGGCATCACTCCTGTGAGACGAGACCTAGGTTTTCACACCAAGACAAATGAATCTGTTTTCAAACTGTGTTGTAACTCAGACACAAAATAACTCAGTTACAACACATTAGACTTTTATTTTCCAGTGTTTTATTCTAAGTGTTTAAAGCTTAATTAATCTGAACAGTAGTAGGGTAACACAGAATAAATCTCTCTGAATGGACTCTTGATGGCAATTTCATAATCACAAAGCTTACTTTTAATTACTAACCGCTGAGAATTCTTAAAAAACAAGTCTTTGCTTCCTTAAACAATTGATCAAGGACTAGCCACTTCAGGCAATTCCTTCTTCCTTATTATATTTTAGTTTAATTTGAAGTAGTTAGCATTTAGAGAGCTGAAAGTAAGAAAAAAGAAATCTTTTCTGTTTCGTTTTATACAATGATAGAATGGTTTGGTCTCGAAGGGATCTTAAAGACCATCTAGTTCCACCCCCTCTGTCATGGGGGGATTGGAAGATCAGCTTTTTGTTTTTCAGATTATGCTACAGAAATAACTTAGGGCTTTCTTGCTAATTATGTCCTAGTGATCTGTGACTAGGAAATAGTAGGGTTTTTAATGTTTTGATAGACTAGAAATTTTATTTTTGTATTCATCTCCAGCTTTGAAAGTCTTCAGTTAAATCTGTTCATAAATTTTAGATAGGAATAATAATTTTTGAAAATGAAACACTCTTAACATATTACTCATTTGATATTCAGGATAATTTTGTGTATTTGTTGATAGTGTTGGTATTTGTAGTTGCCTTTAATAGTTAAAAATTAAAAATGAGTGCAGGATAGTTGAGATAGTATTAAAGATGTAACCATAGCTGAGTTAATGAATAAATCAACATTTTCAGATAGTGTAGCTAGTGCAAAATAACACCGAGGTTAGTGATTTTTTTAACGTTTTAGTATCAATTATTACACCTATGGCTAATTCTTGTTGTGCATTCCAGTTCAGATGCATTCAGTTGTGGTCTTCTCATGTAGGATACATGCTGTGATTGTTCTTAATATATATTGAAATCCCAGCAGTGTCAAGTACATGCTTAGCTGCTGAGTTTGTCTCTTGACCTCAGTAAGTGGTCCTGTAATACGCCACAATACCACCCATAGTTTTGAGGAATTTATTGTGTACCTGTATCCCTTCTGTAAAAATGTCATTTTTTTTGCAGATTATACTGCTTCATCTCTAGTTAAATTTTTGTACTTATTTTATATTAGTTTCTGTATTTATTCTCAACTTAAATGAGGTATTTAAAATTCTGTCTTAAAGGGACTTTAAAACCTAGAGGGATTTACTATACATAAAGAATTTTAACACTGTATTTAGTAACATTTAGAACATGTGTGCCTTTAGCCACAACTTTCATTTATTACAGGCAAAACTCCTATACCCATCAGAAAAAGGCATTCCCAAATAAGTACAAAAGAATCTGTGGTATTATTCAGTGTGTATTTATTTTGTGTTGGGGAAAAAACAAAACAAAACAAAAGGAAATCACAAGCTAATCATCACAGCAATTTGTCTTATAGTGTATATGTTTTAACTTCATGAACGAGCCCTTTTAATATTCCAGATTGAAAAGTTATGAAATACCTATGAAACATCAGGGCAATAGGCCATTGTATGTAAGACATAGAATCACAGAAACATGAAGGTTGGAAAAGACCTCCAAGATCATCTGATACAACCATTACCCATCCACCAGTATTACCCAATGAAACATGTCCCTAAGTACCACGTCCAAGCACATCCAAGCTTTCCTTAAACATTCCCAGGGATAGTGACTCCACCACATCCCTGGGCACCCTTTTCCAATACCTAACCACTCTTTCTGAGAAATTTCTCCTAATTTCCAACATGAACCTTCATGGGCTCAATTTGAGGCCACGTCCTCTAGTCCTATTGCTAGTTATCTGTGAGAAGAGGCTATGCTCACATTAAGGCAAAAGGAGATCAATAAGACACAGATAGGGGATAAATGTGAGTATGACTTTTCTAACCTCAAGTCTGAAAAACTGAAGCAGACTAAGGAGCTGTAATATTTTTAAAATATCTTTCATGGACTCCTGGACTTTACCACTTCCGTAGTTCTTTTTTAACAGCTTGTATTTATGTGGATAACATTTAGATGAAATACAGAGTACATCCATAATACATTTGCATGTGTTGGCAACTGTAGGTAATCATGCATCAATAATCAATTACTCTCTGTACACAGTATAATACTGATGCATGCTTTATATTACTTTGTATAAAGAATTGTGTTTCATTTCATGTATTATGCATACAATATAATAAAATATATGGCTGTAAAATAAACCTGTTTTCTAAGTAGCTAGCCATTTCTCTAATGAGTCTTGTGCTGAGCTCTTGATAGATATACTGGTGTCTAGTATTTTTATCCCTTTAAAAAATATTTGCAAGCAATATTTGAACAGAGTAGCCCTCCTAGTATAGTATTGACTGAAAAAAGCATCAGTATAATGTGTTCATTAGGTGGTTTATCTAACAGCATATTTTTCTCTGGAGTTTGAGGAATAGGATGGGTAGATAATAATACATGGGACCTTTAATTGAGGTGGAAAGGAAAGAGAGATTTTTGGTATTTTAGAGGTATTTGTAGAGAGACCTGTGGATGCTCCATACAACCGCATCAAACAGTGAAAAGTCTGCCAAGCAAATAGAACACCAAAACTTACTCTTCATATAAATGCCTTGCATTGTGCAGATTTTCTTTTGTAATCTACCCCATAGCTCCCTTTTACGACACATAAATGGCAACAAGTTCCTTTGTTTTTCAGTTTTCAGTCTGTACTGAAGGTTTTATATTCTCGGGATGATGGTACCCCAACATGAATGGAACATGAGTTTCTTATCAAGTAAGTCATCATTTACTCAGCTTGCTCAATCAGGGACTGGTCAGGATCTATTGCTGCAAATGTGAGATAAGGCAACCTCCTTTAGTTCTCATTTATCATTCATCTTGCAGATTTTGCACAGGTAGTTTGGATAGTGGATTTTCTGGAAGAGGAAGGACCTGATACCCAGCCTTTTCAGCTTGCTTTCATAAAGTTCAAGTGTTTTGAGGACCATCCCAACAAACTTTTGACTTTGAAACAGTTTGCAAGAACATTGAGAGATGGTCTTGAAGAAACTCATCAGGGTGGGTGCAAATATAGGGTGAAATAAAGGTGCAAGCTGGTCTACTGATCAGTTGGCACTGACTCTTACTTAGGGCAGCAAAACCACCTTCATAGAATAATATCTGTTTAGATGGCACTGATTAAGATGGAATGCAGGATGGCTATCTGGAGATGAAATAAAGGTAGTATTTTTAAATCAAATGATTTTAACTGAAAAGAAGCTAAATGGAAGATTCTTCTTGATATACCTCTGCCTTTGTTCTCATATGTCAGACAGGCATTAGTTAAGATGATTCACCTTTCTAATAAGGTGTGCTACTGGTATCTGCTATAACTAGTCTCAAGATCAGTCATTCGTCTCTCTTAAAATGAAACAAAATTAAGTTTCTTCCCATGAAAAAATTAAAGGTCACAAACATAAAAAAATTTGACTGTAGAGTAATAGATTATCTAAAAATCACTCAAAGACACACAAACCAAACAAAAAAACAAATCACAGCTGACTAGTCATAGAATCATAGAATGGTTTGGATTGCAAGCAACCTTAAAGATCATCTAGTTCCAATACCCCTTCCATGGGCAGGGACACCTTCCACTAGACCAGGTTGCTCAAGCCCCATCTAACCTGGCCTTGAACACTTCAAGGGAGGGGACATCCACAGCTTCTCTTATTATTATTATCATCATTATTATTATTAGTTTTCCCTTTCTTTTCTGTCCTATTAAACTGTCATTATCTCAACCCATGAATTTTATCTTTTTCCCCCCTTACACGCTCCTTATCTCACACAAAAGAGAATGCAGATTACACCAAGATTAAAAAAAAATAATTAAAAAAAAAGTAAAAAAATTTCTTCAAGTGGGTTCTCAAAAACAGTAAAATAAACTTCATGTTTCTTGGTTATCTCATGGAAACATGAGAAACATGTTACAGCAATCACCCAGACTACAGCAAAATGTGGAAATATATTATTGTGCTGAAGTACAGTTTATGAAGGAATGGTTTTATGTCAATACCACACAGTGTCATTTCTGTAGTGCAGATATAATAAAAAAATACAAAAGACAGTAAGAAATTCTTGTTTCACATATATTGTTGCAAAAATAAAAACAGAAAATGAAAATTATACATCTCAAGAGCAATTTCACATCTGCTTGTTGAACAGAGAATGGTAACAAGGCAAGGGGAAGAACTGACCAAAAATTAAATTACAGGAAAATCAGATTGATAGGGTATCAAGGCTGGAATCTTTGTAAGAGCTGGAAAAGCATTGGTAATATATTATGACTAGATCAAATAGGGAAAGGACATTGATGTTACACAAGGCTTAGAAGCATGTTCAGAAAAAAATGATTTGATGGGATGGAATGAGACAAGAGATGAAATCAAGGGTGTTGCAGTGTTCACTGATGTACAGAACATGAGCTTTAGCAGCTGTGCATTTTATGAATGTGAGAACTGAAACCTAGATGTCAGGGAGGCAAGAAGAGAGATAAGCACCTGGATGAATATTTTGACTACTTGGACTGAGTGGCATAATTCTTAATTACCTCTATTACACATTTTGGTCTTTGATGCTAATGTATCTTGACTATAGTGTACAGAGCTGTAGGTCTATAATATTTTAAAATTTCTGAAGTCACACTTCAGAAATCTGCAAGGAAGGCAGATTTGATAATTTATTGGATCATCTTACTTTGCAGGATAACATCAATTCATGATCATTTCTTGTGGGCAAAGAGTAAGATTTTCTTAGAAGCAGAGTAAGAGAAAAGTTTCATAATACAGCATATTTTCACTAAAATAGACATGCAATAAGTATTCTCTGCTTTTTAGGCAAGTTGTAGAAAAGATGTTGAAATGACATATAGCTCAAGTTTTAACGTGAGAGCTTTTTTTTTTAAAAAAAAAAAGTTTTAGGAAGTAATAGAAAATTTCTATTTAGAAAATGCAGACTGCCTCAAAACTGATTTTGAAAAACAGGGGAACTTTTAAAATATAAATACAGGACATAGCTCCCTTGGAAGTCTTGGAGCAGAGCCCAATGAGGCTTTTTTTTTTTTTTAATAAAAAAAAAAAAACAAAAAAAAAACATACTTAAAATGTTCTTTTATATATTCCAGCTATGTATTTTTAAATCAACTGAGCTTTTCTTTGTGTTCTTTTTATAAAGGTATGTTTAAATTTGTGCTTGTGCTAGAAAAAAATACAGTTTAAACAGTTTTCAGTAGCAAGAAAATATACAGTAGCAAAGCAAATTATTAGAAAAAATCATCTTCATAAAATGATGTCAATTTGTGTTTCTTAATGTTAGCAAGTAGTCACATGGTAATTTCTTGTGCTATAAATCCTACTTTTGTATTTCACTTGCCTTTTTGGCAGATGTCAAAGATATCTCCCTTAGAATTTGGTCTTGTGTCTGTGATCCCTGATTTTCCTTTTTAAGTCATACCGCACCAGAAGCTTCAGTTCGCAGACCTCTAAGATGTTTTGCATTCTGTGAAAGATAACTGTTTTTAAGTACTTTATACAGTGTAAAGCCATCATTAAATCTATGCCATCTATTTTTTTTTAATAGACCAATACCAGATACAAGTCATTTTGTAGTCACCAGGTTGTTTAATCACCTAAGATATTTGTTCCCATATATCAGATGTTATATTTCTCTAAAAATGTTTTAGAAGGAAATATGTAGGACAGATAATTATTTTCTCCAGCTCAGTTTACTGATTTTTTTTCAACAAATTAATTTCATAACATACAATTTCATACAGGCAGTATATCTTTCTACACACAATAAAAACAGAATATTGTTTGAATAACGTAAAACAGTAATGTTTCAACACTATCATTGATTTAAATAGCTATTAAATAAGATCTGAATACATTTAGGGTTCAGGCACGCAGGGTTGTATATTGTTTTCCTGAGCACATATTGACCAGAGCAGATTTGGAGTTTTGAGGTTTACCACAGTAATCTGATTGCTTGTTTCTATAAATTGACTTTCATCTAAATAATCTTATTTGCCTTCCCTTTTAACATTCTAAAATTGAGAAAGTCCATTTTAACTGTGATCACCCTCTTACTGTCAGGGTCTAATTGTCTAATTGTATCAGGATCTAATCATGGTCACAATGATTTTGAAAGGGGGAATGCATCAGGGGAGGTTCAGGAGGGATGTTAGGAAAAGGTTCTTCACTGATACGGTGGTCAGGCACTGTAACAGTCTCCCCAGGGCAGTGGTAATACCACTGAGCCTGCTGGTGTTCAAGAAGCATTTGGACAACACTCTCAGACATACGGTCTGATTTTTGGGTGATCCTGTGAGGAACCAGAAGCTGGACCCAATGATTCTTGTGGGTCCCTTCCAAGTCATGATAATCTATAAAATGTTCTTTTCTGTCTTTTTTCTTCAAAAATAATGAATACTCCATGTTAGCCAAGCGTTGTGTGCAAAGGACATCAATTTTATTATTTCAGTTTATATAATTAGAATAACTGTTCTAATTCAAGAAGACAGACACACCCTTTTGATTAACTCTGAGAAAAACATTTACACAACCAGTTAATCCACTGAACTGATACATGAATTTATCTCAAACAAAGGTCATCCTTTGGTCCCTTTTGTTCTGCTTTCTTTGCCATAGCTGTAGTAAGTCACACCCTACATTCCTCCTTTAGCTTCAGGAGCACTTTGACTTTGCCAATCTCCTCTTAGCCTTCTATTTTAGGGGTTTATTAATCAGACACAAAGAGGAAAACTTTTTTTTTTTTTTTAATTTTTAATAAACAGGTAGCTTAAAGTAAATCAAATGTGGAATAGAAACACCAAAGGTGGACTAAATAAAGATCAGAATAGGGGAAATAATGTACATGTACATAGAAATGTAGAGGCAATTAGTCAAAGGAACTGACACAGCCTTGGTGCCATTCACATGCATACTCCTTTGTAATGCTTTATACAACTGTAGATAAGTAAAAGAAAAATTGTGTGATTGTGCTTACATATCTTCTAATCTTTATGATGATCTGTTGAGAGCAGTCTTTTCTTAGTTTCTATTGTAGGCTTCTTTCTATCAAAGAAAAGCAGAATTCAAGCTCTCCTTTTTCCCATCTGGTGTAATGTTACAAAAGATAGTTCTTTCTAATAGTCTGTATATTCACATTACAGAAAGGAATGAAAAATAATAAAAGCTTTTCTCGGCAGAAGGAAATTCTTATTCCCGTTTCTCTAAAACTAAACTCAAGAGCAGGAGTGCCATGTTTGGATATCACGGGGACAGAAAATGGCTAGTTCACACAAGTATATTTTCCTGTTTCTTTTTCCCCAGTGTCCTGCTTTTATCTGGGATAGAATTAACTTTCTTCATAGCAGCTGGTATGGTGTATGTTTTAGATTTTTGATGAAGACACTGGTGATAATGCACCACTCCTTCAGCTGCTGCAGAGCAGTGCTTCCACAAAGACAAGGACTGTTCTGCTTCTCATGATGCCCCACCAGAATAGAGGTTAGGGGTGCAGGAAATTGGGAGTGGACAGAACCAGAACAGCTGACCCAAACTGACCAGAGTGACCAGGGTCACTTTACCTGGTAAACTGTCTTCATCCCAACCTGTGGGTTTTCTTACTTTTACCTTCCCAATTTTCTTCCACATCCAACTGAGAGGGAGCAAGCTGTGTGGTGCTTTGCTGCCTACCAGGATTAAACCACAACACCCCGGAAAGGACTCATAGAGAAAGCTACACAAATAGCCTAAAGGACTGCAAAACATCATTATAACACTGCCTAGAACAAGCTCTCTAATATAATAAGCAATTGTGAGCTGTCAAAAACACAGTGGAGTACCACAGTATTCACTGTCATCATCTTCCCATCCTTCTGCATAGTGACAAGGGTTTTGCCAACTTATAGAACTGACTTGTATGGGAAGAAGTGGGTACCAACTCTTAACCTGAGGCACGTGATACTCGCTTCAAAGTAAACCATGTATCTGGTTTTGTTTGTTTGTTTGTTTACTTGTTTGTTTTTGTCTGATACATCAATGAAAATCATATCCTCAACATTAATTTATTTATTAATGTATTTTGTGAGAACTCTTCTGAAATGGCTGATGCTCAGTGTGCAACCTGTTTTTGGCTTACCAGGAAGCAAGCTTCTTGTGTACATTGGAAAGTCCCATTCAGTTTTTTTTTGCCAAAGAAGGAAGTGTCTCATTTTC
The DNA here is from genome assembly GCA_011075105.1 of Heteronetta atricapilla. Taxonomy (NCBI): domain Eukaryota; kingdom Metazoa; phylum Chordata; class Aves; order Anseriformes; family Anatidae; genus Heteronetta; species Heteronetta atricapilla. The sequence continues at coordinate 50,414,569 of CM021763.1, read as the reverse complement.
AAATGTTATATAATTTTATATAGCAGAGTTCCATGAAGCTTTCATAAGGCGCTCTTATAATTTACCCATGTAATTTAAAGACTGAAGGTCTTTAATGCATAAGTTCTAAAAGTAGACTTTTCTACTTCTATGTAAAAAACAAAACAAAACAAAACAAAAAAACATTTAAACAGTTATCAATAGATCTCCTGACTTGTGTTGCAGGAAGGGTTCATTTTCTTTGGATTTACTTTTTCAACCAGCGTACCTAAAACCATTCTTCCTGTTTTTTGTTTGTTTGTTAATTTTTTTGTTTGCTTGCTTTTTGTTTTTAGTTTTTGCTTGTGTTTGTTTGTTTGTTTGTTTTTTAAATCTGTTGCCAGGTTCAGTTCCACCTGTACATTGGCTTTCTTAAATCAATCCCTACATGTCCAGGCAGCATTTATATATTGTTCCCCAAATGGGTGTCCATGCTTCCACTGCATGTGAATTTGCTTCTTGCTTTTCAGTTCAGCCAGGAGATGTTTACACAGCCATGCTGCTCCCGTGCCTTCTTTGCCTGATTCCGTGCACCTCGTTTCACCAGTCTCGGCAGCCTCTCAATAACATCATGAGTGTGAGCTCCTGGTAGGCTGCAGACTTCACTAGAGATGCTATCTGGACTGCATATGGATGCTTTGGAACCACTCAGGGAAGAGAGCAAGGAATGATATCTGAAAAGATATCAAGGAATGACATCTGAAAATGTCAGCTCACTGATCAGCTCACTAAAAAGACTGTTAGGATTGAGCAGGAAATGCAATAGCATGTGGCTATGCTGCTATAGGAAAACATAATAACCTTTTAACTGTGGCCATTTTCATAAGTAATATAATAAGAGAAGGTAAGGCATGCAGAGGGATACAAGGAGACAAAAAGATCTGTTTGGCCTCTGCTTGTTGAAGGGCTAAATATGCTAAAAACTGCCCGTTTGTCATTGAGAAAGCTGGCAGAGATGTATGAAGGCATAGATGCCATTGTATGTGAGATAGAATATGCCTGATGCATATATATATATTTATATATATATTTGTATATATATATATATAAAAAGAGAAAAATATACTGTTTTATTTTTTTTTTTTTTTTTTAGTTATACTCTAGAACTGTTTGCCATGATATGGTGTGGACCACATTTCTGAAACAGGTTGAGAGGGAACAACCAAATTCCAAGAGTAAATGTTGTGGTAGCTGTTAAAGATTACAGTATGGATACAATTTTTAGCTTAGGAAGCCCATATTATGCTTCTATTAAAGGCTGGGAGTAGACGTAGGGAATGCTCACTTATTGTCTTGTTCGTTATCTCTGTGTTTGCTATTGACCACCATAGAGGACAGAATTAGTACAAGTATACATCTACCATCTATACAGTATGGTAGTTCTCATCTTAAGTTGGTATTCATCTTAAAAAGAGATGCCTTCCATGTGAGCTGCATTTTAAAAGAAACCGAGCAACTTCCATCCGTTCTACCATCCATATTAAACACCTATGGACTGTTAATAAGATGCAATAAGTAAGCCCTTAAAACTATATGCATTAGTATTTATTTATGCCTGTTTAGCATGTATTTATATGCCCTCCCCATTTTTATTCTTTTTTACCACTGTAAAGATTAAACTGCAACAGTTTGTTTAAAGGGAGAAAAGTAGGCTTAGTGTTATGGAGCATAAAATCACATACTTATTAGTTGTTGATAAAGTTTTTCTAGCAGTTTTGCTTTTTCTAAGATTTACATAGATCATAAACTAACAACATAGGTGATGAAAACTGGATTTATGTTTGCATAAAATGCAAAAGTTCATTCATTTTTATCCTATTGTTTCTTCTAGTATCTTTCATCAGTATGTATATGTATTTATATATATATACACATTTGTATATATAAACACATGTAGGTATAGTTATCATCACTGTCTCTTCCTGCAAAGAGAAAAAAAAAAAAAATACATTTCTAGGGTTTTTTGTTTGCACTTGAAGTTCTTGTTTGTTAAGTGTTAAGGTGTTAAGTGTGTTGGTTTGATTGCTGCCTTGTTTAAAGGCTGCTGATTCACTGATAAGTGACAAGAGTGTTTTTTTTCCTGGAAATCCTCAGTATCTGGAACTCTGTTCAGAGCAGCTTGTGCTAATTAGACTTTTAAGTGTCAGCTCTATAAAAAGTTTTTTTTCTTCTTCCATTTCTTAAGAAAAGTGTCTCAACTGCTAAAAAAAATAATTTCTTAGAAGTAATAAAGTCTAGATAAGTGCTGTTATTTATCCTCACAGATCAATTGATTTGCCAATTCAAATGTGAAATGTTTATGTTTGAATCAAAAGCCAAATGTATTAGGACATGAAATTATGTTTCTGCTGTAGTGGTTTACTATGCTTTTACATCATCAGTAATTCTAAGGTCATGTTCAGTAATTCTAACGCATGTTCTATAGTGTATTGCTGCATGGCACTTTCAGAAGAGTAAGGTTTTTTTCTGCATGTTTTCTGTCCAGTACTTGTTTACCTATATCCCAACAGTGTTTTATACTGGTGTTTCCAAAGTTTGGTATAGAAACTTTAGAACAAACTCCATATACAAATATTTTTATTCATTGCATGTACCAAAACAATATCAGTTGTATGTACGTTAACTTTATAAAAATAAATCAATCGTTTTTGAAGTTCATGAACAGTTTCTGTATGCTTGAAATTATATCTAATAGGCATTCAGTAGTAATTGAATGCTTCATTGTTTTAACAAGATGACAGGGAGAGCAGTAGATGCTGTGAATTTATTCTGTTTTACTGATTTCAAATTGGATGATTTTGACAGGTGGATAGACAGCATGAGAAAGAAGTTACTATTCCTAGATTCCTGAGAAATATGTCATGCTCATTCATGTCATGCTTAAAATACTTTAAAATTGAAATGCTATTTTTTTTATATTGTGCTATACAAACACATGCTCTTTACAGTTTTTTTTTCAGCTTTGAATCTCCTGAAAAAGAGTTTCAGTTTGTTTTTTAATAATTTTTGATTTCATATAGACTGTAGATTCGTGTAGACTCTGAACTTAATCATTAGTAGAAGGGATACCTGGTTGAGTCCCTATCCCTTTTCCCTGAATTCAGAGGATTTGTTACATGAGCTTTGTTCTGTATTTTTTACTGTTCATTAATATTTTTTACTATTCATTACTATGCCTTAAAATATGAGGAAAAATAAAACACAACAAAACAAACAAACAAACAAACAAACAAAAAACAATAATTTAATGGGCAGATTACTGGTCCCAGAACAGAAGAGCTGTGAAATAGTGCAGGAATGTTTACAGGTGATATCAATGGAGTAAACTGGTAAAATGTGGAAGGGTATCCTTCTCTTTTAGCAGCATCTAAAATCAGTGAAATTTTGTAGCAGTTATAAGGAAAGGGATTCAGAAGGAGCATATAGACAATGGCAAGACAACCCAAGCTTGAATGTATTGAGAAACCAAGAAAGTTCAGAATTGAAATTTGAGATATATATTGATAAGAAATTCAAATGTTCTAGGTGATTAATTTGTGTGAGTAACACTTTCATAGTAGTAATTTAATTGAATTACTATTAAGGGAAAAATAATAACCATTCCCTAGCCTTTTAAAATGCTTCACTACAAATTTGGCCATGATTAAATCATGTTTATATGTTGTGAGGTCACTGTAAAAAAGAACAATGTTTGTATATGTCTGCATATTTCTTAAAGTGATTATATTTTTTTACTGTGCTGTTTTCATTCCTGTGGCCTTCTGTTATAGGTAGTGGATTTATGTTATGGACAGCAAGCTGTGAATGAGCATATGAAGTTGATGAATTTGTTTGAATACTTTAGTTGGTAATGAGTTTTATATAACATCTCTGCGAGATGAATCACAGCTTTCAACACAGAAGTTGTAAAGGTGTGTGTGCTTTGAAAGAACAAATAGTTACGATGAGGATGTTCATTAAGAAACTGGGAAATCTTAAAGAAAATCTATTGTACCATATCATAGTATGAAATGTAAACCATCTCTACTGAAAGCAGTAGTGGTAGTAGAAATAAACCACTGCTACAGCTTCAGCAAAAGTTCTACTTCTCTGAAGCAAAAGAAAACATCTATCTATTTCATTTAGATATTTAAATGTTTGATAAGAATATATATTAACATGGTTCTTCTAGGGCACGACTGTAAAGCTTTGTTTTCTTAATAAATATTATGTATATTTTCTTCAGAACTAACATGGCAAATACTTACCTACAGTGAGGTAACTTATATGTTTTGTATGCAGTGTGTATCCATGCAATACTTTTTTATTTCACTTTTATGGGTAGATAACAAGTTCCTTCTTAAAATTATGAGTGAGATTATGGTTTTTTTTGTTGTTGTTGTTTTTTTTTTTTTTTTTTTTTTTTTTTTTAGCCAGCACTTTTTAGATCTGAATGTTTTAGTCTGAAGCTGTTCTTTGAGCCTGTGGAGTTCATTGGAAATACCTTAATTATTACAGGGGAACAGTTACTTATTTTTTTTTTTTTCTTGTGGATTTAACCTTGGAGCAGTTCCAGCTGTGTAGCTTCCACATGAAGCTACAGCATGCATACGTATATTTAAAGAAGAATTTCCATCTTTTACCTAGAGCTGATATAACTAAGCAAGAGCAATTGCTAATTGAAGTCAGTTTCTTTTTCTCTACACAAGAAGTTAATAACCAAGGACAAGACATTAAACTAGTTCACAGCTAGTAGCTGGTTGATTTGCAACCAGTAGCTGCTGTTTTATGTGGCTTTCACACATAAAGTTGATATTGCTTACTAAGGGCAAAGTCATAAAACATACATTGCATTTGATATTTTTTGAAATTTCTAGAATCCAAAATATAATTTAATCTAAATGAAATATATCTCTCTTGTTTCATATGTTACACTTAAAAGATTGAGCATAATGAATTCCCTTCAAAGACTGTCACGTATACAAACAGTTTTGGTCATGTATATAGTATTGTTGAAAATGCTTACTAGAACTTAGTGCTGCTTCTGCAAAATAGATATGAAGCTTGCAATGTAAATAGTTATTTGGGAATAAATTATGCTTTTGGGGCAGTCATGATAGTACATAGCAACTGATAATTATTGTGTTGTTGTGTGGAGAGATATTGGTAATATACTTGAATTGGTAATATACTTGACCCAGACCCTTTACAGATCAAAAGAAGGCTCTTTTCCCTGTAAGAAGCATCAGATAATTTTTTATTAGTTTTCAACATTAACAGAAAGAGAGGGATTTGGGAATTTTCTTTCCATACATTCCAGTAAATAAGTTTTATCATAGCCACATATCCATTAAGAAAGAAATGTATTTCTCAACAGGATGCATTGTAGTAGTGGGAATGGCCACAACTCTGAAATCCAGCACAGTTTTTTTTTTTTTTTTTTTTTTTTATTGTGAGAGTAATTTTTCTATTTTGTTTTAGCACTTTGTAAGTTCATTGACATTATCTCAAGTCAGAGCCCTGCTGTATGCTACTTCTGGTATTGTTATCAGCTCTACTTAAAATTTGAAGGAAAATTGACATAATTGTAGAACTACAAGGAACAGAAAGGTCTTGGAATGATTTTTCTTTTTACCTCAGCTGCTGGAGTATAACTTTCAAAATAGTGTATTACAATTCAGAGCATGTTTTACTTCTCTTTTTTTCAGTAAAGATAATATAAATGATATCTACACTTAGAATGAGGTGTCATTGGACTTTTTTTTTTCTTTTTTTTTTTTTTTTTTCTTTGAACATGTTTTGCCTTTTTTTTGCAGCCCAGACTTCTTTTGTTGCCTACTTCAATTTTTCTCCTTTCTTTGGAAAAATAGTAAAAGCTGAAATGTTCTGTTACATTCAAATCTAATATATGATTGTTTTTTTCAATCCTGAACAACATTTTTTGTCACATGAGCCCTGTGTCCAAAAACTTTCAACTAGCTCTAATGAGAAGACCACTGCCAGATTTGTGTTGGAATTACTACTTGAATTTCACATTGTGGATGAGGGGCTGTGTTTACAGACTGACAGATAGTTGGATTGTAAGAAGAATGACTTTTATCTTGTTAACTTAGAATGCTAATTATGACTAAATTTCAAACTCTGCCAAACATTTCAAACTTGACCTTTATATGCAAACATCTAGCAAACATGTTGATCCAGAGGGCACCATTCCATTGAAAGGATGTTACTGGGAAATAGGCCAAACACTTGAAACAGGGTTTCAATTGTTTATTCTGAAATTTCAAACAATGAATGACGACAATAGGTCCCCACTAGATGTATTTATGGCCTGAAAAAAAAAAAAAAAAAAAAAGACCATTACCCAAATTCAGCAGCACATTGCTCAAGCTTTTAAAACTGTGGCCTTTCTGCTTTTTAGAAATACAGCATGACCTACGTCTTAGGCTTCTAATTTTTTAAAACCTAGGTATTTGATAGTAGTGGTATTACAGTCTCAACAATAAACAAACTGCAGCCTTCTAAGAATTTTACTAGTTGTGATTCTTCTATACAATTTTAAATGGACACACTGAACTATATCACTACTTAACAGTGATGATTTAGGTGTGGAGCTCCTAATATATATATTTTGCATTGTATGTCTATCAGAGAAAATACCAGTTTGTATTTGTTTCCTATTATTGTACGCATCTATTTTTATTTACAGCAGTATCACTACTTGTATTATGGTTCCATCATATCTTATTAAGGTACCTATAATGCTTGTAAAGAATACCTTTTCTGCACATTGCATTCTGTGTAATATGTAATATTACTTTCATCTAATGTTGCTGTTGCTTGTGATTTCTCTTATACTTTTTATCCACTTTTGTGCTAAAGTTAGTTGTAACTTACAAATACGTAGATTTTTGTGTGGTACCTGCTTATGTATTTGGACTGTTTTGATAACTGTAAGTTTTGAGACCTGTTTGGGGTCAGTAAAGCCACAGTATGTACATTTAGTAATAATAAAAATAATTGAATGTGGTGATTATGTTTTGTAGGTATAGCATATCTGAGTGGAATGTGCAGTGAAAAACGAAAATGTATAATTGCAGAGGACAATGGTCTGAATCTTGCTTTTACCATTGCCCATGAGATGGGTCACAAGTAAGTACATGGACAGCAAACCCAATATATATATATATATTTTTTTTTGCATGTGGTGTCAGTATGATTTACTTTTAAATTGCTCGTGTACTTCAGTTTTTCTTTTTCTTTCCTTTTTTTTTTTTTTCCCTACTGGGAAGGCTTTTACTTTTGATGAAAAGTTTGGAAAATACTGTTTTTGTTAATAATAACAATAGCGGCATGTATCAATATACATAATTTAGAATTCAATAAGAAAATATATATGAATTAAGAAAATGTTTACAGCTTTGAGTAATATGGGAATCCTTATAGCTTCACAATAATGCTGGAAGGACTGACGTGGCCAAGAGGAAAAGCAGGTGCCCCAAGATGTTTTTTTCTATTTTCTTTTGGGACTGTGGTATTGTGTATCAGATCCAGCTCTGCATATTGTTGCCAACAAGCATTTTAATGAGATCACGAGTTGGAAGAGCCCTTATTGAATTTGGCATTCTCAGGATAGATCCCATTAAAGCATATAATGGTCATCGGTCATTGCAATATTAATATTCTCCCTGCCTCCTTAACAGAAAAGGATGACAAAGAGAAGGTGAAGATAACTATCCTCACACAACTGATTGGGTGTGTTTACTCTTTAAGTGAAAAACACTTTGAAATAAATTGAGAAATTCTTATGTTGCCATGTCATAATCACGTTAGTTAATGAAATTGGTATTTGATTCTTGGCTTAAGTACATGATATAGAAAAATACGTATGAGAGTTCTTCTTAAAAAAAAGATGTTCTGTTATTTTTACTTGTAGTGTCTGATATAGGTATGTGTATGTACATGTTTAGAAAAGTAGATTCTGAGTGGAGCTGCAAGTGGACAATGGAGAGGAATGATTTATTAAATGCTTTGAAAGCTCAGACCATCTGAAAGTTGAGGTCGGGCACCTTAGGACAAAATCTTCAAACTAAAACTGATTTTGTTTAAATTTGGTAAAAGCTGCCTGAGCTGGGGATAGAGCTCATAGCACAAAATGTTGAAAAATGCAACTTATTACAAAGAAGTTGGAAATTGGATATTTCTATTCAGAATGTCTACTGTATGAAAATTAAGCAATTCAGAGCAATCATATAACTCAGAGTGAAAGGGTGACATGAGTATTACATGTTGCATGAAATTAAACTTTTCCTGGTTTTGTTTGTTTTGTTTTGTTTTGTTTGTTTTGTTGTTGTTCTTTTTTCTTTCTGGATTTTCATAACTGCAGAAAACAATGCCAGGTTCATGGAAGCCAGCCTAAGTGATAGGTATTATAAAGGAGAGACTTCAAAACAAAGATTTGTTTGTGTTTTGTAGCTTCATGCTGACCTCATTCTTTTTTTTTTTTTTTTTTTTTTTTTTTTTTTTTTTTTTACTATAGTGTTTGCTAATATTAGAAGAGAGGGTAGAGGAAGACTCATTTCCTGTACACTTGTTCATTTGACAGTAAACTAAGGATAAGAGGACAGAAACAATGACTGAATATGATCTGCAGATAAATTCACTGATGGAGTAAATTAGAATTTTTTTAAGACAGGTATGATAATGCTAGATAATTTAGAGAAAAATAAATACTGATTTATGCCCTGCACAACAAAAATACCTTTAGATAACAAAAGTCTAGCAATGGAGTTACTGGACTTGGAAAAAGAGGCATCTCATCAACAAAAATACATAACACCTTATGCTTCGTGAGAAGTGGTGATGTGCAAAATACTAAATGTGGAAAACAGAAAGAAGGTATAACACTTTTGTGAAGTTATGAGAGTGGTTGCACACTGGAACAGACTTCCCCAGGGAAGTGGTCACTGCACCGAGCCTGACTGAGTTTAAGAAGCGATTGGACTGTGCACTTAGTCACATGGTCTGAACTTCTGGGTAGACCTGTGCGGTGTCAAGAGTTGGACTTGATAATCCTTAAGGGTCCCTTCCAACTCAGGATATTCTATGATTCTATGATTTGTTTGTTCTGCAGTAGCAAATATGAGAATGCAGGATACTAATCTTATAAAACAGATTTGTCTTGCAGCAGACAAGTCAGACCTATCAAGCAGATGTAGAGGCCCACTGTTATGCTTGTCAACGGTGCTACTAGTTCTTTCAAGACTGCTGCACAAGCCATGCACTGAATTTTGTTGCATTTGGTCCACAACTTGAAATATCCTTTGTTATTACATTTCTGTGGAGCTGGGAGAGAAAATATGTAGCATGATCTTCCTATCATTTTTTGACGTATTTAGGCATTGTGTTGTGGTTTTCTCAGTTTTCCCAATGAGTACGTAACAAAAAGATTAATGAAAATGTAAGTTTGATCACATTTACATATGAACTCCATTATCAATGAATTGATTAATATTTCTGTGAATCTTTTATAAGAAAAATAGACATATAAACAGGCATTTGATTTGTAGAAAAAAAAAAATATATATATATTGCCATATGTATCTGATCAACACCAACTGAGCTCCAAGAGGAAAGATAAGAATACTTAGAAAATGGACAGGCTTATCAATTATTGAACTGCAGCTAGAGTTGCCTCTGACAAAGAACTAGAAAAGAAATATTCTGAATGAAATACTTTGGAAAATTAAACTTTACTTAGCAATAATAAAGTGCCTTTGTTCTAGACATGTATGTCTGGAAGCAGATTCTCTTTCTAAGACATAAAGAAGTAATGTTTAAAATCAACTAATTACTTTTTAGTTTCATCTCAAAATACTAGGAGCCAGTTTGTGTTATCAGAGATTACAAGTTGTAACACACTAGTAGATTTGTTTTGAATAATCAAGTCTATATATTTCAATAAATCTAATTAGCACTTTGGTAATTATGCAATGAAGTCATATTACAGAAATGAAATGGACAACAATGGAATAAAATACATAGTCTCCCCATGGAGAACTATGAAATGAGCGACAACGCTAGCTTTTCTATTATCAAATAACTTAGATATATTCAATGATATTATGGAGTATGACTGCTTTTTAAGTATGAAGAAATAAAAGCTAGATATAAACATAAAATATATCAATTAACATTTAATGTGTGTTTAAAGTGGACTTTAAAAAGATGGTCTAAGTAGCTGAAAGAGGTACTGGTGGAGTTTCTTAGGATCAATTTTATACACATCAGCATTATTTTGCTGGTAAGCTTTTTTTTTTTAAAAAAAAAAAAATGAAATGTAGTTTTCTTTAACATTTTGGATTTCCTACCAGGTATTTTGTAGTTCCAAACAAGAAGCCTGTGGAATTTTGTTGACTTCATAACTCATGAGCAAACAACATAATTTTTTCTTGTGATGATATTAAACAATCAAATGAAATCCAATGAAAATTAGAGTAGTTTTAAATGTGAAATTATTAATTGCTAATGGAGCATCAGTTACAATGTGTTCTTTTGGTTGGTTGGTTGTTGTTTTAATTTGTGATTGCATTCCAAAAGGCAATAACAGAACTTGACTAAATCAATAAGAATAATAAAAGCTAATCATATTTTGTCCACCAATCTTAGTGTATAAGTTACTAATGTGGAGTAGGGAATCTCATTAAAGTAACTTAAAAAAATACTCTGTTGATATTTATAGGGTTAAAGTAGAATTTTTCCAATTAAATTTGTGTTTAACAAGGTGCAAGATTAGCACATGGAAAGCTAAAGCAGCAAATTAGATTTTATAGAAGTCCTTCATATATGTTGAAAAACATCTAATCACAGATATAATGAGGAACTTCAGGTGCTGTAGTGGTCAGTTTGACTGGTAAAACTGTGCACACTAGGATTCATATTAGTGACAGTCACTAAATGAAGGCATTTTACTTGTAGCATTTTTTCTCATACTTAAAGTATTTGTTTATTGTTTGTTTTGATCTCCTCTTACAGATTAGCTGTGAGAGAAAGAGTGAAGCCTTTCTTGGTGCCTGGATCGATATGCATACAGTCCACCTGCTATTTAATGACTTTTCTATTTTAAGAAAGAAACGGCGAGAGGTTTGCTGAGATAGTGGCATCACTACATTAGTAGTGTTTTGCTCTTTCCAAAATACGAAGAATTTTTAAATCAGAAGTACAGTGACTTTCTCCAAGTTTAACTTAACCAGGAAAACATTTGTCAGATTCTTCTGGAAAAATATAGAAGAATAAACCTCTATGTGTACTTAGCCAGGAACAGCAGCCTTTCTTATGAATAATGAGAAAAGCCATACCCTTCTCTGTGCCTTTCTCTTTTTAGGACAGAGCAAAACAGAAGAGTTTATGGCTTCTACTAACTCATGATAGGCATAGATGTTGTGGTTTAAACTGGCAGGCAGCTCAGCATTACACAGCTGTTCACTTATTCCCCCAAGTGGGTTGGGGAAGAATTAAATAAGCTAAAAATACAAGAACTTGTGGGTTGGGTTAAGGGCAATTTAATAAAAAAGGAAACAAGAACAACAACACAGTTGATCAACACCTTCTGACCAATGCCCAGTCAGTGCCTGAGTAATGGCAGCCCTCCCTGGACACCTCCCACAAGTTTTATTGCTGAGCATGACACCATGTGGCATGGGACATCCCTTTAGCCAGTTGAGCTAAGTTCTGGCTGTGTCACCTCCTTGTGCACAAACTGGAAGCTTTGTACCATTTCCAGAGCTCTGATATCATTTGTATTAATGAGACTGGGAGGGACAAGTGTCACCTTCTTGTGCACCCCCAGCCTCCTTGCTGGCAGGGCAATGTGAGGAGCTGAAAAGTCCTTGGCTCTGTGCTCAGCAGCAACTAAAACACTGGTGTGTTATCAACAGTATTTTCATCCTAAACCCCAAACACAGCACTGCATCAAATACTAGGAAGAAAATTTCTTGTCTTCACTCCAGAAGGGCACAGAGGATCCCATCTACAGACCAGACCTTCTTCACAGAGAGGTTTGCTGCCTCCATGTTGCTCGGGTCAGGGATGTTTCCAGTGAGCTTTCAAGGATAATACAGCCTTCAGACTATTATACTCTCTTTTCAAGATGATACCAATGATTTAGCTACAGGAAACCTGAGGTCTATCACAAGAGATTTCAGGGCCCCGTCGAGATAACTAAAAGATTCAGAAGCACAAACAGTGTTTTTCCCAATCCTCTCAGTAAAGAGGAGAGACAGAGAAAGAAAAAAGTGAGCTCAAGTGATCAATGCCTAGCTCCAAGACTGGTGGTGCCTCTGCTAGAATTTTGGGTTTTATAACCATAGAAAGGTCTTTGAGATGAAAGGTCTGCTGCGGCCTGAGAGGCTCCATCTCAATGGGATAAGTATTTCTTTGAGTGTAACCTGATGAGGCTGACTGGGAGGGTTTTAAACTAGGATCACCAGGGAATGGTGTATGATCAGAAACGCTGAGTTTAAGCCAAGGGATGGTCCAGCACCATCTGAGGATGACAAGGCTAATGGGAGCATCTATGCTGCTTCAGGAAGCACTGCAAAATCAAGAGTACAGCTGAAATGCTTGTGTACAAACACATGCAGTATGAAGAACAAATGGGACAAACTGGAAGCTTTGTTCCTTTTCCAGAGCTCTGATATCATTTGTATTAATGAGACTGGGAGGGACAAGTCCCATGACTGGATTCCCAGGATGGAGGATTATTGGTTGTTCAGGATGGATAAGCAGGGCAGGTGGGGTACAGGTGTTGTGCTGTAAGTGAGGGAGAGATTAGGTTGTACATTCCTTGCCATTAGGGATGACATGGTAGAGAGCCTCTGGGTGAGGATTAAGGGGATGGATAGCAAAGCAGATGACATCATAGGTGTCTCCTATCAACCACACAGAGGATGATGGCATGGTTGAAGTATTCTGTAGGCAATTAAAAGAAGTCTTGGGAGTGGTTGCCATCATCTTTTTGCAAGATCTCAATTTCCTAGACATAGACAGGGTATATCTTACTGCTGCAACAAGCAAGTCTGAGAAATTCCTAAAGCGTGTTGAAGATAATTTCCTGTCACCAGCACTTAAAAATCAACTAGGAAATGTACCCATCTAGACCTGTTGTTTGAGAATAAGGAAGATCTAGTCTTGTGGGACAGTTGACAGCAAGTCACTGTCATGGCCACAGTGATTAGGAAATAGTTAAAACTTTTTGGTTTAAGGAGTAAAACTCACCCCAGAATGCTGAGAGAATTCATGGATGTTATAGCTGGACCCCTCTCAGCAATTTACCAGAAGTAGTGGTAGTCTGGGGAACTACCTCCTGACTGGAATCTAGCCCAACATTATACCCATCTATGAAAAGGGCATGAGGGAAGACTCAGGAAACTACAGACTTGTTAGTCTAACCTTAGGCACTGGAAAAGTTACAGAGAGGATTCTGTTGGGTGTTACTGAGAGGCATTGAAAGAATAAGGCTCTGATAAGACATAGTCAACATGGGTTCAACAAGGGGAAGTCTGATTTTAGGAATCCAAACTGCTTGTATGAAAAGGTCACCCACTGGGTGGATGATGGGAAGGTTGTAGATGCAATCTTTCTAGATTTTAGTAAGGCTTTTGATACAGTCTCTCACAGCATCCTTCTGGACAAATTATCCAAATG
>CM021763.1:50166061-50385868 GCA_011075105.1 Heteronetta atricapilla | reverse complement strand
CATTTGGATAATTTGTCCAGAAGGATGCTGTGAGAGACTGTATCAAAGGTCTTATTAAAATCTTGTTCTTTCAGTGCCTCTTAGTAGCACCCAGAACAATTTTATCTGTAACATTTCCAGGGACTGTTGTTAGACTAAGAGGTCTGTAGTTATGGACATCTCATGTTTGGTATATAAGGCATTATATATAAAGAGAAATAGTCATGTGTAGGAAGAATGTATGGAAAACGTAAATGTGTTTTTATGTAGATGTTTTGTCCCTTCAGAAAATTTAGGAAGAGAAACTGTGAGCAAAAGAGTCCTTACTGTGATTACACTCTTTGCAACTCATAAAACTATCCCAATAAAGCAGAAGCAATGTTTTCCAGTGCTCCAAACTGTAGCATGTACTCTGATAAAAAATATACATAAATAAAAAGTCTTGACACAAAAATCCCCTACAGGGGATTTAAATTCATTTTTGGTAAACACAATATTATGCAGCTTGCAAAACTTGATGTAAAAATTTGATCTAGTCATTATTGGATTGGGGTATAGAGTGAAGGAAAAAAATGAGCTTGTGTGTTCAGTGATGGGTGGCAGGCCTTTTTTGCCCTTTGGCCACTGTGTTGTGGTAAAATATGAAAAAGTATGATTCACTCCAGTTTTTCTACAGAAATAGCAAACTTCTCCCATCTTTGCAGTCTCTAAGCCATCTGACTGTTCTTTGACTGAGGTCATCAATACAAGGTTTAGAGTTTTATTCAGTAGAAGGTTTTGATTTTTTGCGGGGCATATGGGATGCAAAATTTGAGCAGCGCTTTGAATTTAGTGTTCTGGAGAGTAGTCACATGCTTATTTTTGAAAACAGCTGAGAGAATTTTATTTGTTTCTCCTAATTCTAGTGGACCATACTTTAAAAGCATTTTTTATTCAATTAAATATTTTTCCTCTCTTTATGTGTTAACAGTGAAGATGATAATGAATCTTTACTTTAGTTAAATCAACAGTTTGAAGTAGATTCGTACTAGATTTTTTCATTGCCTTGCAGTGCCCTATGTGAGAATTCACCTGGGTGCGTATGGATGCTGGGTCTTCAAAATAACAACATAAATTGCTTTATCAATGTTACTTCTAACACTAGACATTGTTAAACACAATCAGGTTGTTTTTCTTTAGTTGTGATAAATTGAATTAGTAAGCATTTTACTATTCAATAAAATTTCAGTCAAACAGTTCCATGTGAAATTAAGACAGAATCACTGTCAAAATGTAGAATGATTCCCTGATCTTAAAATCTAAGTTTCCAATGCTTTGTTGCCCATTAGCAAGAAAAGTGCAGTTGTGCGATAGTTGTGCAGTTCTTAATATTCAAAAAGTTGTCCAAAATATACAATGAACAGCTGATTAGAATTTAGTATTTCTCAACAAGTGAACGAATCATCACTTTTACCTTTCAGATGGTAGTCTTGTCCTTCAGACATGGTTATGTGTACTTCTATGAAAGGTATCATGGAGAAAAAAAAAATCATACATGTGATATATATAAGCCCTGTGATATTTTAGCATAGAATTTAACATAAACATTTTGAAAACAACTTGTTATTTTGTTGTGCTTTTTTTTACTTCTAATAACTTGAAAATTCAGCATGGGAATAAACCACGACAATGACCACCCATCCTGTGCAGATGGTCTCCATATCATGTCTGGAGAGTGGATTAAAGGACAGAATCTTGGTGATGTTTCATGGTCCCGGTGCAGCAGGGAAGATCTGGAAAGATTTCTCAGGTATATCATTCAAGAAAAGTAACTCATATGTCTTTTACAAAAAGTTGCAGTAAGTATCCTGAAATAAGTTTTCAATACTTTTTACGCACTTTGTGGGAGATTAAAAGGGAAGTCCTGTTTATATAGCCCATCAAAATAATTTTCATCATGAACTAGATGTTAATTGGCAAATTAAAATTTTACTCTTTTCACCAATTATTCATATGTTCTTGTATTAACACATACAATTATTTATTAAATATGTTTATATTTCAAAATATATTAATATGGTGTGTATTGAAAAATGCTGGACAGAGAATGACGTCTATACATTACATGAATTCTGTGATCTATGCTGTGCCATTCAATATTTAATTATTCAGTTCAATTATGTTACATTAATTCTTTTAATTTATTATTATATATCTGATAGGAAATAGTATGCCTAGAAACCAAATGAAAACATTATTTTTCACATTTTATCTCCAAATAGGATCTTGAATTCATAAATATATCTGTTGAGAATTCACTTACAACAGTAAAGCAGTCCCCAAATCTGCATTATGACACTGACATAGTTAATAGAAGTTAGATTTGAAGTTTGACACATATACACTGAATCTAGGCAGAAATAAAATATTCATAACATGGTACATTAAATAAGCTTAGGCATTTTCAAACCTTCAGTTGTTGAGAGAAGTTAGATATTTGGCTACCAGCTCAGAAATATATGTATTTTTAAATGTATATAGAGAATATCTGAAAATGTTAATTTTAAATCCTACTGGGTGTGAAAAACAAGCTACAGTCTTAGCAATAGTCTATTTATATATAATTGTTTTAATATTTATCCAAACCATAATCAGTTACATAACATTGACAATAAAATGTCCAGGGTTTTCTTGAAATTCCTAGCAATGCAGATTATTTATATTGTCCTTCTGCAAACGCGTAACATCAGAACATACCATTAACTTCTATCAAGAAAGCAGACGTTAATTTGCATGGAGCCATTTCTCTGAATGGCATCCTAATGCTGATGAATATAATAAAAAAATCTTGAGTCTACATTCTTCTGATGTCTAATGCACATGTAAGTCAGCATGACAGTCAGACTCTTTAGGACTGATTGCTTAGCATATCAATCTCTGAATATTGCCAGGTCAAAGGCCAGTAACTGTCTGCTACAGACGAATCCTCAGAGCCTCAATTCTGTGATTATTCCCTCCAAGCTCCCAGGAATGACATACACTGCAGATGAACAGTGTCAGATTCTTTTTGGACCAACTGCTTCTTTTTGTCAAGAAATGCAGGTAAGTGTGGGTGTATACTTCAGAAAATGCATCTGCCAACTTGTTTTTCTGTGAAAGATATTTTTGTGCACGTGTCTGAGGGAAAGAGAAGATAGCACCTTCAAAACTAATTTTACATTGTGCTTTCTGAAGTCAATGTAAACATTTTCATTTGTTTATCTTGTAATGCTTGCTCTGGACCTCCAGACAAGCTGAGTCATGTCATACCATATCACTGATATGCTACTTAGTGCTTTAGAAATAGAAGTTGTCATAGTGTGAAGTCACTTCACTGCAGTGAATGGAATAGTTGTGATATATTCCAGTGGGACCAGATTTCATATGTAGGTTCTGTTTCATTATGCTTGGGGTATTCAACCTCCATGTTAAACCATGTTAACCATGTTAAACTTTGAGTGCCTGTGTTAGCTCAGAATGAGAACAGTGGTGTTCGCTGGGTTCTCTGTACAACTGAATATACCCTGACCCCCAACATTGCCACTTGTGAGCCCAGACAGAACCATGCAGTGCAATAGGATTTCCAGTAACTAAGTAAATTTGCTGAGCCATTGCATTAAACAGTGTCACTATAGATTAATCTCAAGAAGACGGATGAACAACATTTTATGGCTTAATACTAGTAACATCTCATTGAAAAAGCACTTTAGAAATGGTTTCAACACAAAAAAAATGCCCATCTGTAACATAGACTGGTAACATACTAGACATACTAGACATGTTGGATGTCCTTGAGAAGGTAGCAAATACAAGATGAGACAGGAAATGCATAAAGCAACAGAGAGTGTGGAGTATGATCTGACAGAATTAGAGCTAGGAGCAACTGTGAAGTAAAATTTCAGCAAAGTTAGAGTGACAGAGTCTAGAAAGGTCGGGAGTATTTAAAATGAAAAGTATAATTCCTTATTCCTTTAGTTCTTTAGTCTTTATATTTTCAACTTGGATGTAGTACTCTTTAGCCAGTTTCAGTGTAACTGATCTTTATCCTCAAGTTTCTCAAAGGAAACACTGCATGTCACAATATATGTGTGACATGTGTGACATGTGTGACTATGACAAGCTGAGAGGGTGTAGCTGAGAAAAAAAGAGCTTTAAGTTTCTGGTTATTATTTTTACTATCTTATTGAAAACATTTTTGCTCTGAAGAGATGAGCAGTAGAACTCAATAACATGATCCTATAAAAATGTTCTTAGTTACTTCCAAGCAAGTTTCTTTTTCCAACAAACTTCCAATCTGTTTCTTGTTTTTTGAAACTTTGAAATTAAAAGATGCAATTTCAATTTCTCATTCTCCATAGCCCTATTCAGAGCAAGAAAATGGTACTGCTTTAGCCACTATTTCTTTTTAAGGTGCTCCTTAGCAGGTAAAAGAATTTCAGAATTGAATTTCAAGACTAAATGATGCTAAGACCTGGAGACTTGCTGTTGTATAATACCTCTATAGGCTTTTCATTGCTCTGGGCACTTTGCTTCTTTGTGTTTAGCTAGTGTTTAGCTTTAATTCAGGCTTGTAAATCCAGGTACCCTGTTGGTCCCATACCTGTTGTGTTTCATTCACAGAAACAGTAAATATACTTCTGTCAGGATTCTGATTCTAGGGTTTTTTTGGTTTTATAAATAATAATTCATTATTATTTTTGAAGTGTTAGGAAGTTAAATTCAGAATATTAACCTGGCATTGCTGCAATTGTTTGCACAGAGACTACTAAAGCTCTGGGTATTGGTATTTAAGTTCTCATTTCTAATCATTATCTTCATTTTTTTTTTTCCTCTTATAGCATTTTGTATGTAAGAATTAACATTACAACTAATACACTTATCTTTTTTTTTCTCAACTTTTTGGATGATAATATTAAAATTGTTAGTTTAGGAAAATTGCTATGAAGTGTTAGTATTAATATACTATAGTAACTTAAATCCAAAGATATGTAGGCTTGCTTTGAAGAAAGAATCTGATAATGTTGCAAGACCATACAAAAGGTATTTTGAACAGTTCTTTTCTTCTGACCAACTGTAAGTTAATTCTTAGTATTTTTCATAAACCAAGTATGTTGCTTCATAAACGGAAAGTGAGAACTTCATAGCAATTTCTGAGAAGCAGACAAGGAGAAGACCCTTGTGAAGTTTTGCCAAAATCCTTTGCAAGACTGATAGCCCTGAACTGGAAATCATATAAGCAAATACTTATTTGCGTATGACTTCAATGCATCTTCAAGGGCCATGGAGGCCCTAGGGGGCCCTCTTCAAGGGCCCTAGGAATTGCATTAAAATGAAGAAAAGGAAAAAAAAAATGAAGAAAAGAAAATCTGAAAAAGGCAGGAGAGACCTTACACAAAGGACTCTGCTGATCTCTGTAAAGCCACCCTGTTGTTTTTCCTCTGCATCTTCCTCTGGAAGCAAAACTTACACTCTCTCCTTTCCCCTCAACAACAACAACAAAAAAGAATATAAATGTGATCCTCAGGCTGTAGACCTAAAGAGCTAGGTATAGGAAGCTTAGGCACTGTATTCAAATCTCCTCCTTTTGCTGTGAGTCTTACACTTAGCTCTTCAGTTTGGGAAATTTTTGTACCAGTATCCTAGTACAATTAAATAAGAATTCTGTGGTGAAGTGGGATCTCAGAACAATGGGCAGAAGACAGCCCAAAGCCATCTTTCTCTTATATGTTACCCCTGCATATGAAAAAAAAATAAAAAAAAATAAAAAAAAGGAAAAAAAAAAGGTTTCCTTTTAAATTGAGCTTAGACTAAGCTACATAAACTTCCTAGAATCCTCCATGGGCTGTAGTAAGCCATTGACTATGAATTGATTATGAAACATTGACTTTACTTTCTAACTGACAATCGATGTTAGTAGCTATTTTTTATCATCTCCCTCTGAAATATGAATATGTTACATGGAAATAATAAATATGTTGAATTTAACCTACCAAATTTTACCTACCACATTTTACATATATAAAGGTGATGCAAAGTTCACTGTGTTGACTGTGCAGATTATTCTGGCTGCAATTAAAGAAGTCAACATGTAGGAGATTCTTCTACATCTAAAACCTTGTTAGTACATCTAAATACATCTAGTTACATCTAAAAGTTACATCTAAAACTCCTTAGTAGGAACAGTATTAATTTTGCAATAATTACTTTAGTGTGCATTGGAAAACACTGAATTTTCCATGGAGTCCAAACTACTTGGTTTTATCACTGCTTACTGTCTTCTACTCTGCTGGTAACTGGCAATGTACTGTGGTTACAGTTGTTGTCCAGAAGCCAGGAAACGAGAGAGAAATGTACTCCTTGAAAGTTAATTTAAACTTCAGTAAATCCAATAGTTTATAGCCCAAGTTTTCTTGGACATATTCTATTTGCTGAAGGGTTTGTGCACTTCTATGTAAAAGATAAATCATGAACTTCGTCAGTGTTACATTTTTTCTGACTGTGAGATGTTTTGATGTCTGGACTTCCATGTAGCCTTTCTCATTAAATGGGTATATTTTGTATGTAACTAACAAAACAATTGAGTAATGATGAAAATAATTTTCTTTACAATTTAAAAATAATATACAAGTATCAGTGGTACAATCAATGTTGCATTTCTGCTGAGATGTAATTCTGTAAATTTTATTATACAACTGCACTTCCAGGTAATTTACCATCACCTTAAATAGCAACCTCTGAGAAACACTGCAGATGACAATGATTATAACTTGCTATCAAGAATTCCTTTTTATGGTATAGTGGCTAAAGCAAAGGACTGAAGGCACCATCGAGGGCCTACTCCTTTCTTTTCCTACGTGAGCCTCTTTTCCCCCTCTTCCCTCCCCCTCTCCCCTTCCATGAATGGTATCCAGACTTTTTTTTTTCATCTTTATTTCAAAGACTTATTTTTCATACCCTAAGCAAAATTTATAGAGCCTGAGAAAAGTGTGAGTGGTTCTCAGGGTACAAGATTTATGCCATGTCACCATGCTTATTTTGTAAGGGAGCCAAGTTTGCTTTTATGCCCATGACGTCTCACAAAAGAATCAATTAGACCCTAACATTGTTTCACATAACAGATAGTGAGATCATGGCCCAGAAGTAGTTCTTGATGATTAAATGAGATTGTAGAACTTGACAATTGAATATAATTGTTGAACTATTAAATGCTGGCTTTTAAGATTAAAGTCCAGGATGTGAGTGCTATCTAGTCAGTTCCACTAAAACAATTCCTGTTATAACACAGCTGTGATCTTTGCAAAGTAGTAGGAGACTGGTTATATTTCATGGTGATTTTTAAGGCATTTTAGGGAAAGATCACAATGAAAAGAATGAAAGTCATGGAAATATTATAGCCCTGGTGAAATATCCATCCTCATATCCAACACCACATTTTAAACAATCTTGACTTTGCACAAATACATTTCTGAAATGCTCGTTTTGTCTCCAGTCAACTTCCTTTCAACTGGACCTTCTTTCCAGATGCTTGCATGATTGGAAAAGCATCCCTATCATGCACACAGATCTCCTTCAGTCCTTTAGTTTAAAGAGCCCCTGAAAAAAAAAAAAAAAAAAAAAAAAAAAAAAAAAAGTTCCGTTTTACATTGTGACTTTTTTGATACACTTTACTAGCTTTTACTGTTAAAAACACATGATTAACTATTAACTCATTCTTACAGAAAACAAAAAAAAAATCATCTGTGCTTGGCAATATTTTGCTTTCTAGTATATATACACTGGAATATTTTACATATTGTTAATGGTCTAATATCATCAGTATAATTTTATCACTTCCAACAACTCACATTTTCCTTGGTTAGTTTAAATAATTGTAATAGCTGTTGTACTGTGCTTCTGATAAATACCTAATGAACCTCTGTGAATGTAACTGTACAGTTTTTGAGTGGATGAAACTTTTTTTTTTTTTTCCCAGAGGAGTAAATTTCTGATTTAGAAGTCTGTGCTCTGATTTTGATGTGATTGTAATATTGATAATGTCATCTACTAGTTTTCCAGTCAGCAGCACTGCATATTTCTAGTGAAGATGTAAAAGTGTGCATCATTGTTTTTGTCCAATTGCATGTAGAAATCCCCAGCTGACAAAAGTTAAGTGGTAACAGTAATGTTTAGATCTCTTGCTTCTGCAGCAGCAGCACAATTTGAGGAGTAACTAAGGAGTGTATCTGGCGTTTGACTAAAATGGAAAGCCCAGAAGAAAATATGAGTCATCCTCCAGTTTTAGTAATTCCATGTCTCCATTTTCTTGGGTTTGGGGAATCTCAAAGTCTAGGGTGAAATGTTATAGTAGTATTGGATGCTAATTTTACAAACTAGTGAAGAGAAGTGAGTGTTTTTAGAATACAGTTCATTCAAAGCTCAGAGATGTATCTAGCTTGGGGAGTCAGATTCATGGTTCATAAAGAGGTGGTATTAGATTTTTTCCAGGTGCAGGGTAGATCTTCTGTAGTTATATTTTACAATTTGCATAGGCTATCTGTTTTCTTCTCAGTTCAGCTTCTGCACAAAACTGTTATAAAATGAATCAGGAGTGAGTCTGACTGCTGCCATCCTGACTTTTTCTGTTCAATGCTTCAGCCCTCTGGAATCTTAAAACTTTTTTAAAGCTGATGTTACAGACATTTTTACATGCAAGACTCCCACTGGAACTGTCCTGTTTCCTTGGTTCAGACACAATCTTTTATTGAATTATGTTTCCTGTGCAGTAAGACTTTTTTTCAAGGTAGGGCAAGATTTATCACACAATTTTCATGCATAATGTAAAATGAACAGAGACTCCTAGAAGGTTTACCAATGTAACAAATCATTTCAGTCATAAAAAGCATGTCTTCTGGCAGCCCAGGGTTCAAAAAAAAATATGCTGATCTTTACCTTTTATGCTCCCTGTGACCTGCCTCCCTCCCACCTCTGCTGGATCCTTTCTTCTCCTCTTTGGGGGTTACTGTGCATATCTCAGAGGGGAATCAATCTGTACATTCAGGCCTTGAACCATACCCAAGTGGCCTCTCTTCATACCAACCAGTTTCCAGGTAAGGGTGTAACAAAACAGAGAGAAGCCATGACAGAGTCATGGGAGGAGAGCTTGTTAG
The DNA here is from genome assembly GCA_011075105.1 of Heteronetta atricapilla. Classification (NCBI taxonomy): domain Eukaryota; kingdom Metazoa; phylum Chordata; class Aves; order Anseriformes; family Anatidae; genus Heteronetta; species Heteronetta atricapilla. The sequence continues at coordinate 50,376,725 of CM021763.1, read as the reverse complement.
AGGAAAGTGGGGAAAGCTGCCAAGGAAATCTGGGGAAATATGTGCCAACATATGGCAAGGCTGTACTTGCTTTTGAAGAAGGTAAAACTATGTTGTTCTGATGCTTAAGGCTGACAGAATAAGCAGCTTTTCTTTCCATCTCTAAAATTAACTACGGACTAGTGTTCTTCTCATCTGCCTTCTCCTTCCCCACAAAAGTATTTCAGCCTGATTTGTCACCTTACTTTGTTTCGACTTTGTGGATGTCAGGCTTGATTTACTTTTGAAATATTTCCAGTGTAATGAAAAATATGAATCATTGGAAGAGCACAAGGTAGCAACAGTCACTGTGGTTGTATGAACAAGGGGTATTTGGACATCCTAAAGAAACCTCCAAGTTTCTTACAAACACATTCCTGCAATCCTCCAGTGATCATAGATCTATATAGCTGCACAAAGACTAATTAGACCTTGTAATTATAAATTAATTCATTTTAAAACCTAGCCTTTTAATGTTAGTGACAGTGCTGTTTTCTCCCTTTAAGATAAAATGAATGAACACTAAATAAAAAGAGTGAAAACATGAATTTATTTTTAAAAACAGTTCTCAGAAATCTCCATATGTTGTTAATAAAGAATTACATCCCTTTTACTTACCTGCTTTTAAAATGGTGCTAAGGAGCTCATTTTTATCCAGGCATACTGCTCTGTTTCCTGACTTGTGTTCTAACAAATAGAAGCAGAATCAACTTTTTAGACTTGGCACTATCACACCTCTTTCAGTCCCTGGTGGAGTGCATCTGCACAGAGGCATGTTGACAACAGAGTATAGTCTTTCCGGTAGCTTTGTCAGTTCTGGAGTATGCAAAGACTATGATCTCCAGGGCTAGACATAAGGAATTCATCTCCCTATCTGTCAACACTCTAGCTTGACTTGTTACATTAGCCACTGATTAGTAGAAATCAAAGCAGAATTTGCACACTTTGATTTTTGTGCATGTTTAACCTACCTTTAAGCATATGTCAATACTATACAATTGGTAACTTTATTATAAAATTACTGGATTATGTGTAGAAAGTAATTTTGCATAAAACAGATGATGTCCTTACCTGTGTATTTGGCTTTCAGCATGTCATATGCACTGGGTTGTGGTGTAAGGTGGAAAGTGAGAAGGAATGCAAAACTAAACTGGACCCACCCATGGATGGAACAGATTGTGACACTGGAAAGGTATTTTTCTGAGGGAAAAAAAAAAAAAAAAAAAAAAAAAAGGCTTTATTCATTTTTATTCATTTTCATATCTCTAAAAGTCTTACACTTGCTCTGATTTTTTGATTCTTGTAAATTTATATAGCTGATATTTTGTCTTGAGTCAGCATTTCGAAAATCATAGACATACCTTTGCTTATGGTTATGTTCTTTTTGCTGATGTTGTTGTGCCTGTGGTAGGGAATAAGAAAGCAGTGTTACTCATTAAAGCCCAAAATTTTCCATTGTAAAACCATTGCCATCTCAAACTGGAAACCCAAAATTAGTGTGCATTTTGAATATTATTGTCTGTGCTTTATTAATTCACATGCAAAAGGTGATAATTGCACCTAATTGCACAGAACTTATGGTCATAAATGTGAGAGCATTATGATATGGTAGTAACATGAGTCCTAGAAAGTCTGTGAGGAAGGTAACACCATTCTCTTTTAATTACTCTTTTCTCACTCATTAAATAACTAATGAGTGTTAGAAAAAGTACTGATTCTAAATAGGCTTGATGAGTTCTGTTCCAGGCTGTGGGGATACCTTTTTAATATCTAGCAGTAAAAAATTAAGCAGAGATCTGTGAGACATCTCAGAAGGTTAGAAGGGATTCTTCTTGTTTGGACAGACTTGATGTCTGTCCAAGATGAGCTTCAGATTACAGAAGTCATTTGTTTTAGTTTCTTCGATTGTAGAGATTGAGTATTTTTGTCTTGTATTCCTTTCTTAGGATCTTAGGAAGTGATTATTTTGTCTGGTTTCAAGCTTATTCCTGCTCTGTTATTTTGTAAGTCAAGAATTTGTGAGCACCCCTCAGACCCTACATCAGGAGGATGTTATCAATGGAGAAAAGTCCATTTTGCCTACTGTATCTGAAGGAATATCTCTAAAAAATATGAACATTTGTTGTGGTTTAACCCGGCTGGCAGCTAAACACCACACAGCCATTCGCTCACCCTCCCCCTCCCTCTCTGGGTTGGGAGAGAGAAATGGGAAAGTGAAGCCAGCGGGTTGACATAAAGACAGTTTATTAAGATAGGAAATAATAATAATAATAATAATAATAATAATAATAATAATAATAATAATAATAATAATAATAATAGTGTGTATAAAACAAGTGATGCACAATGCAATTGCTCACCACCCACTGACTGATGCCCAGCCCAAACCCGAGCAGCCAGCCCCCCACCCCAGCTAGCCACCCCTATCTATTGTTCAGCATGACGTCAGACGGTATGGAATACCCCTTTGGCCAGTTTGGGTCAGCTATCCTGCGTCTGTCCCCTCCCAACTCTTGCTGCACCCCCAGCCTGCCCGCTGGCAGGACAGAAGCTGAAAAGTCCTTGGCTTAGTGTAAGCACTGCTCTGCAACAATTAAAACATCAGCATGTTATCAGCACTCTTCTCATCCTAATCCAAAACATAGCGTCCTACCAGTTACTAGGAGGAAAAATAACTCTGTCCTAACTGAAACCAGGACAGCATTTATACATGATATGGACATAGGCTACAGAATATAACATTGGATAGTTGAATTGTTTTTGAGTGAGAAATTGCTGTTACCTTGGGAAATGATACATACGTATACAATTATTGAGGCGGTATTCTAAAGTTCTTTAAATGTCAGAAATTCAATTAAATTTCTCAGCACTAGTTTGTAGAAGCTTTAATTCCTCTGTCTTTAAACACAAATTGTGAAGAAATCTCATTTTCTCTCTTATTGTGTAGTTATAACTTATAATGTACTATGCAACTTAATTACACAATTTACACAATTATATAATTATACACATATACAAAATATATATGCACAATTATATAACCTGTTATACAACTTAATTATAACTGACAGTATAGTTATAGCATATTACAATTGTCAATGGATTATGAGTGACAAAGCGGTTCCCACTGGTTGTATCGGTGCTAGTGAACCAAACCAGTCCAGTGAACAGCCCTGAACACTGTGCTGTGATTATTCTTACAGTTCAGCTGGTGGATGATCCCTGCAGTGGGTTTTGGCTGGACCTAAAAACAGTTTCCTAGGCAATATGCTAGCTCAAACAAAGGGGGCCACACAGTCTGGAAACAAAAAACCTGTTCCAGGAGGCACCCTGTGTTAGGAATGAACTTGATCTTGAAATTGTGGACAAAAGTTGCACACGCTACTAAGCCACTGAGCTAGAAAAAGGACATTAGCTGTTACATTTACTTATATATATGTTATATTCAGAAAAGAAAGCTATATAGAACAGTACAAGAAGATACTGCTGATTTATATGAAAACTGTGTATTTAACAATGTGTTTTTGTTGTGCTTCCCACATGCTTGTGGAGCAATTAGCTTGTGGAACAATTAATTTTTTTATATATACGTCATGATGTATTTACCTAAGAGCTAAATTTTCATCTAGTGGTGTAAGGCTGGAGAATGCATCAATCGGACTTCTTTTATGGAGCATATGGAGGGGGAGTGGAGCACGTGGAGCACTTGCAGCCGTACTTGCAACACTGGAATCAGCAGTCGACAACGCAAATGTCCTGGGTAAAAATAAGTTCAGGCTTCCATTGCTTTTCATCTGTATTTCTGAACAGAGTTTAAATCTTTATATAAGAGAAACTCATTCAAATATAGTTGTTCTAGACACAAGCAAGTAATTTTTTATGAATACTCAAAAAGACATAGGAGAATAAGTATTTGTTTGTTTTTATTGCATGGTAACACTATTTTTACATTTTTCTACTTTTCTTAAAATCTTAGGTTATGGGAGAATAAAACTTTTGTTTTAAACTTAACCTGGAGAAGAAGCATAAAAATAAATCTATAATTTTTGACTTGCAGAGTCAGTACGTAATTCTTGTCTTTACTTTTTATTTATTTGTTTGTTTATTGGTGGTGGAGAAAATTGTCTTCTATATCATTTGGAGAGCCAAGGAATTGCAGCTTTTACAAAGAGACTTTTTTTGCTAGTTTTGCAGACAGTTAGATAGAATGTCTAATATAGATATCTAGAATATCTATAGAAACAAGATATAGAAACTTCTTATCTTCTGAAAATGAAAACCTTGTGCCATTGGGGATAAAGTGATTTTTACCACTGACTTGAATGGTGTATAACCATATTTTAGTAGCCAGATAAAATATGCTTTCCTTTTGCTCAAAATATGCTTTTTGAGCATTATTTTACTCAAAATATGCTTTTTGAGTGCCACATTCTTCTTCTGTGGGTCACTTATACAGCAAGAAAAAACGGAAAAATAGGCAGAGAAGTGGGTACAGAGTGCAGTAGGTAATGAAGTGCAGCGTAGAGTACAGCAGAGCAGAGCAGAGCAGAATAGGTGATTTAGGAAAACACAGAACAAAAAAGAAGGATGAAAGGCAATATACCAGATTTGGGGAAAAAAAAAAATTACAAAAATGATGAATTAAAAACAAGAAGTTCACATAATGAAACATGAGGAAAATTTGTATATGGCTTACAAAAGAGAAGTATTTTAACAGAAACCTTCGATAAACAAAATGCTGTTTCCTCCCATCTAAATGCCACTTCAGAATCATGTCTAAAATTGGCTTGTAGAACTCAGTAACATCTTAATTTCACTTTAGTTCATTTTTCTACATAAGATTCCCAATAATTTTTCCAGTTTTCAGAATTCAGAATTCTTTTACCTTTTTCATTAACACCTGCAAAAACAATTTGTGCAACCAGAAAATAACAGTGTATTGTATGAGCTTTGTAACACTTAATTAAAAAAAAAAAAAAAAAAAAAAAAAAAGAGGTAGCAAATCGGAAATAATGCAGATATTATGTCCTTTCACTGGCACCTTCCTCTCAGTCCATCAAGAGAAAAATAATCAGAACTAATGGAACACACCAACTAACCCTAGTACTTCTTTGGGGCCAAGTGTAAGTTATGATTTATTATCATAACTTGACTCATATTAACATGACTAATTATCTGTAATGTAATGGGTCTAAACAGAAGTCAAATATGTTTTTGTTCTGTGACTTTAATTTTTTTTGTGAGTGATTTATTAATATTGTATGGCAGCAAAATTCTGCTATTTAAATTGAATTTGTGTATGACCTAAGTAAATTATGCAATAAGCTTGACAAAACATTACAAACAATAAAGCATTATATTTATGCCATCTTTTGTAGTCTAGGTGTTGAAGGAGAATGTCACGGTCCCATGATGCAGTATAGAATATGTGAAAATCCTTCTTGTCCTGCTGGTGTGCCTGCCTTCAGAGACTGGCAGTGCCAGGCTTTCAGTGTCAGATCTTCATATCAGAAGCATGTGCACCAGTGGCAGGCTGTGATCGATGATGGTAAGTGTAGGCCATTCCCCACATTTCCCAAATTGTTATGGTATATTTTATTTAATAAAGAACAACAACAACAATAATAAATAACCAAACAATAATGCACACACACACACACAAAGAATTAAGGTCTGAAAATTGTTATTTTGAGACATTAGCAGAATTGTAAGAACTGGTAATAAAGTTCCTGGAATGACATAGAATTACTATAAGTATGTTTTACCACATTTTAAGTAGTTCTTTATTGCCAGTTATAATTTACTCTTGAAATAAATTATCAGAAAACATTAAAAAGCACAGATTTGGCTGAAACCTGAAAAATATGAGCTTATTATCACAAACTTATTTTAGTGTATATATATAGCTAAAAAGATTTTTTTTGTACTAATCTTCTGAAGGTGACACAATGAAAACTTGTCAAACAGTTTTCATTAGGCTTGTATGTCATCTCGTATTCAGAGTAAGGGGAACTCTCTCTATGTATTTGATAGGTACTTATCTAGTGAATCAGTTTGGCTATGTTTTACTAAATTTCATTTTAGTTAAGAAACACATAATTTACATCCTAAAGGATAAAGGGTTTTCAGCCTGACTTAAAATAACTCAGTCATCTGATGAAAAATCTTTACAGTCTTCTATTTCCTGTTGAGGATTATAGATGGTTGTTTTCATCTAAATTTGTTCTTAGAAACCTTGTAGACCTAAACTGTCCTCCAGGAGACACAAAACTAGAGACCAGTGAAAGAATTCTAGTGTTACAGAAATCCATTTTTCCCAGATTTGTAGTTATTTGTCCTATTGACATTTACTGGAGCCCAATTGTACACCATATCCAAAGTAGTTCCTGTGTTTGAGTAAGGTCACCTACGGTATGTTGAAGTTATCTAGTGTTGATTGATGAGATGGTCCTGAGAGAACTGGTGTATGCAGTTGCTGAGCCAGTACTGGTCATATCTGAGAAGTTGTGGCAGTCCAGTGAATTTCCCACTGACTGGAAAAGGCAGAATATAACCCCCATTTTTAAAAAGGGAACAAAAGGAAGACCTGGGGAACTACAGGCCAGTCCATCTCACCTCTGTTGTTGGCAAGATCATGGAGGAGATCCTCCTGGAAACGATGCTATCACACATGGAAAATAGGGAGGTGATTGGTGACAGCCAGCATGGCTTCAGTAAGGGCAGATTGTGTCTAACAAATCATGCCTAGTCTTCTATACCAGGGTTACAGCATTGGTGGATAGGGGAAGAGCAACTGATGTAATCTACCTGGATTTGTGCAAAGCATTTGACGCTGCTCCCCATGATATCCTTGCTTCTAACCTGGAGAGACATGTATTTTATGGATGGACCACCTGGTGGGTAAGGAAATGGCAGGATGGCAGCACTTAAAGACTTGCAGTCAATACCTCAAACTCCAAATGGAAATCAGTGATGAGTGTTGGACTTCAGGGATCAGTATTGGGACTGGCACTGTTTAACATCTTTCTTGGTGAAATGGACAGTAGGATCAAGTGCACCCTCAGCACGTTTGCCAAATACACCTATCTATGTGATGCAGCTGATACACTAGAGGGAAGAAATGCCAGGACATGGACAGGCTTGAGAGGTGGGCCATTGCAACTCTCATGAAGTTCAACAAGGCCATGAGAGTCATAGAATCATAGAATGCTTTGTGTTGGAAGGGACCTGAAAGATAACCTAGTTACAACCCCCCTGCCACCCCTCCTACTAGATTAAGTTGCCCAAAGCTACATCCATTCTGACCTTGAGCACTTCAAGGGAGGGGGCATCCACAAATTCTCTGGGAAACCTGTTTCAGTGTCTTACCACCTTCAGAGTAGTGTTTCTTCCTAATTACTAATCTATATCTACCTTTATTTAGTTTAAAACCATTACTATCCCTACACTCCCTGGTGAAGAGTCCCTCTCCTGCTTTCTTATAGGCTCCCTTTAGTTACTGGAAGGCTACTAATCTCCCTGTAGCCTTCTCTTCTCCAGACTGAACAACTCCAGCTCTCTCAGCCAGTCTTCATAACAGAAGGTGCTCCAGTGATCTAATTATCCTCATGACCCTCCTCTGGACACGCACCAACAGGTCCATGCCCTTCTTGTACTGGTGGGCCCAGAGCAGAGACTCTATGTGGGGTCTCACAAGAGCAGAGTAGAGGAGGAGAATCATTTCCCTCGACTTGCTGACCATCCTTCTTTTGAAGCAGCCAATGATATGAGTAGTTTTCTGGGCTGCAAGTGCACATTGATAGCTCGTTTCAAGCTTCTCATCAATCAACAGCCCCAGGTCCTTCTTCTCGGGGCTGCTCTCAATCCGTTCTCTGCCCAGACTGTATTTGTGCTTGGGATTGCCCCATCCAAGGTGCAGGACCTTGCGCATGGCTTTGCTGAACTTCATGGGGTTCAAATGGGACCTCCTCTCAAGCCTCTCTAGGTCACTCTAGATGGCATCTCTTCCCTACAGCATGTCAACTGCACCACAAAGCTTGGTGTAGTCAGCTAAATTACTGAGGATACTGTCGATCTCACTGCCTATGTCACCAACAAAGAGTTAAACAGCCCCAGTCCCAGTACCAACCCCTGAAGAACACCATTTGTCACTGATCTCTACCTGGACATGAAGCTGTTGGCCACAACTCTTTGGGTGCGACCACCCATATAATTCCTTACACACCAAGTGGTCCATCCTTCAAATCCACGTCTCTCCAATTTAGAGACAAGGATATAACAGGGGACAGTAACAAATGCTTTGCACAAGTCCAGGTAGATGATGTCAGTTGCTCTTCCCCTATCCACCAATGCTGTAACCCCATAGTAGAGGGCCACCAGATTTGTCAGGCACAATCTGCCCTTAGTGAAGCCATGCTGGCTGTCACCAGTCACCTCCCTACTTTCCATGTGCCTTAGCGTAGTTTCCAGGAGGATCTGCTCCATGATCTTGCCAGCAACAGAGGTGAGACGGACTGGCCTGTAGTTCCCCAGGTCTTCCTTTTTTTCCCTTTTTAAAAATGGGAGTTATATTTTGCCTTTTCCAGTCAGTGGGAATTTCACTGGACTGCCACAATTTCTCAAATATGATGGTCTTAGCAACTTCATTGACCAGTTCCCTCAGGACCCTTGGATGCATCTCAACAGGTCTCATTGCCACCTTCAGAACTTGTGCACCTTATAGTTCTTTAGCTGGTCTTGAACTTGATCTTCTCCTGCAGTGTGAGGTTCTTAATTCTCCAAATCCCTGGCTTTGCATTCTGGAGCCTGGGCTATGTGGCCAGAGCTTTTTCTGGTGAAGACTGAGGCAAAAGAATCATTGAATACTTCAGCTTTCTTCATATCCCAAGTAACCAGATCTCCTGTTTCCTTCCAGAAAGGGACTACAATTTCCCTGGTCTTTTGTTTTTGATGTACCTACCTATAGAAGCCTTTCTTGTTGCCCATGATGTCCCTGGCCAAATTTAATTCTAACAGGGCTTTGGCTTCCCTAACCTGATTCCTGGCTGCTCAGACAATTTCTCTGTGTTCTTCCCAGGCTATATGTCCTTGCTTCTACCCTCTAGAAGGGCTCCTTTTTCTGTTCAAGTTTGGCCAGGAGCTCTTTGCTCATCCATGCAGGCTTCCTAGGGTTTTTGTGTGACTTCCTCTTTGTTGGGATGCATTGCTCCTGAACTTGGAGGAGGCGATCCTTAAATATTAACCATCTTTCTTGGTTCTTTCACTCTTGCTTGGTTCTTTCACTCTTCCCTCCAGGACTTTGTCCCATGGTACTCTACCAAGCAGGTCTCTGAAGAGAGCAAAGTCTGCTCTGCCAAAGTCCAGAGTAGTGATATTGCTGTGATTTCTGCAATTTTTTGTCTCTTTGATTTTAGTGTCCTTACAAAATTTTTAAGTTGTAAATCTCAATAAGGTGTTCCTTTGAAAAATGCTGATACATGCTGTTCTTAAAGCTACCAGGTGACATTGAAATTACATTTTAAGCAGTATAACAGGAATACAGCATGCAAATACTCAGGCTGAGGCTAGTGCTTCTGAACTGGAGATGGCTGTGTCTGACAGGCTTCACATGCTGGCAAAAGAGCTCACGTCTTTTAGTACCTTCCCCCTGGAGATACTTAGAAGATGTGTCAATTTTAGTGTATTAAATGTGCCCAAACCATTCTCTGATGTGTAAGTGAGCTGGTAGAGAAGGCCTGTGTCCACACTTTTCAGCTCTTTGGCCCTCTGAAAAGGATGATGACATCCAAACAGCTTTTGGAAACAGTCCTTTGCAGGTGGCAATTTCCAGTCTAGACCCAGCTAATACTAGTTGGCACAGGCAAAAAAATGTGCCATGGAGTGTTTTGCAGTTTAACTGTATAGACAGTAGAGTTCCAGTGCCCTTGAATGTTTCCTGGAACTGTTTAATTTACTAATAAAAATGCACTCCAGGAATCTAAAAGTCAGCATGAAGTCAGAGTCGTGTAGATTGTGTCCAAGTGAAATCAGTTTCAAGTTCAGGATTGACATTATCCTTTCAAAAATCTGCAAAAGATTGGGAAGAAGTTCTGAGTTAGTACACTTGTGATTAAAGATATAAAAAAGTCATGTAATTTTGTACTTGGTTGACCACTGACAGGAGACTTTATTTTATTTTATTTGTTATTACTTTGGCAATGGTAAAGCAAACTTCATTATTTATAAATGATGACCCTGAGGAATACATGGATACATAGGATATGATTACTTTTTTATTCTTTTCAAAATGAAAAATGATTTGCAGAATGCTGTAGAAATGATTTTCAGAATACTGTAGAAATGTAGTAGAAAATTGTCTGACCTTGATAAAGATGTTAGAAAGAATGTGTTCTGTGTTTAGTCTTTTTTTCTTTTCTTTTTTTTTTTTTTTTTTTTAATGTGGATTTTGTAAATCCGTATATTTTTCTTCCCAGGGTGTTTCAGTTACTTAATTTTTTTCTCTTTGACCTGCACAGTTAGAAAATCTGGAAAGTGTTAAGTTTCTTTTTTACCCAATATTTATGATCTGCCAGAAGTATGGTAGAATGAAAGTATAGATTACAACTAAAATATTCCAACAGCTGTAATGTGCATATTCTTAATTGTAACAATGAACATGACATGAATACGATGTAGGCCAAGTTTATAGTACAAGTATGTTCTAGCAGGAAAAAGAACTTGAGTTCTTCAAACAGATGAGAAAAGGATCAAAACATTTTTTTTTTCACTGTATCTAAGATAACTTTTTTATGCTAACATAGATCACAAAGATAAGCATATATTAGTTTTAAAATACTGTTGATAATAATCTTCTATTTGTTAACTGATCTTTGGTGAACTCATTTATTTATTTATTTATTTATTTGTTTATTTATTTATTTATTTATTTATTGTTTCTGTCAATTGCTACTACAGAAAAACCATGTGCCTTATTCTGTTCACCAGCTGGAAAAGATCAGCCCATTCTTCTAACAGAAAAGGTGATGGATGGGACTTCTTGTGGCCAGCACGGGTTAGATATCTGTGCAGATGGTAGATGCCAGGTATGAGTTACTCCTTTAGAAACTGGATACATATGCACATGGATGCAGGTGCATACATTTGTTATGCATCTGTGCTATTTCTTTGATGAAATGTTGCAATATGCGTGACCAAAACTGAATGTCTCTTTATGTACCATACTAAAATATTTTAAACTCTTTTCACTTGCAACACAGTACCAGAAATAACTGAAGGTTTAGCTTGAGGGAATGTGTGCCTCTGATATGGCTGATTACAAGAAACTGATTTCAACTTCTAAAGCTGAGGATGTCTCAGCTTTCAACAGGCTGGGAAATTTTGCTGCGGGGTGTGGATATGTGTGCTATGTCAACAGTACAAAATTTTACAGCTAAATAAACTAAAGAAACTGAATTACAGATAACTAGAGTGCTTCTGCTATTCATGGTCCTGAGAATTTATTTGGTTCATAGTTCTTTTGACTCTTTTATAGTGCCTCATATGGAAACTCTTTCATATGAAAATCCCACAGAGATGTTTATTTCCTTGGTCCACTTACCATTGAACACCTTGAATTCAGTCGAAAAACTAACCTTTAACACAGAAACGGTTTTGCTAGATACTGTAATAACTTAAATAAATTAAATGCTTGTACAGACATGCATGCATTTATATACAAATGCATCTACATGTATAATAAGTCTTGAGTGACTGATCACGTGTAACATGTATGCACTTAAGACTTCGTTGAACTGGAGTTTTTGCTCATGAGATACAAATTAGAGGTTTAATCACAAAGATGATGTGTAATCCATCTTTTTTTCTTGAAAAAAAAAAAAAATCTTTTATTACCCACTTTTTGCATCTTTCTGGCTAATAAAGAACATAAAAAAATAAATAAACCACTGAAATGATTTATTGGTGTATCAAGTGCTAATCAAATTTAAATGTTTAATTTATAAGATCTCTCACATTTTAGCTTGTCTGTTCAAACAGATGAGGAGGGACTTCTGGACTACAGCTGTAGAGTTAAATATTTAAATCTTGCAGATATACCATTTTAGATACACAGGTCTTTGAACACTTATGCCATAAAACTTATTTTAAACTCTCTATATTTTTTAAGGTAGAATCACTCTAATAAGAATTGTATGCATAGAGTGAAGTAACTATCTTCATATGCTTGGAAATGAGCTGATCTTTAATAGGCTACAGTTTTTCTTGTTACGGGAATTCTTTATTTCCTTTTTAGCCTAGCTTTTATCTTCATAATTTATCAAATTTTAAGTTATGTTTAAGTTTTATTGGTTTTATCAGGTGCATTTATGCAGTGTACAAGATTACCTTGTGATGTCTTCTCCAGTCTCTAAAAAGTTTTTATTTCATATCAGGCCAACATATGAAATTAGCTCTATTTCTATTGTTAGGCTAGCAGTGATTTTTAGTGATAGAAATACATCTAAGATAGTAATGTGAATGTGGTTGAGTAAACACTATTTGTTTCAAACCAAATACTTTTCTATAAAGCACATATAAATTTTATACTTACATGTTCTAGATGTGTTCATGTGGTTTTCAGAGTTAAACATTAGTTTTCATTAGGTGGCAATTTACCATTATGAGGGTTGCAAAGAATCAGCTGCATTTTGAATCAAAAGCTGCACAAGCTGCAATCACTGGGCAGTTAAGGCCAACTCAGTGCTTTGCACAGTGCACATCCATCAGTGCCAGGAGATGCCAGGGAGAGGTGAGAGCACGTGTGTTCCTCTTAGAAAGCAGCTGGTATTGTTGGCCAACCATTTAAGAAGAGTGAGTGCAGCAATTTGAGGAGGCCTAACATCAATGCTGGGTCACAATGATTATGTCATCTTGAAAAAGGATGAGATGACCACTCATAAGTGCAGCCTTATGAAAAACGTGGCCTGTCTCTCAATAGTTTTATTTTCTTGTCCCACAGAAATTTGGTTGTGATGGTATATTAGGATCTCTGGCTCGTGAAGATCATTGTGGTGTGTGCAATGGTAATGGAAAGTCATGCAAAGTTATTAAAGGTGATTTTAACCATACCAGAGGAGCTGGTAAGTCCATCTACTTTGTAGACTCAGAAAAGCATTAACTGTTTTGATTGCTTTGAGCATTACAAACTAGGTTATGCTTTTCAAATTGATGCAGTTTCTCACTATTTCAGATCTACAAAGGAAATTTTTGAAACTAATCCTACCCCGATCATATGTTCAATGTTTAAGATAAAAGCAAATTATTATTTTAAATTGCTGCAAAATAAAATTGTTTTAATTATAAACAAAATTATGGAATTATATGATTTATTGCCATTAAACACATTATTTCAGAAGAAAACATGATCGCAAAAAATTTGCTAATTTTTCTTGGTGTTTAGTAAGTAAACAAACAATAAATTCTTACATTGTTTAGATCAATTTAATGTTCTTCAAAATAAATACCCAAATTATGATCTGTTACCTAGAGTAATGTCATTAAACCAAGCAGTTGGAGGATATAAAATCAAATGTGTGGAGAAGTCTTATATCCTTTCCATTATTTTATGCTAGTATCAACATGTTTTTAAAAGTAAATATTTTCTGATGCAGAATGAATATTAGATTTTCAAACAGTCCTGTGATCTGTTCTTTGAATTAGGTGAATTGACTGGCTGCTGCACAGTATTGTTTACAGAGTAGAGGATTGAAATCCTAATAGAGTTCACTGTGCACTTTAAATGCAAAGAACATTTATACCTGCTCTTGAAGAAAAGTCTTTCCTTTCAAACAGTGATTGACCAACTGTTTTCAGCATTTGCTTGCCATTACACTTTCAGTTTCTTGTATAGAAAATGTGCAGAATTTCAAGTCGGTAAGTAAATCACATCATAAAATACAGTAATTAGAAGCAGATTATATCTTTGAACAATCAAGGACTTCAATGCATTTACTTAAATGCATACTTTAAGAAAAATAAAAAAATAAGAAAGGTATAATAGTCAGATAGTTATGTCTGACTTTGTCTAAAGGTTATATAGAACAGGGATCCCAAACCATGGCTGAGTCTTGAGGACTACAAGATCAAAAACTATGGAGAAGGTGACTGCTGATGTTTCAGGACTAAAATGTTGAAAAAAATGTTATAAGTGCTCAGTATTTGCTTATAAAACTTTGCATAGCTACACAGGATAAATAAATATTTGTTTTATTAACTACTTTTTGAAGTTCACTTAAATAATCTATAATATGATTTTGTTATTTATAACATTCCTTGTTGCACAGTGTTTTCCACCTGCATTGCCTTTTCACCCCTTTTTACTTAGAGAAAATGGCTCAACAGCATGTCTTAATCCCATCCCAGAAAGGAAGGAAACAATTTTAATGCAATACAAATAACTAATAAATATACCTCAAAGTCATTCATAACAGAGGTTGAATTTTCCAGTAAGAAATCTGGAGTAGAAAACATTTACCAAAACAAACAGTGGGATGATGTTTACTTTCTGGTGTCATATCATTTGTCTTTACATGCTGAATGAAATTGGAATTTGTCTGGTCTGGTAGTGATAATGACACTATTCTACTTGGCTGGAGACACTTTTGTCGGCCCCAGTTCCAGTCTGTTCCAGCGTAACTAACTCTGGTTATGTTTTACTTTTATGCCCTCTTTATGTTACATCATGGTATATATATATTACACAGAAGACAGTTTCATTTTTGTTAACGATTGTAACATTTTTCAAAGACTCTCAAGCCATTGTGATATAAATTATAATTTGTTACATTGAAAAGAGAAAATAAACAAGAAAGAAAAAGAAAAACATACAAGATGTACTTTTCTATACTTTCTATACTATTTAACATAGTACATATGGTCTCCTGTCTAGGTTATGTGGAAGCTTTGGTGATACCTGCAGGAGCAAGAAGAATCAAAGTTGTGGAAGAAAAACCAGCTCACAGTTATTTAGGTAAATATGGCTTAGCATTCATGTCCTGTTTGGATCAGCACTGAAGAGAGCTAGCTAAACATGCTTGTGTAATTAAACAAAACTGTGTGTAGAAAAAGAAATCATTGAAAGGAACTTTTAAAGAAGTCTTGTAGAAATGACATAACATTTGGCTATTGCACATTTTTCTTGTTTGTTTGAACTTTAATCTCATATTGTTTACAGAAATATTCTAAGTAATTTAGATGATATAAGAAAAATTCCCTGCACCTTATGTTGCAGGATTTTCAATGTTTTATGTCAAGAACACAAATGAAAATGCTTCACATTGAAACTAGTGAAAGGAAAAGTTTTATGCTGAAACATGGAATAATTTCTGCTCAGCGAACAAAAAAAAATGCACTGACCAGTTAATACACAGGAAACTACCAACAAAGTCAAATGAGAGTTCGAATATTAAGAATGCTCAAAAATATTTACTTGGATGATTTCAAATCATCTAAATGTTTTCATGGACAAATTTAATCACAATTTTTTTTTTAGTTTTTACTTTTTTATGAAATTACTTTTCATGAAAAATTTGTTTGTTGCTCTTAAGGAGTTGTAGAGATGTTGTCTAGGAGAGTATAATTTGTAATTGTTAAGGTTAATGTTGTTGTGTTATAAATGAAATACCGTAACTATTTAGTTAGTGTACTGCTTGTAGCTTAAACTGAAAGAAGCTTAGTACAAGAAATAGGACAATGAAATGAAAAATTCCCCTATTTGTCCCCTGTTCTTAGTTCTGTTCATAAGTAATATTTACATTTTAAGGAACTTTTACTCAGTACTTTAACTAAGAGAACATAAAAAATGTCAAGTCTTAGTTATGACAGCTGACTTTATTAACATGTGACTGTTGGTTTGTCATGGGGGCTGTGCCTATCCTGTTAAAATATCACAGGAGATTTAGAGTTCTGGATTGTTTCATTATGCACCAGTGGAGCGTGAGATGGAGGTCTGAGAGTGTCAAATTGATAACAGAAGTTTCATTTCTTAGTTTTCTAAGTTTTTTTTTTTTTTCAGCCTCTATATCTGCTATGTTATCATATGCAGACAAGTGAAGTACTTAGTTTTTATTTTTTCAATAATGTAAAAATAAATAAAAGCTGGAGCTGTATTTAAGGGAATTAGTTCCTTTTCATAAACAGCAAGCTTTCCTCCCTTACCAGGGAGGCAAAAAGAATTATAATTCTTTTTATGCCCATGAAATCATATCAGATGTGCTGTTTGTTTTTGAAAGGCTTTTGAAAGATTAAATTAGCATTTAATCAGCTTTTCATTGATTGTCACTTTAATTTTACCTTTCTTAATGTAGCTAATGTCAGTCTGAATCATGATCAGCCACAATTTCACTGAGGTTTTTTTTAGGACTTTATGAGGAAGCAGGAAAAGATCTCTTATTTTGGATTGAAACCTAGGTTTTTGCACTTTTTTCTTATATTTATTAGTAAAATGTATTTAAACATTCTTCAATTTTAGTAGATTTATTCTGAAAGCATAAAAAAATTGAATAGGAGTAACATTTTTAATGGTAACAATTTTTGAGTAGGAATAGTAGCAGTGCAAGTTTAGTTAAAAAGGTATAAACATTTCACTTTAGAAACAATATTTTTCAGAAAACTGAATAAAAATGTGAAATAATAATGCAAATTAAGATCTCTTTCTGATTTGTTTCTGTTCCTGTTCTGTATGTTAATTTTATATTGCATAGCACTTTGCTCTCTGGGTTTTTGAGCTTGAAACAAGTCAGTATAGGCCAACAGTATTTCTGTTTGGCTAATTTTCATAAGATTATTTTTTTTAATAGCATAGGTCAAATAATTAATAATTTTATAGTTGAAGATATAGCTGTAAACATACTGTAACCCCGCATACAAAAAGAGCTGTGGCTTACAAAACAGAAACTAATTTTAGCCGCTGGAAAATTTGGTCCCTGTTGTACAGCACAGGTCAAATACAGAGACAATCAAAGTGAAATGCCGTTCTCTGGATTTACTAGGTGATCAGAAAACAGTGTCACTGTGATCTGGAAACTTCCATGATGATGCTAAACTGATCAGTAAAACCACAGTTCCATATAAGTAGCATCATTTAATGGAAGTAAATCTTCAGAGGAATTCTTTCTGAACACCTCAGATACCTTTTATCTGAGGTATATCAACATTTACCACAGTAACAGGAGCTCTGGCATCCTAGAAGAAAAGATAAAGTGTGACTTGCAACTGCAATTACTGATTGATGACTCTGTCAAGGTCTGTCCTCTCCTTTCTCCCCTCTGGGGAGGTAGAAGCAGTGATGACCCACAAATCCCCTTCCAGTGAGGTTTTCTTTTCAGTCTTGAAAGAATTACATTCTCTATTATTATTTTTTTATTATTATTATATTTTATTTTGATGAAGCCAAATTAACAGGTATTCCTTCTCACTTAAGTTATATGTTACTTCTTACTTAAGTTATATGAGGAAATACATATGAGATTGTGATTTTTCTTTCCTCAGTAGAGTATTCAGGAATAGAAATTATTTGTAATAGTAAAGAGGGTAAAACAAGTGTTTATTTGATTCAAGAATATTTCCTAAACCATACTTACTAATTTTGGAATTAGGATTTTTAAGAAAGAAATTTGAGATTTGATGTTAAGGAATTTGATGTTGCAGTGGTAACCCTGTCAGCTTAAAACAATGCTAGCATGAGTATTGATTCATTATCGGTTACTTAAAAAAACTTATCATAAGAATAGCTATAAAAACATTTCAAACATTATCTGGATTCCTATGGTCTAAGATTATGCCTTGTCTGCTGCTGCTACATTTTTCTTATATTTGGCAGGTGTGTTTTTTTTTTTTTTTTTTTTTTCTTTCAGTCCTTAAGATAGAATACAGAAAGGAAGTTTAAAGTATCTTTTATAAGAGATATGCCAGGCTTTGAGATTAGAATGCTTATTTATGTGACACTTGCATAATGGCATGTCAAGATGTCAAGTCCAGCACTATGATGTATTAATAAGATTAGTTACAGACAGATGACTTGTGATCAAAAAACTGAAAATACTCAGCATTAATTGGAAATGAAAGAAATTATTTGTTTCTAACTGAAATACAAAAATGGATTAGCTCTAAGTGGCTGTACTTAAGCAGGTGGGTTGCAGGAGATGACCTCCAAAGGTCCCTTCCAACCCCAATCGTTCAGTGAGCTGTAAAATAATTTGGACAAATATAATCAATCTGCTTCAGGGATGTAGTCCCTTTGGACACCTGTATTTAACACTGCATTACATTGTAATTTCCAATTCTGGGTGTCAAGTTCAGAGGTATGAAATGCTCTTGTCAAATTTCCTTTATCAAATATGTTTCCTAGTTAAGAAAGAAGCACGTTGTACCATGTTTATGGAGGGAGGGAGAGGATGAGAGAGGGGAAGGGTGGCAGAGACAAAGGCATGCAAGAAAGCAGATGGGGTCTGACAAATAATACAAAATTTGGAATGCCTCATTTCTGACAACACTCATAGTTTGATTGTCAAATACCTTGGAAACCACTTGAGGACCTGATCATATAGCAGAGACCAGAGTCCTCTGTGTTTTCCTTTCATCTATACAAGGCCATAGAAAATGGTTAGTAAATAAAACATTTTGAAACTTTTTTTACATCAAGATGAAACAAATATCCATTCTTTAACATTTGTGATAAGATAACTTTTGTGAAAGCTATTAGAAAAGCTTTTGGCAAAATGTAGTTTATAGCAATATAAACTATGCAGAAGAGTTCATGAAGATAAGTTTAAATTATTTTCCAGATAAGAGTGAGCACATTTGTTACTGTTGTTCTGTGTTACTGTACTAACGAAGTCTTTACCACTCCTTATTTTTCTTGTTGACAAAAGTAGTGGGAGATTAAAAGTCAGTTTGAATTTAGGCACATAAGCATCATTTTCTCTGTGTATATGCAGCCATACGCAGCCATTTCAACAGCTGAGCAACGCATTTCAGAAAACATCCAGAATTAAGAAACAAATGCTTATTTTGTTCAGTTTGTGCCCAAGTCTAATTAAAATTTTTATAGAGGTCTCACATTGCCAATGCAGAAGACAAAATGAAAAGTGCTCTTCCTTCGCAGTCAATAAAAATGAAATTCAAAGTGCTATGCACCACAAAAAGAATTATCTTAAAGTCTGATCAAAAATGAGCGTGAAGATTGGTACCAAAATGGAATCATGCTTTTTAAGTTTTCTGCTCAGCACACGCAAATAAGTTAGCTATACATATAAATGCTAGTAGTGCATTTTTGCATGTACACATTTTGACATAGCTCAGATTTTATTCTAGAAAAGATATTTCTTGTCTATGTAGAGTTATGCAACAGAAATAATATATACACCCTAATTAAATATTCCTGTGCATTTGTATCTAATATCATGGGAATTAGTGTTGTACTTCTGTGAAATAAAAGTGATAAAGAAAGTGCAAATAGGTCAGCAAAGCTATGATAAAAACATATAACTAAGAAATAGGCAGATAAAACAGGAATTGGTTTCTAAGCTAAAACTAATTTTGGAAATAAGTTCATTGTATGTGTGAACATTGCAGCACAGGAAATAAAAGTAACACTCATTTTAAGCATAGACTAACATTTATTTTTAAGCACAGTCCTAAAAGTCCTTACTTTTTATGAGATTTCATAATCCTTTAGGGAGGGTACTTGTAAATTGATGCCTTTATTGTTTTTTTGTTTAGCAGGGAATGTTTGCTACAAATCACAAGAATTAAGCAGGTCAGGTTGGTTATTCCTTTTTATTTTCAAGAGTTATTGTGCAAAAATACAAACTACCTTTTTTGATTTATTTATTTTTAACTATGAATTGCATTTTCATCCTATCATAGCAAAACATGCGTGTTGCTTTTCCTGTTCTCAGCTTCTCCTATTAGCAGTAATGACCTTAACACGAGGATTTCCTGGATACTAATGAATTGGTGGGGTTAATTAGTTTAGGTGATGGTGAAATGCTATCAGGTGAAAGGTCTATCTAGCAATAGACCTTTGCTATAGACCTTTGGATGTGGCCTATAATTTGATGGCTATAAAACAGAACCTATGCACCTATGCAACATAGCACCTATGAGCTTTTTCTGCTTTATCATTGGTGTTAAATTCACACATGAATACGAGAGATGTTTACATCAAATTTGTTATTCCAGAAAAAAATAAAACCCACAAACAAACGAAAAACACCATTTCACAGTTATGTGGTGGTTTTACCACAACCAGACCCAGTACAAGTTAGTAAACATTGATCAGGTACAACAATCTTATAAGTGAATAGTAGAAATATAACACAACAAAAATATATATGCAGAATGATTCAACAAGAACTATGAAATTCATAACAGATTGTTTTTCTGTATTAGATTCTTCCACTGTAACTTGGATTTATTAGTAATAACTGTTCAGTTCCTAACTTATAGCCCTGATTGGTTTTTAAATAAATGTTTAATTCCTGGAATGTATCTTAAAATACTTTTATTTTGAAATTTTAAAAGATATTCCTGTGCTGACATTTGACATTCTGTTGTATACTCACTTCTTAGCATTTCTATTTGGTTTCTCTTCTCTTTAGTTTCCTTAAAATCAAAACAGTGATGTGGAAAAGACTGAAGCAGCAGAAACTAATGGAAAGTTTGCTGCAGAAGATAATCTCATCTTTATTTACTTTGGAGAAAGCAGCAAGCAATTAAGCAATTATCAATCTTAAAATGTGACCTGATAGAAAAAAAATGGCAAGATACATAATTTATTGAAAAATAATGTGTCCTATATGGTACTACAAAGTGAAAGCATATTTGCTTTCAGCATCTCTAAGTACTTCCTTATTCAACATTAGAAAGAAATGCCTTAATGTAAAGTAATTTAAATAGTTTAAACAGAAACAGTAAGACATTATTCCAAATCATATGTAGCTCTAATTTCATAAGATAAAGATGGAATCTATCTAAGAAGATAAAGATGGCATTTTGTCCTTCATGAGGTGACAAGTTGAAATTTTGAAAAAGTCTTTCAAACCTTGAGTATTAATATTCTTAAGATCATTTGAAGGAATCCCATGATAACCTTAATGGGAGTGAAACTGATTTCCTGAGAAAAGATATCAGTGAAAGTATTCTGATTTAGAAATAATTTTCATATATATACATATATATATATATAAAAATAGCGTTTGGCCAAAATGACATTGTTTTAGTACTCTCCTGGAGAGAATTATTAAATTTTGCACTGAACAAAAGACCAAATTCACAGCTCAAAGTTGTCTATTTCCCTCTTATTTTGATACAAATCAAAATTTCTTGGTAGGTTTTCCTCATCAGAGTTTTTTGCTTGTTCATCTTTTTAGTTGTAGATATATTGCTCCATTTGTTTTATAGCCCATAAGATACACTTGTATGCTGAGTTTTCCTCCTGCATTGCATTACTTTGTACAGGAAATCCTCCTTCACCAAAAACTAAGCAAAGGAGGGAGTATATGTGTGGCGTGGAATAAAACTCAGTGAACTTGCTCACAATATGGGGTGTGACAGAATCAGAAGCAGGCTTGGACTGCCTGAATCCAAGCCTATATTGTAGGAATGGGAGCACCCATTCTTCCTTCATCCAATACAGGGGCTCCCAGGTGAGGAACCTGTGAGCATGAAGTGCAAGAGCTAACATACTTCTGTATTCTGAGTCTGGGATTCCATTCCCCTGCACATAACTCTATGCTGTGGAGCATAAAACTCCTTTTAAAGACAGAGAAGATGATGCAAGGTCCACTGCTCTCCAGGGAGAAGATGCTGCTCCGTGTGAGCAGCATGACCCGACTGGACCTTGGCACTTTCAAGTACATTTGTTTTGTTTCTCCACTGCGATGAGGATTGACCTGTAAACTTTTAAAACAAAATGGGAGTTAATTACCATTAATAATAGAATGTTTAAACCTGAAATACCAATTTTTAAATCTTGTAAAATCACTGGTTATTTTTAGCATAAGACTGTTCTACAGTGTTAATGGAGTTTATAGTCTTAACATTTATTACACTGTGCTGTAGTGGTACGCATCAGTGGTGTCTTATGCAATTGTATTGCTGCCAGTCCATAGACCTATTGCCATTGTTTCCCATAGAAACAAAACATAACAGTATAAAAATGAATAGGAGAGAGGATGATTACAGGAATGACTCACATTAACTTACAACATTAAATAAGAAATTTTGGACAAGAGTTAAACTGTTGAAGTTCTCTTAAAACAGTCTGATGCCAAACATGCAATTTCAATGAAGAGGAATGTGTAGAACTTCTTGTCCAGAAGGTGACTTCAAGCGTATTTTACTTCACATGATTATTACAGTCCTGATTACAAATAAAATAAAATTAAATTAAAGATTCTTCACAGAAGGGTCTATTCAGAATGTGCTATAGAAAAAATACTGTAAAATACTCTGTTCTCAATGTCTGAATATCTTTCTTGACTTGATGATGCTTTTGAATATTAGTTAGGCCAAGAAGACAATGATTCATCCAAAAAGAACAAGCTTTTTCTGTTTGTTAGAATCATTAAATTAGGTGGTGAACATCTGTATAAAATATGTCCTTAAATATGACAGTAGTATTGTCACATTTTGAGATGGAGGAAAAAGTAGATATAGTAATTAGAAGGAAAGAATTCTGAACCAGAATTTGTTGAAGTTTTAATGTAATTCCACAGATCTTGAAGAGTGTCTTGTGAAAATTGCATTTCCCATGTCATATGTGGGTCATAGAAGTGACTACCTAGGAAAAGGGAATCATCTTTGTCATAGATTAATTTAATGAATCGTGCTGGAGCCTGTCAGTCTCACTAAAACACTGCATTAAAATACTGTTTTAACTTCAAGTAATGCTTAGCACACATGGATTTGCCAAGGATGTCTTCCAAAAAGTGTTTCTGAAACATGTTCCAGTTGAAGTTCACGTATAGTAGCATCCATAAATATCTTTGCAGAGTTATATGATTTCACCTACCTGTTAAATTATCCAAACAGGAAGTAAAAGGCGGCCAGAATCACTACTGACCAAGCTTTTTTTATTATTATTTTTATTTTTATTGGCCTTTTTTCATGTATTTTGGCAGCTCTTCGAGATGCTGGTAAACAGTCAATTAATAGTGACTGGAAGATAGAGCATTCAGGAACTTTCAATATTGCTGGGACCACCGTCCATTATGTTCGAAGAGGTCTCTGGGAGAAGATATCTGCCAAAGGTCCCACAACATCACCTTTACATTTACTGGTATGACAATGTGGGTTTTGTTTTGTTTTGTTTTGCCTTTTGTTTTTAACCTGATTCCTGTCCATTAGTGTGGGAACTATTTTTTCCAAGCTTCTGAAGATAATGGAACCTATGCAAGATATACCTGCTGGTCTGTCAGCCTACTTCTAAAAAGTACTTTTAAATCCAACAATAATCTTTATCATATTGAGGAAGGATGGAAGGTCTCATAATTCCTAGAAATTTCATACAAAGCTGACGTGCAGCTTGAGCAGAGAAATTCAAATTAGTATCAGATGTTTTCTATCCTCTTGGCACACTGGCTGATGCTATAGCACAGCATTGCCATTTTAGGGTTGTAATCACCAAACTCTCCATTGCGAAGTAGAGTTTTGACACATTTCAGTGTAGGGAAGGAAAAGTTAATAGCCAGAGAGACCAAAACAGAAGGAAAAATGAAGAAATGATGAAGTACTTCACAATTCAAAATCCCTTAAGTGTAAGAAATCATCTTGTATATCCAAAATAATGTGAAATTTCATGTATCTAGGAAAGATCCCTTTTTAAGAGCACTGGAAACAAAGGACATGTAATATATCATTCCCCAGATTTCTGGTGAATATATATTTTTTACAGTTTTACATGGAGAACTTTTGTGACTGTTATGTTAAATAAATTCCTTTTTTTTTTTTTTTTTCTCATTGTTTTGGGTTGGATACTTCTATTAATTAGTTTCTTCTACAAAATCTATCAGAAGGGCTACAGTTCATTAAATCATTCTGGCATGCTCTTCAAGATTGTCTCTTCACAGGTCCAAGATTGACTTCAATAGTTCCTGCGCACATAGGAAGGTTTTCCTTGTCTATAATTACAGGTGCTGCTATTCCATGACCAGAGCTACGGTCTACACTATGAGTACACAATCCCATTGGATCCTCCTCCTGAGAATCAAAGCTCTAAAGTACCAGAGCCTCTTTTCATGTGGACTCATTCTGGCTGGGAGGACTGTGATGCTGTATGTGGAGGAGGTAATTTCTTTTTTAAAAAGCACACACACAAACACACACAAACACATACACACTGTATCTACAATATGCATATATATATTTACAATGTCTATGTATATATATGATGACTAAAACAGATGATATATTAATATTTCAGACTGATGATCAGTGCAATATATTTATTAGTAATATCCTCATTGCAACTTATATGATTCCATAGAACAGTGGACATATTTCTGTCACATTCCTCCTGATTATATTAAAAGAATAGTGATAACTCTAGGTAAAGATTCAAACTAAACAAAGTAGGTAGAAAGAACATGTTAGTGAAGGAACCAAAACTTGATTAAAAAAAGTAAATTTGGGACCCAGTTTCCAAGAAGAAATGCAAATGCAAAGTGCAAGAGCTAGAACAAGAATAGAAAGTTCATGTGCATTCCACTGTGTATTTGGAACTACTGAAGAAAAATGATCTGTAAAAGACATTTTAAACTACAGAAAAGCTGAACCCCAATCTCAGATCAAATATGTACCATTAGTAACATGAATTGAGATCCAGTAACATATGGAACAAATATTTCAACAGCAGATATTAGTATGCTGATGCAATACTTTTCCTATGTTTATGTTTATAAACCATTAAAAAATATAAATTTGGAAGAACAAAATGCAAATATGAAAACAAATATTGCAACATGAGCAATATTACGGTAATAAAATCCTTTAAAGTGCTAACTGTTTAGAAACTGGTTAATAGAAAAGGTAATTACGGTGGGAAACATGTAAGAGTGTTTTTATGAATGCTACCTATGGAAATTTGTTTATATGTTGTGAATTAATTAGTCAAGCTTACACGGTGAATACTATATTGATTATTGATACCTGTCTTTCCTGTTTACAACATTGTAAATAATGGCTGCTGTGATCAGCAGTCTTGAAAATTGCTATGCACCTTGTAGTTCAAATAAGAAAGCCTGGAAATGCTTTACCTTCTCATAACAGCAACACAAAGAACACTGTGTTCTAGCTACTTTGACTCTGTGAACAGTCCTGGTGTCACGACAGATTACTGTAGTTTCCATAAACATGCCTTTTGTGGTTTGGTAAGAAAGCTTCTTCCCTGAAGGCATATTGTACGTGGTGCTAGTATCATCCTCTGTTTCTTCATAGTGCATTCATATTCACTTGGAATATTCATGCTTTTTACAGTTTCCTGAAATATTTTTAGAATAATTTGAATGCTACCACAATCTCTTATTATTGCCTCAGTTATTTCTAAAGTTACCTATAATCTGGAAAAGTCCTGAAGTGCAGTATGTCAGTGATTTTTTTTCTACATTAATGCTTAAATAAATATTGAAATGTTTAACTGTAATGTTTATTTATCATATTTTTTCTGTTGTAACTGGCCATCACGTTTTGTTATTGTTTAAAATAGCTGAGTTAATGCAAAGTTCCATAAAAGGTATTTTTTACTGCAAATATTCTGAAATACAAGTGAAAGATTTTTCTTACTTTAGGCAAAAGAACTTTAATTCTTCTTTTAGTTCTTTGGTTTAATAAGAAGTAATAATTAAATTAAAATGATGCAGATTGTACCCTGTGTAAATATTTGTGTTTGAATTTTTAACATCATTATTTTGATAAATCTGATTAATATATGTAACAATTATCAGTAGTTTTCATTAAATGTTTAAAATGTATGTCAGGATGAGAAGTATTAATGAAGCCATGTGACTTTGTGTGTGTTTATACATGTAACTGGTCTGTGACCTCCTGTGTTGCAGAGAAGCTTTCTTTGTGTGGGAGGGAATATGAATACACAGATGTATATGTAAATGCAGAAAAAAATGTCAAACATTTCAAATGCTGTGCAAGATAGATTAGTTGCATGTGCTCTCACGTACACAAATGCTGTGTAAAGTGTCAGTTGTGGTCAAACACATAATGCATATTTATAGCTTCACTGCTCAATCCACAAACACATTTCTGACCACTAGCAAATACTGAATTCTTATGTCTGCCCTGCTCCTGCACACACCCTGTTTGTAAGTAAACTTCTAGATATAAACAGGGTATTATAATGTAATCATAGGAACAAACAGTTATGAAGTTATTTTCTACTAACTAAAGCCTTTAATGAAAGGCTTGCTAGTTTTCTAAAAATTACTCTTCCATTTGATTACAAGCTACTGCTTGTTGTATTACATTAAATTCCGATTTCTTACCTGCTCAGTTTCAAGAGACACAAGGTACCAACCCATCCATCAAAGCACAGTTTGTGTAATAGAACATGCATTAGGTCTCCACAGGCAGTACCCAACTTACTAAATGATTACCCTACAGATCAGATCAGTTATATGGCTTCTTTACTTTAGTCTACAGAGAACGGTGCAGTTGGAGAATGATGCAGCCTCCTTACTGAAGGCTTCATGAGCTGAATCCCTTTGTCTGAGTGCTGGCCATGTGTGCCAGTGCACTGCTAAACTGGGCAGAACTACTAAACTTCAGCAATACAGAGGGCAGAACTTGTTATTTCTTTCCTTAATTTACATATTAATGGAAGGCACATATTCTCCTTACTGTGCAATTTTTCTGCAAGTCATTCTCAACACTAGGGTCTTGGTGGTTGAGAAGGAAACAAGAATGCCAGTAAGACTAAGGATTTGGCATATGACTTATTGCAGGAATAAAGCAGCAAAACCCTGTTGACAGTGGTGTGAAAATACTGGAATAAGAAAATACATTGTTCCCTACAAACTTTAATATCTCCTTTGGGCTCACTGCTACCTTTGTTTTTCACTTCAGATTTTACACATATGTAGGTTTTACACTTCTTTTTGCCAAACTGACTATAAAATAACTGTATCTGATAAGAGTATCACTGGCCTTCCTTTATTAACAAATTTGCGTATTCCTGGTTTCTCCACATACCTGCTTTATTCTTTCCTAGGTGAAAGAAAAACAACAGTTTCCTGCACAAAGATTATGAACAAGAATATCAGTCTTGTGGACAACAAGAAGTGCAAATATTTA
The DNA here is from genome assembly GCA_011075105.1 of Heteronetta atricapilla. NCBI lineage: Eukaryota > Metazoa > Chordata > Aves > Anseriformes > Anatidae > Heteronetta > Heteronetta atricapilla. The sequence goes on along the minus strand of CM021763.1, from coordinate 50,349,368 downwards.
ACAAAACCTGAACCACAGATCCGAAAGTGTAATGAGCAGCCATGCCAGACCAGGTAATACTGATTTGGTTAAATTACGCTGTCATAACTAGAAGTAAACATCTCAGGAGCTACGAATAAAATGACTGCTTCTGGCATTGAATGTGCAGTAAATATATACATAGAACAAAAGGTTATAGTGTGAAATGTACGTAACACTGAAACATTGGCTGCTGTTTCTCCTGAGTTTTAATGAAAGAGTCCTTAAGCACATGTCTAAATCAATTCTCATTCAATAAAGCAGCTCATTACTTTCCTCGATAGGAGTTCTCACTGGCTGATGTATACTATGAATTCAAATTTAATTGCTTTTTATATAACAATAGATTTAATAACATGGTTATAATTAATGATATATTGTTATGTGGTAGCTTAGTCAGGGCTGTACTGAAAAGAACTCTGAAAGGTCTGGGTTGAAGCGCCCCCCCCCCCAATCTGGCATACCCACAACCAAGCTGACAGCTTGTTCCTATCAGTGGCTGGCCAGGATGGCGTGATGGCCTGTTTTCAGGGTTTATCATCCTTTCTTTGAATGGCAGCTAAGAACCACGACTAAGGAAGTCCCCAGTTACTATGCAGACTTCGGTAAAGTGTCTGCCACCTTTCAAGGTACGGACAGCAGCTGGTGATAGTCAGCTAACAGTTCTGGGGGTAAGCACTGGGATGGATCTACGAGTCATCTGGAGGACAGGTAGATAGAATTTTTGAAGACAATGCAAAATAAATATAATACAAATATTATTAAAGAAAGTAATGCAAAATGAACCAGCAGACATAGCTTTCTTGGATAGAATGAAATACTAAAATAGATGAAATACAACTTACACATTTTAAGCAAGACTGAAATACTGATTTCCACAGACATTACACAGTGGACAAGTTTATATTCAATTATATGCATAATTGGCCAGTTTCATATTTTATTACATTAATAACATTGCATACTGAATAGGTAGAAATGGAATAGTCTGATCTTTTTCTAAGGCAATGTCAAATATGTATTTTTAACATTCTGTACTTTTTCCATCTTATTAAATGAAAAATTGTAGGTGTTATTAATTGCTATGCTGAGACAGGTAGAAAGATATCATGATCCACAGTATTCAAGATTCTTAAAAAAATAAATATTGTTAGCTTTCAATAGAAACAGAGCTAGAACATATATTTGCATAACTAGTTGTTTCTGTCAATTGAAGAAATACCTTAAAGTCTATTGCATTATCTTGACAGGCTGTGATTTGTAAATTGAGTCTCTGTACTGCTAATAATAATAATAATAAATGACTTAGTTCAACGTTTCGTTTTCTTACAATAATTGTCTGACAGATGGTTGGAACAGATTTATAGAACTTCGGTTTACCGAAGACTCCCTTACAAATCTAGTCTCCTTGGATATACTTGTGCACTGCATTAATGGCAGAACTTTTTGATTTTTAAGGGCATATGGCCATGGTCTGGAGCTACAGAACATTTGGGAAAAATTATATTCTAGAGTGATTACTTTCCAAATATGTGGGCAATGCCAAGCTGTATCAGCCTTCCCTGTTGCTGTAATTTAAACTATGTAACCTGGGTTAGGCCTGATCCTAAAGAACATGAAGAAGACTGAACTTTTGTACTTCTTCCAGAGTAACAAGCTTTTCACACAGGAGTGATTCTATATTGAAACTTATTGGACCTTAAGTGAAGGATATATGCATTTGACATATAGGTAGTCATATAGGTAGACAGAAAATAAAAAACTGTCTGTTCAGTGGTCCATCGTATTTGAAATGAGTATGATTGTATTTTGGAACTTTTCTAATTGGAATTATAATGACAAGAGAGTACTCTGAAAACATAGAAACGATGGGCTGGGAATAAAATGTTATGAAGATTAACATATTATTTAAATGTAAATTATGCTAGATTAGTAATTAGTCTGTTGACACAGTTACAGACAGTTAACTTAAAAGGAAAGAGAAAATTTGTAAGTATGTCTTGGGTAAGCAAGTAGTGCTAAGCAAGAGAACAGATGACCTAATGGGACTTCTTCCTTCCTGATTTCTTCTTAATGTATTGCCTGTATTTCTTTTAGATGGATGATGACTGAATGGACTCCATGTTCAAGGACATGTGGAAAAGGGACCCAGAACAGACAAGTAGCCTGCACACAGCAGCTAAGAAATGGGACCCTGATCAGAGCAAGGGAGAGGGATTGCCTTGGGCCAAAGCCTGCTTCTGCACAGCGCTGTGAAGGCCAAGACTGCATGACTGTGTGGGAGGCAGGAGTCTGGTCTGAGGTGCTGCATTTATTTGTATAGATAATCCACAATGATTATTTATGCCTCACTATGTTCTGAGAATGAGATTTTTTTCACCAGCAATTGGCTTAGCTCAGCCTAATAATTTTCAGGATCCTCATGCAATGATTTGGCAAAAATATCAGGGACTAGGAAAACAAGCCATGTAGAACTACTACATTTTACCTAGCTAATGTCCTGGAACAGTTTCTTTTGGACATTTTTCAAGCACATATAGTCAAGTATATCCTGACCTTGGTAGTAGGTAACTAGAGGTAAATGGATTTAAGGCAGTCACTTATCAGCTATGAGAACTTGGGTTCAGAGTGTGAGCATCTGTGAGGTACTGTTATACCAAGAGATATTATTAAGAAGGTTGCTGCTGTTGAAATTCAGAGAGGCTATGAAGGTAGTTGTTTGCAAAAGGATATTTACTTCCATTCCTCTCTCTTCTTACCACTTTTTCTAAGAACAGCAAAAACAGTGAACAAAAGGACCTGTAAATAACACAATTTTGGATCCATTGTATTCTGAAACATTGCTGTTGAATGTAGTTGCTATTCAAAAAGCTTTATTATCATAAGATATTTTAATATGTGTGACCGTTTGGTTTTCTTCTAAGAAGCTTGTTAAAGTAGTTGACTGCGGAGGAAGGGAGTTGTTATCATTGTCATCTGGACAAGCTGAAAGTATTTATTTAGACCTTCTGCCTCCATTGGAAGAATACAGCAATTCTAACTGCTTTCCACACTAGAAGCTGTGCTATGAATCCCATCAGGCTCAAAACAGCAGCTTCTGAATGTGGATATAGAGCATTGTTTGAGTTCCTGTGCTCAGTGGCACCCCTTGATCCTCAAGTGAGAAAGAGCTATGACATAGGAAATGTTTTCAAAGAGTTAGAAGAAAGATGTTAAGGTAGAGATAAAAGGAGCAAATAGCCACAGTTCTGGTTTGGTACAGAGGTTTATAACACAGAAGTTAGTTATGGGAAGAATTGTATACACTTCCATTTATTTGATTCCATTATCACACTTTCCAGATGTGAGAAAGAAATCCACTTTTTTTAGTTGGTTTGTTTTACCTGAGATATTACAAATAAGTGAGTATGTTTCTGCTGGAAATAATAAATACATTTTAAAGAGTGAGGTGTTTCCCATGGCAATTTCTACTATCACTGTTGTATTGGAAGTTAGCCATTGCTGCTTCCTGCAGTTTTAAACAGCTTGGCAAAAGAGAATTTTGATCTGCAAGCAGTGGGATGATCAAAAGCAGTGATAATGTTTTAAGAAGGAAATGGCATAATTTTTGGCAGTGTAAATGGGAATATTGGGGAAAAAAAAAAAAAAAAAAAAAAAAAAAAAAAAAAAAAAAAAAAAAAACACAAAAAAAACATCAGGGAAACTTGAAGTCGTGTCACAAGTTGTATATGCAGTGAATTTGAATTCAGTCTGGATTCTTGTATATATTTAGAGCATTTTCTTTTACATGTTAACCTTTTTCTTCTTAAAAGGATCTGTTAGCTACTACTGAAATTTATTTTAAATTGCTTCATGTCTTGTTCTCACAAACATTATTCAGATTCTCTTTCATATCTCCCCTAATTCTTTGAACAACTATTGCATAACATTTTTACTGCAGCATTTTGCATTTGTTTCATCATAACTTTTCAAATGTTTTCTTATCCAAATACCATTTTTAAAGCTTAGTTTTTCTTTAAGGAAATAATTTTTGATCAAATTATGTAATTCCAGCTGAAAATGCAAATATTTTGCCCCATAAGAATTTTTTGTTCATGTGTTAGTTTTTAACAAATTGTGTATCTATGCAACTGAGGATTGGAAATTGGAAAATCACTGAAGTCCTGAATTAGATATGGTATCTTGGCAGAGGACATTATCTCCTTGGCAGAAGGAGATAACAGGGTGCAACTATTCCTTTTGTAATAATCTGCAAAACATCTTTTTTCAACAGTGCTCCGTAAAGTGTGGTAAAGGAGTACGACATCGGACTGTGAGGTGCACCAATCCCCGTAAGAAATGTGTTTTGTCCACAAGACCTAAAGAAGCAGAGGACTGTGAAGACTATTCCAAATGCTACATCTGGAGAATGGGAGACTGGTCTAAGGTGAGTCATCCTTGATACTAGTTTCCGATAGCATAATAGAGTTTGCAAGCTGAATTCTCTGTAAGTACTGTATCTATCAGATGTGTAGGACTCTATCAGTTAAGGGAACAATAAAACTGTGGGAAAAAAAAAAAAAAAAGGAAAAAAATCATGGAATTGAAGAGTAAGGGATGCATTCAAAGTTTCTGTGTTTCAAAGACACCTATCAGGATTACTCCATTTTCAGACCTGTTTGAAAATATTGATAGCAATTGATTAAGCAAAGCAGCAGTAATCATGTCTGTAATCTTTCTTTATGTTCAGTTTAACATGTTTTCTTGTCTGCTTTTTGCTTGGTATCTTACTGAGAGAATGTGTCATGTGCACTGTGTACTGTGTTTGGCTCACAGCAAGAGCTTCCTGAATATGTCTGGATTATAGCATACAGGCTATCAATTGGCTTTATGTAGTACATGCTTTGGTGAGATACTCTGTTGTATTTCTTTGCCACTTCCATTTCCACTATAGGCTGGCAGGAACCTAAAGGTTGCTGTTGTCTGTCCTAATTCTGTCATGCATTTCCCATGATAATGTGGAATCTGTTTCAAGGGTTGCTTAACAAAATGTGTCTAGGCAAATAACTTCATTTCCATTACTAAACATTTAGAACAATTTGCTTTGGCCATCTCATCCCCCACTACCCCTCCACGCCTTTTTCCCAAACAGGGCTATTTGCCATTTAGATGATACCCATCTGTAATAAATTCTAATTCTTATCCTCCACCATAGGTCCATTCAAACTCATAGTTTGCACATTTTATTCTTCCATGTTTCTTATAAGTTATACCCTTCAGACTCATGAGGAAGCACCTTTACAGTATCACAGAATCACAGAACTGTAGAGGTTGGAAGGGACCTCAAGAGATCATCGGGTCCAACCCCCCTGCCAAAGCAGGTTCCTTAGAAAATGCTGCTCAGGTAGGCATCCAGATGGATCTTGAATATCTCCAGAGAAGGAGACTCCACAACCTCCCTGGGGAGCCTGTCCCAGTGCTCTGTCACCCTCACTGTGAAGAAGTTCTTTTGCATGTTGGTGCAGAACTTCCTGTGCTTCATTTTGTGGCCATTACCCCTTGTCCTGTCCCCACAAACCGCTGAAAAGAGGTTGGCCAGATCCCTCTGTCTTCAGGTGTTTATAAACACTCATAAGATCCCCTCGCAGTCTTTTCTCCCGGCTGAACAGACCCAGGTCTCTCAGCCTTTCTTCACAGGGAAGATGCTCCAGGCCCCATATCATCTTTGTGGCCCTCCTTCAGCCTATTCAATTTCCACATAGACCATTTAATATCTAGGAAGCACGTCTTCCTGTCTTTTTCTGAACACCTAACATAACTGCCAGTAAGCTATTTCCTTGGCATAAGGGCTTTGATTTCAATGAGATACATAATCACAGGCCAAAAGGTATCAGAAAATATTGGCTAGGTCTGTGATCAACTGTGTCTTTGGACTAGGAAGCTGCCTCAACATGTGATACAGCTTAAAATATCCAAAACATGCTGAAATACTGAAATTGACCCTTGAGAGTCAAGGTTTTTTCTTGTCATATCACAGACCATACTTCAGAGAGATTGTAAACATTTTTTTTTTAGCTTCTGTTTGTAACTTTTGCGTGCACCTCTTCTACTTTCAGTGCACAAAATTACTGCAGAAGCTTTTTAAGTTGCTTGTATGGAGAAGTATTTAATGTATTTTTAGTTGTCTTTCATGTGATGTAACAGCTGGAAACAAGGACTAAAGCCAGCAGAGTATGACTAGCCAGTCTTCCAAGAATTAGCTGCAAGTACTTAATGGGCAACTAGTGTTTCATAGAATTCTGCTTGGGAGCTCTTATTTTATGACTATGGGGTACAAGTTGTTACTATCATGTTACTGTTTATTCCATTTTCTTGTCTTTTTTATGAGTTATTTTTCACATTTAAAGGATAAATGATTAAATGGTAGTGTCAAATGATGGGGTTTATTTGTTTGTTTGTTTTTATACTAGTGATAATTTAAAATATTTGATAATTTGGAACACCCTCATAGAAACTAGAGGATAACCCCCCTATCTTAGCTACTTCAGAAACACAAGGTGTTATAGCCACTAATTTTTAAAGCAACAGCCAGAAGCAACTGATCTTCAATAGTAGGATTTTACATGAAGATGTGTTTGGAAGTCTAGTATTTGCATCTCCAAAGCACAAAACTGCAGTAAAAACCTGCATCATTTAGCACTAGCACCAGCAGGGAGTAGACTGTGGAGAAATGACCACCTGCTTTCTTGAAGCAGTCATTCAAATCAGCATGGCTGAGGCTATGTGAGGATGCTCAGACAGTTATTCTGTGATCCAAGTGCCCTCTGGAAAAAAGAAGGGCTTTATTCTCTAATTCACAAAACACTTTTCACATGTCACATGTCACAGATGAACGTACAAGAACATATTTCTTCCTGTTTAAAATTTGCTGACATCTCAAATGTTCTTTCCTACTTCTGTCAAGGCTCTAATACTGTCACCTAAATAGTCCTTTAAACTTCAGAATCAGAAGATGAGGAAATACTTCATACATAATTGACAAAAACTTTTGAACAGTAAACATGCAGCCTGAGAGTGACTTATGCAGCTGAGATTTTCCAAGATTTATACCAAAAAATAGATGTTTTAATTTCTCTGTAGAGACATGAGTTCAATTTAAAATATACTTGGATTTCCTTTTTTTTCCTTGTTACTATTCTGTTCCATTACTAGAGTACATAGCAACATGAAGTCATAGCATACATATTAATATGTCTGCAATGGGGGAAACAAATGGAAAGCTCAGATAAATGTTAATCTTTGCTCACTGTTTGTTTCTAACTCAGAGGTTCAGTGCAGCCTTCTGTGTTCACTGTTTTTACTCTTTAGGATCATTCTTGACATTGACAGAAGGCTGTTTCTTTGAGCAGAGCCAAGTTCCCCCAAGCTAATGCCAAGACTTGGCTTGAAAAATCCAAATGACGCTTCTCACACATTGAAACAAGAGGCTTAATGTGATCCTTATTGGTTTTGCTGCTTGCCTTGAACTCTTAAAGCATAATTTTAAATGAAGCTTGAATTGAACTATTACTGAAAATATAACATTATTAATAATCATGGTAGTGCTGTAATGCAGTTAATTTGTTTTAGAGGTACGGTCACATAGAGATCAAATATTCCTTTTACTCAACATTTTAACAACACCAAGATCAAAGAATATTTGACCAAAATTGCAGACTCCAGTAAGTCAATAAATACATCAATCCTTCTAAAACTCTTGCTTAATTTAAAAGTATGCTGTATAATCTGGATTGTATGGAGAACTGAACTCCACAATAGCTCTTAAGTCAGCAAGGTGGCTCAATATGCTAAATATTTCTGTTCAGTTAGACTCTGTGCCTGCCCTCATGAGTGTGTTGAGAAAGTAAAGAATAAAGGCTCAAACTGAGCTGCTGAATCCACCACCTAGAAACATTAGCAATTACATTTTTCCAGTAAATGGTGTCCTTGGAATATGATGCTGAACAAAGTAAATGTTGTCTTCAGATGAGGAAAGCTTACCATATCTAATATAGGCCCAAAAAGGGCATGTTGTAGCTCACTCTTAACAGCAGCAGTGTTCTTTACTAAGCTGCACACTTACCACTCATTTCAAGGCTGTGCAGGTTTTAGGTCATCCTCAGGGGAACTCATCATCTAAGGAGAAACAAGTAAGCAGGGGAGAAATAAAATAAAATGCATATGCACTGCATATTTAAACATCTACCTGGCTTACAAGAGAACTACACATCATTGTAGAAGTAATTCTGCAAGAAGTACAAATACTTACATGACAACAGCATGGGATACTCAAAGGTCATAAGGTCATGTTTAGAATACTTTATATCTTTATATATTGGAATCTTTTTTTTTTTTTTTTTTTAATTACCTAGAAAATTCAAAACATTGATAGAGTAAATGAAGTATATATAAAAAGCAGGATGAATTTTGGGAGGGAAAATACTGTGGAGAGAAGTGTAGGTTTTGAAAACAATAATAAAAAGCTTAACATTTGATATTATACCCCAAACTTTTGGAGGGATTCAGCAAGCAACAATAGAATCATAGAATATCCCGAGTTGGAAGGGACCCATAGGGAGCATCAAGTCCAACTCCTGGCACCACACAGGTCTACCCAAAAGTTTAGATCATGTGACTAAGTGCACAGTCAATAGGATCAAAAAAACGTGCAAGGGAATAGATTTTAGGAGCAGCCATTTGTAAGAAGTGAAGTATAAAGTGTAAGCATAAAGGAGACCAGAGAAGATAACAGACTATAAGTTCTACAATAAGACTGGGCTAAGGAAGCTGGAGAGAAAAGATTCACTCAGGAGCAGCTAAAAAGGAAGCACAAGCAGAGTTCCTAAATAGTATCTGTGTGTTAGACTGGACATAAAAAGGATACAAATATAGCTTCTGTGATAATGATCCCAATGGTTAGAATGTAGTTTGTTTTCACACAATCACAGAATGCCCAAGGTTGGAAGAGACCTCTGAAGATCATCTAGTCCAACTCCATCTGCCAAGCAGGATCACCTAGAGCACATCGCACAGGTTGGCATCCATGCACATTTTGAGTATCTCCAGAGGATAAGCCTCTATTGGCAACCTGTTTCAGTGCTCTGTCACCCTCACAGTAAAGAAGTGAAAGCTTTGTCTGTAGTCTGAAGAAGAGAAAATGGAGGATCAGAGGTTGGTCTAATATATATATATGTGTGAGTCTAAAGGACATCTGAAGCAACTGCTTCATTTTTATACCAACAAATCTCAGAACTCATGTCCTATTTCAAATATTTTTTTTAAGATCGTATATGCAGTGCCCTCTAGACAGTGGGTGGGGGGGAAAGTAAAGTTTCCAGCTGTTGCAGGGAGACAGAATGAACCCAACAGTTCACAGAGAGATCTCTCAGCTGAGTGATACAAAAAGCAGCTGTCACTGATGACGATTGCTTCTCTTTTGTCTGGATCAAAAAACATGAAAAAAATGGGTGAAATGAAAAAAGCAAATTCAGTTTTGCCAACTATTCAGCCACATGGGGTATTCAAACTTCAAACATTTAAACAACCTCTAAATTTCCATAGCAAATAATCTCAAATGATTTGGTCTCCTTTAATTAAAAATTCAGAGTTAGGATGTTATTAATGCTGCTGCTTTCCTGACAAGGTAATTATTTTTTTTTTTTTATTCTTTGGATCCCAGTCCAAGATTGTTAGCTCTTTAGATTCTACGAGTGGAATAGTGTTGGCCAGAAGTCAAAATGTTACACTATTAATAAGACTATGGACAAATGAAATACGTGAGTTTGATGAAATAACTGAAGTCAAAATAATATTGTCATCTTGTTGATAATGTTTATATTGACAGCAAATGAGGTATGTTTTCTGTTTCAGACAAGAAGTATGAGCAAATCAAATGGAAGATATCAATATAAACAAATGTGAGTGGGGAGGTTTTTGTTCATTTCCAACCAATCATGTAATATTAACATCATTTTTTTCAGATTGACAGTTTTTTCTTTCATAGATCAGTTCAGTGTACCATAGTATTTTGCCTGGAATAAATATAACACCAGTTTCTAGAAAAACAAATCAAGACCACCCTTCATAAAAGGTAAAAACTGGTAAGACAGGCAGAGATTTTAAAAGTAGACATTTCCCATTTAGTACATGCATAAAACTTAACATGAATGGGAAATTCAGCTATTTGTATCACGCTTAGAATTCTTGGGACATCTTTACTGATTTTCTGTTATTGCTGCTACTAACCTCCTTAGGGTAAGCAAAGTTTTCAGGAATGGCAGCCTGGAATCAAAGGGTGATTATGGGCAGAAGTTCTGGTGTCTTTAGAAATGCTTTACCTGTAAGCAGTGCTATATTAGAAAAATACAAAGTTATGGTATGTCAGCCATTCTCATGAAGACTAGAGCCTTGCTAGGCCCTGTAGAAAACCAAACCAAGAACAAGAACAGAAGGAGCTTACAGCCCGTGCTGAAAGTGCTTGCAATTCTGTCTGACAAGAGACATAGTAGGTGGAGAATTCAAATGGATAATCAGAAAGAAAAGAATGCAAAGCATTTTAAATCCACCTGATTTCAGCTAACCTTTTCTCTACACTGTGTTGTAGGATGTTCTCAAGTGGAAGGTACAGCCTTTATACATTTGTTTTGAATTTGCCCTTCAAGAAATTGAGTGCCCATAGCAACCTTCTCAGGGTCTTCAAGGGGCAGTATAATGCAAAACAAAGGTGAAAAAATAAGAAACAACAACAGTAAAAACAAACTAACCAACCAACCAAACAAACAAACAAAACTGATAGCCAGCAGAGGATGCTTGGAAGATGGCAACATTTAGCAGAGGCAAATCCAGCCCCAAGCTCAAGGGATCTGTGCACTTACAGTCTCATTGCATGAGGTGCAGCATGCTGCATGGTGTCATGTGAAAGAGTTGTATGGGGAAAAAGGAGGTTCACTTACATTGCCATTGTTCTTGCTTGTTAAATCTGTACCTCCCAGAGGAAGAAGAAGTTAACACCAATGAGTTCAGGAATCTAATTGGTTTGGACTGTGCTGATTCTTAAACAGTTTTCAGGGAGGCATGCTGAAATATGTGTAAGAAATACGAATCAGCAGTGAAAAGGTTGATTTGTAGGATAGCTTCATAAACATTAGCAGTTAGAGGAGGTGTAGGAAATTCTACAAGAAAAGAAAATCTGAAATACATCTGAGTATTTCTTAATCCGTGGTAGTGGAAGTAAAGTGGTAAAAATCCTGCTAAAATAGGTAACTGAGAACTTCCCAAATTAATGACATTTTCTTCCATTTATACCCATCAACATTTTTGAAGTAAATATTGTTAGTACTAGTATTAGTATGCAGTAATGGACTTTGAACCTTTGGGCAGCTTTACAAATTTTCTGGGCTGTCCTTCCAGCCATATCCTCTGTGGTTCTTAAAGCCTAAGACTGCTTTAAGTGAAGCAGTTTGGCTGCCATTTGCCTTACCCATTGTTTGTCACTCCTCAGATCTGACAGGAATGATTACTGGCTGGGCTCAGGCTTACTGGTGAGAAAAAGATGTGTCTGTATAATCAAAGCAAACTTATTTCCAGTGAAGTTGAAAAGTTGAAATTTCTGTGTCAGTTTGCATGAATTTTAAGAAATTCAGTTTTATACTACATGGTCCAACTCGTCTTAATACATGGTCCAACTCGTCTTAAGTTGAATAGGTTCTAGATATCCATGCTGTAGATCATCTCTATTTTGCCATTTTCTATTGTTGACAACTAACTGTCCTTTTATGTTCCGTAATTACCTTCTGTACTGACAGGTTGTCTAGTTATTTATTGAATTACTTGATTTGGGAGTCTGGCATTGCCAAATATGATAGATGTGTTAGATATTTTAGTGGTGTACTAAATTCAGAGTATCCACTGATCTTTGTGATTTGACCCATTTCTTACCATGCCAATGACTGTGTTTGAGGAAATTACTCTTCCCACAGTCCCACTGGAAAGTGATGGTGTGGGGGTTTGGCATGCTGAAAAGGGCTGCTATTCCATGTTAACATTAACAGCTCTTTTCAACGATGCAGAGCAGAGTAAGTAATCTATAGACCAGAAACCAGATGAACTTGAGATTTCCAAAATGCTAACCTATAACAATATTTTTAACATTTTAGGAATCTTATTTAACTACACACAATAAAGTAAAAATGTGAATGTCTAGAATGATATGAATATCTTTCAAACATTCTTTAAAATTAAAAATGAATTACTTCAGCTCCCCCAAATTAAGCTGAAATTTTTGCATTGCATGACTAGTCATACAAGATATTGTCAATTGGGTAAGTTCTAGTAAAGAGATTTTTTTGGACCAAGTACTGTAAAGGCTTCTTGAAATTGCACAGAGTGACACAAAGGTATGACTTGAGGAAGGAAGTCTGATTGAATTGTTAAACATCATGTCCTTTACTTAAAATCTTCACAGAGAAAAAGATCATACATGTGCATCCATATTGCAACATTAAGTTTTGCCACTGGATTTCTTTTTTTTTTTTTTCTTTATTATTTAAGAAAAGGATTTGGGGATTTTATCCTCAAGGGAGGATAAGATTGGAATCAGTGTGGAGCCTGTTTAAAAACTAACAAACAAAAACCAACTTAGCTATAATTGTTAGAGCTAAAAGTAGAAGAAGGATGCCTTTGAGTAATGGTTAAGCTTTTCTGCCACAGACGGGGTAGCAGGTACCCTCTTTCTTGTGCTAAGGCTTTCCCATTTCTGTCTGTTGACATTTGGGCATCATGATCTCTTGAAGGTAAGAAGCCCAGGCAAAGGAAACAGATTTATACCTGATGGGAGATGTGTCATGAAGGTATACAAAGGCAGAAATCACAGAGCGCAGCTTTTCATCATCTCCTTTGCCACTACCTACTGTCTTCCAAGCCATTCTAGTACAGACTAGATCAGACCAAATACTAATTCCCAGACTTCCTGATTGTGAACCTTGCAGTGCCAAGCCAGGCATTACTGCTGCAATGCAAATGTATGCATATAAACATAGATTTAAATAAAGAATAACATACTGAATAAATTACTGATGAGAAGTAATGTCCTATATCCGGGACTTAAACATGTGGTCTCCCAGAAATGCCAACCAATTTTTGTTACGGTCTCCTCAGATCTTTGCACAGTCAGACTTCTGGAAGGCTAACATAAATCAACAGAGAGATAAATGGACCAGTGGAAGTTTTACTTTACTGTTATTTATACTATTACAGTGCAAAGCTTCACAGCCCAACTAGCAGGATGCGTATCACAGAGATCTCTACTGAATGATGAAGAGTTAACAGGAAGCACCCCTTCAGTGTGCTTGTGCAGACACTAATTCTCCCTCAGTCAGGCCTGTTCAAAAAAGGTTATTCTCAACAGAGTTCTGTAAGATAGGGACTACAGTAACCATCAGAATTTCAGTTTCCCAAGGAGCTATGCTGAATTTATGTGCAAAAAATACCATCAGATAACATCACAAATAAATAATAAGGAAAGGAGCTAATAGAGAAGTAGCATGGGCTATGGGGGACAGGGAGGGATTCAAGAAAAACAAGAACACCAACCAACTTCTCTTTCATTTTCTTAGACTTTTTTCATTTTTCACTCTTTCATTTTTCTTAGACTAATTTAACTGAAATGAGTGTTGCATACATACAATCATTCCAGGTAATAATCTCCAATCTCTTTACAATGACTGATGATATACTTGAGGCTACAGTGTAAAGCAGTAGGTATTATCTCACTATACAACTGAAAACACTACAGCTTATCTGGCATTTCATGTCTACTCCCAAATCTGGAGGACAGCAGCTCCCTGACATTTTGAACCACAAACTTCTTTCATCTTTTCAGTGTAGACTTTTGCTGCATGTTCTGCTTGTTTTGCTGCATTACTCTGTTTTCTATTTCTTGTTTTTATTTGGTGATATGCACTGGGCAAATTATTTAATCAGTCTGCTCATGATGATGCCTAGATCTTTTTCTCTGATAACTGACAAATCATTCCAAAGCTGTCAATATGTACAGGAAAATCCAGTACTCAGTCCAGTGCTGACACTCAGTCCAAAAGGCGTTCTTTTGCCTGGTGTATCTCCATCACTAAGATCATCTCTCTGTCCTTCCAAAAGTTTTCTTCAGTGTCTCTGACTGTATTATCCGCCAATATGTAATTAATTTAGCTTGTTGACTTGCGTTCTGTTAGAATTTATGTAATCCTTTTGCTCTTGTGGGATCTAAATTATTTCTGCGTGCTGGAAAACTTTTTTCTTTCATGCATTTTTCATGCTATCTTTCACACAGTTACTGTAAATAATACTACTTCAGGTGTTCATTCTTAAGACAAAATTGATCCTCGATAAAGTTATCTTTTTGCCACAAAAAATATATATTGCTGTTTCTTGTTTGTTATTTTGTCTTAATCTATGTGATACTCACTTTTTACTGTTTTCTAATGATTTCTTTTTGAATACTATCTGAAAATATTTTTACGTTTTAATATAGTTTTTATATTTTATATATATAGCCAATCTTGAAAAAATATTTTGAAATTACTGTTTTAAATTAAATTCATTTCCCAGTTTTAATGATTTGCAGGGAATATTACAGATTTTTAAATACTGGAAGAAAGATTTACTTTTCTGCCTTATCTGTGCTATTTCAGGCTGTTGTTCAAAGATTTATGTTTAATCTCCAGAGTTCCTTCATCTAATCTTGCCACAAATAACTCCACTAATGTTGACATAAAACAGAGTTCATCCAAAAGTAATGATTGTTCTTTGGTAAATTTATCACAGGATCACAACAACTCAGACTGGTTAACATTGTCTATTTCCTGGCCTTCTGGTAGTTCTCTCAGGATATTCATGCCTTTGGGTGACATCATCATACATAATGAAACCCTTTCAGTTCAGTATGAGTTTCCTATTACTACAGAATTTTCTGGAGATCCATTTTCTTACACTTATTGTGTCTACATATTTTTAAGATAAAATTAATCAGCAGAAATTTTGTTGATATTTGTAAGGCGTATTCTAATTCATTTTCCTTGCTTTTCTTTTAAGAATATATATTTTTTTGAGAATTAATGGCCTATATGTGAGATCATGGTATTTCAGCCAAACAAACAAAAAATAAACTCTTAAGATTCAGTTTCTTCATTAACTGATGTTTGTTTGTTTGCTTGTTTTTTTTTTTTTTTTTTTTTTTTTTTAATATCATTCACATCCATTTAACTTAGTAACTTGATATTACTTCAGATCTTTATGACTTAAAATTTGGTAGATAAATTGAATGGGATAAAGTCATTGTTAGGGATGAGTTCTCTCATTTTTACTTCTACTACTGGAAAAAAAAATATCAAAAGCACTACATGTCATAATGCTATTTAAAGTCAAATACTTGATTTTATGTGGTACAAAACAGCTTTTAACATAGGTTTATTTAATTTCTGAAATATATGAACATAGAAATTTTGGAAAGAGAGGGGTTTCCTGAAGGTTTGTTCCTCTCCTATGACATTTAATTTATGTGTTTTTTTGTTTTGTTTTTTTTTTTTTTTTATGGTTTCTTTCAACTGTATTTTCATTAGAAATGCCAGTGAAATGCCTTTAACTAAAGGTTTGTCCTGATTTTCCCTGGAAGGCTTTCTACAGAAAAGCCTCACGATATATTAAATTCTGAAACTTAAGCCTTAAACTCAAGGCTAACATTTCAATGATTTTTAAGAATTTGTTCTGGACAGATTCTTAAAAATCTGTCCAAAACAACATAGTCCAATTAATTTTGTAGAAAAAATAAATAACTACAAGATCTTCAAATCTAACTGCTTCCATATTGTCATATTCTTGTTTGGTTGTTTGATAGTTAAAATCAATGGAAGGTTTTCTTCTGTGAAACTGCCATTCAGTGGCATCTCACCTGAAAGTCTGAGATGTAATGATGTCTTATTTACCACTACACATTAATAGCAGTAATATATGCATTATGCTACAGAAATTAGTTTTTACCAGGTGTTGGCAATACAAAATTTAGTCTAATGCACAAAGGGTGAGCCCTCTTAAACGGTTTTGGGTAAGCATCTGTATAACCTGTTTTATCACATGGCTCATACAAATAATTGTATCCTTCCGGTTTCTTTTCTGATATCCTTTAAAAATAACATATGGCCTTAGGTAAATATACGTTACCTATAGAATTGTTGAAATATCTGTAAAGACATTGAAAACAATGTACTAGTTCTGTAAAAGTGCTGTTCACTGGAGTTGTTTCGTTGACAGAAGAGCAAAGATCCTCAAAAAATGGTTCTCATATGGTTAGCTTTCACTTCTCTCATCTAAGAGTATCACAGATCTATCTTACCAAAAACTAAGTTGAACATCTGTGGTGGTTTCACCCTTATGGGCAGCTAGACTCCACCACACTGGTCTCTGACTCCCCCTCCTCAAAGGAAGAGGGTAAGAAAATATGATGAAAAGGGCTCAAGGATTGAGGTAAGGACAGGGAGACTGATCAACTGATCACCAATTAACATCACAGGTAAAACAGACTTGGTATATTGAGATTAATGTAATATGTTGCCTATCACTAGCAGACTAGAGCAGTGAGAAACTGAAATCAAACCAAAACCACCTTCCCCCCCATCTCCCTTTGCTACATTTTTGCTCTTCTGCCTCCTGCCCCCAAGCAGTGCAAGGGAATAGCGGCTGAAGTCAGTCCCTGACGCTTTGTCTCCACCGCTCCCTCACGGTCACTCCCTGCCCCTGCTCCCCGTGGGGTCCCTCCCACAGATGCCGTCCTTCCTGAACTGAGCCTGCGGGGGCTGCCAACAGGCAGCAGTCTTCAGGAACTTCTCCCACATGGCTCCGTACCACGGGGTCCATCCCTCAGGAGCAAACTGCTCCAGCACAGGTCCCCCACAGGTTGGGGGCAGCTCCCCCCAGACACCTGCTCCTGCGTGGGCTCCTCTCCAAGGGCTGCAGCTCCGGCCCGGGGCCTGCTCTTGCGGCGGCTCTCCATGGGCCGCAGCCTCCTCCAGGCCACATCCACCTGCTCCACCGGGGCCTCCTCCACCGGCTGCAGCAGGGAGATCTGCACCATGTGGGACCCATGGGTTGCAAAGGGCCATCCCTGCAGTCCCTCTGCTACCAAACCCTTGCCACAAACACCCAATACAATTTGGTTTAATCTTTGTATGTTTATTGCTTTTTAAAAAAATATGAAGGATAATTAAAATGTATAGAACTGCAAAGATAAAGACTAATGCTTCACATCACTCAGAAGCATGTAAATAATTTTATGTTTATATATATATCTATAAATTATAAAGGTCTTCAGTTGATTTAGCAAGTATATCACATTTAAGATTAAGGAGAAATGTACATGTAGCTGACCAATTTAACCTGGAAAAAAAAAAAAAAAAAAAAAAGGGTTTGCTTATTTTGTTGATCAGGATTAAAAATTTTCTTACAAAAAGCTTCTGCTACTTTATGCTGAAATTTAGTTTTTACTACAAAGATTTCAGGAACTCTTAACCCAGTATTTTTGGTGAAAAAATAAATGGATCCTAAGAATTCGGTCTGCGACGGAAAGGAAAATCTACATGGTAACTTCTTTAAGGTCAGTCAAGCTGATTGAAGAATTCATAAAAAACAAAAACAACAAAAAACCGTCCCTCTTGCTCTTTTCCTAGTTTATAAGGGATCCAAACGTATTTTATGTGCTACATTAATAACTTTAGCCTTGCAAGGGATTTCCCCTTCCAAAACCAAGGGTCTACTTGCATAACCAGTAAGTACATTGTGGTATTTGTCTCCCCTGAATGAGAAGAGGTTCTTGTCGCTCCAGCAGTTTTCATCTTTCTCACAGGAAAAAGTACCCTAACGTTACCCAGTCTAAATGCCCCATTACATACAGGATTTTGTGAGTTAACCCAGTTTTGCATACCTTGAGGAGGAATCTCAGCAGGCTTTCTGAACAAACTAGTAAGTATAACTGTTCTAACAAAAGAGACTAGATTCATTGGGATGCTCAAGTCATGAAGTGAGTGACTGTGTTTAACTAGTTCATCTAAAAAGAAATGGGGGAACTGAACCTAGGTGTCACCTGTGTAAGAAAAAAAAGAATAAAAAGAAGAAAAAAGATATTTTCAAGTTGAGTTCAGTGAGTCTGCTAAGACTGAAGCCTGACAAACCCCACTATTGATTCAGAGTAAATAACTAATGCTGGTCTAGGGCATTGTCAAGTGAGAAATTTTCATATGCTGTCACAGCAAAAATGATTTATTTTTTGTTGTTTCCTTAATATTCATGTTAAACCAAATTCCTTGTCATATTCCACATTCAAATCTTATGTGTAAACTTTTAGTTACTTCTTGTCTTGTTACCAAAGGCAGTTTCTCATTTTCCATGAAAAAATATAATTGATTTCTATTGGAAGCTAAAGATGATTTAAAAAATAGACAGAAAAGAAAGGTCCAGGTTCTTGAGACCAGGTGATGAGGACTTCCTACAAATAAATCTTGTCTGCAGCCAAGCTTATCAAATGTGGACTTCAGCTGTCTGTCTTCTTTTCAAATCTTTTGAACATTTACCTAGTATTAATTGATACCCAAGAAAGAAGAGCTTGAAAAGAAGGAAAAATAGATAAAAAAAGAAAAATAAAAAGAAGTAAGGACAACTCAAGCTTGCTAAACTTAGCAGAGACCAACAGCAGGTTTTTTTCAGCTGAACTTAGCACAAGTTCTGAATTTTAAATTTGGCATTCATATACTGAGGTGTTGGGTGTGTCAGAAATGAGAGAGGCATAAAGACCTTCCTGGAAATCATGCATAGGAGAACTCAAACTTCATCTTATGTTTGGATCTAGTAGTCCCTATTTTTGTATTAGTTGTACTATTCACAAATGGTCTAATTAAAAAAAAAAAAAAAAAAAAGTATTTAAGTAAACTGCACATAACTCACTTTATCTAGTAAACTTTAAAAATAAGAATATTTTTAAATTCCGTTTATTGAAAACAAATGCACCACTTTACCTACTACCTGCCTTTAAAAGTGAACTTTATAAAAACAAAAGGTAGACAAAAAGATTGCAGACGTGAAAGCACATACTAGTCCTGTTGCTAATATCTGATTGCTTGCTACCCTTGTTTCACACTCACTTTATGAAAAGGTTGAAACTACTTGAATGCTGGAACTGATGAACTTATACATAAATGATTAGGAATGCTCTGCTAATAATTTCCAGTAGAACTCATCATTGAGTTTCTTTATGAGCACATCTCTCTCCACTTTTAATGCTACTTAGACTTGTAAAACCCTTTTATTGAATAATCCACTTATTCTTGAAAATAAATTGTCCAAGTCAATTCTGTTAATATTGCCACAAATTGGATTTTTCATTGTGGATCCTATCAACCTCTGCAGCGATTGCCTGTTGTCTTGGCAGAAGGATGCATTTTGACCGTTACTGTCTGCCAGTGACAATTTTTCCCTTAATTTAGGAATTCCTACTTCATTCAAAGGCCAGCTGGAAGCAACTAAGGCATTACAGCACCTTCTTCAGCTGTTGGCCATGGGAATATGTATTCTCTCCAGAATATATATCTTTGGCAGGGAACAGAAAGAAGGAATCTTGGGTAACTGGCGTGCATGCCAAGTGTAAGGATTGTTACATTTAACGCCTAGATTTCTGTCCTTGAAATTATGTCTAAAAGAAGTTCAAAAGTAGGACAAAATTCAAATAGAGTGGGTAGATTTTATTTGAGAGAAAAAATAATAATAATATAAAAATCCATTAACTATATCCAGGATTTTTTTTTTTTTTTTGTATTATTTAACAGGAATATTTTACATGTCTTGCTGCTTGAACGGTTTTACAGTACCTTTAGGAATGTGTCCAAAATGCACAGATTAACAGCCACATAAAAAACCTCCGGCTGCATATTAGAACATTTAGTCTAATCCTACAAGCACAGTTGTCCTACAGGAATTTTGCTAATCAGCTACATGGCCTTAAAGTGTAGGTCATCTGAACAGTGAAAATTAAACTGTAATTAACCACCGCAAAAATAAAGTGTAGCATGTGCAAGTGTGACATTTGGGAGACATGGAGAGAAGAGCTCTAGAAAAACATTCTCCATTCACTAGTCACAAAAGATGTGGGTTGAAACTAATTGAAGATCTCCTGAATCCATAGCAAGTTGCTACAGATTTGTTTGGAGTGGCCATTTTCTGCAAACTGTATGTACATAATCTTTACGTTATATATATGTATATATATAAAATTGTGGAAAACATAATAAGTTTTGTCACATGGACTGCTTTATGATTAAATTCACAGCATAGTATGTGAAGGTGAACATACTGTTGTAAATTGAAACTCTTACAGTTTTAAACTTGGAAACTGCACAAGTATACAGAAGCTGTTCAGCTTTGACTATATACTAGAAGTGCTACCTAAAATGTGATACCTGCACATCCACTGAACAGTATTTCCCTCTGGTTGAACATTTTCAGTGAGAAAAATCCAAAAGAGAGACAAAGTTAACAGGCATTAGTGTACAGAGCTAGATGTAAAGATGTTTATGCAGTAATGTGAGTATTATAATGAGGATCAGAGTTGTTGCTCTGCATTGCATCTAGCTGGTTTGCAGAAATGGAGGTGTCTTCTGGAGAAGATGGAACTAGTCTATACCTTTTCAGAGCCATATAGAAAAAATGTTGTGGATGCCTTTTATCCTTCAAAATTCATTTGGTGCTCTCAGTTATCCCAGCAACTGGCTGGTATGTATGTAGTACAGACTCATTTACATGTCAGGCTACTTCATGGAGACAGGCAAAAATCTGTTTGTCTGTGTCGCTAGCAAATGCCATACCTGAAGTGTATATTCCCTACTTTTTTTGCAAATAAGATATTATGTCTGAATTTTTTCATTTTATTTCCAGTTGCTTTTAAAATGACTACAAATATTTCTTTTTCTCTGTTTGTATCTGTCCCATGTGTAAATGTTTTTAGTAGATATTCAATTTCATACTACTTTGAACATGAGATAATATAGCTATGGTGAAGTGATTTTTTTTTTCTCTTTTTTTTTTTTTTTTTTTTTTTTCTGGCTTCCAGTGAGTAGAATTGTTAATTCTGAAGTCAGACACCACTGCTTCTTCTGATGTGTGAACCGGGTAGACTAAACTGATGGGACTGACTTTGAACGTTTTGGATTGCAGCCCTTTCTCTTCACAGTTCTCACTGAACATCTTTCAAAACTTAATAAAAGCTCTCTGTTTCATAAAATAAGAATAAATACAAAGTTAGATATTTCTATGAAGAGAAAAATAGATAAAAGGGGAGGGAAGGTGAAGGGAAATGTCTTATTTTTTGCTTTGCCACATACTTCCCATATGAACTGAAATGTATCATTTTAGTATCCTTCAGCATCATTTTTGTCCTCTAAATGATGGATGATAACATGTAGGACATACAAGGCAAAATTAATTATTTAGAAAATGCATACATTTTTTAATAATAATAAAAAAACAAACAAAAAATACAACAATAACAAAACACATTGTAATGCATTGTAGAGTTCTTTGAAATATCCCAGAAAGGTTAGGAGCAGCTCAGTCATTAAAGGGAGGTTAATTTGCCAATTAAGATTTTAATGCCAAAATCTTGCCAATTTCTTTGTAGAAATACTGTTTATACAGTGGTTACCTGAGAAAGATCTGTCTACTCATTGAGTATTGTCTCAGATGTATTGCAATCAATAGAATCTTTCAGGTTGGTGCTCATTTGATATAAATAAGATGTGGCTGCTGCCAGAGTGCTCTCCACAAGGACAGTTTCACAAGGGTGAATTATTATGTGTTTTCAATTAGCAGATAAAACACTGGAGCCCAGTTTGTCACCAGAAGCATTTTCAAATCCCCTTCTCACTTCCATCTAGTACTCCAGATCACAAGATTGCTCCTGCTCATTTTAGGATAACCAAAAATAATGGCCATATAGATTATTTTTAAGAGATCCACCTTCCTGTCCTTCTCCATAGCTGATAAAAGATACATACATACTAAGATTTCACACACACTCTAACTCCAGTTAATAAACAGGAAAATGTTTTGCTAAAGGGAAGGAATGCAATGCTGTGTGCAAAATTACTCTAATTTTTGCAATAATTGTGATAATTTTAAAAGAGTTGATACACCTTCTTCTTCCCTTCATTCTCAGGTTTGCTTTTCTTATTTTTTTTTCTTTTCTTCATTAAAATTTGCTATTCCGTTGTCTCGCTAGTGTATTAAAATACTCTAAAGAGGAACCTCTCTGAAGTATGGAAAGAGGAATCCATGAAGTGGACAGAATTTTGATAGGATGAAAAATCAATGTTCTGGCTGCTGTTGATTATTAAATTTGGGGTATCTGTACATGTAATTATGTATGTTTTTCATGTGTATAATGTTGGCTATTGTAGGAAGTCACAGCATTTTTAGCCACACTGGAAAAAGGTAGAGAGTTCAGGAAAAGGAATTATGTTAAGAGTCTTTTTCTCATGCAGTGTAAAAGCAGCATGCTAAATTCAAGTTGATGAGAGACTTCTGCATGTGGAAGACTTCAGTACTAGCTGGATTTTGTTCTGTAATCAGCATATCGGTTCATTTATTAAGTGATGGTTGGTATTGAATAGACAATAGCGTATTCCTAATTGAATGTCTTTGCAAGCTTTGAACTGTGCAGATTGTATCTGATTAACTTTGCAAATAATTACAGAAACTTTATTGACTTAGTGGAGCCAGTCCTGATGTACATCACTGAGAAGAGAAGCAAAACCAAGTCCACTTACTACATCTATAGAATGTCATTTCATGTGGATACAAGCTGAAAGGTGCTTTGGATGTTATTAGTTCCTTCTGAAAACACTCTTTAAATATGTATCCTAGTCTTTTGTACCTCTTTAGGAGTGAAATCTGAATCTAAATCCTCTGGAGCCCCCTATTTCCCATATGTAATGTGTAAATCTTTTCTCCTAGTAACAGTGCTTAAAATGTCACCCACAAGCACATAGATGACAAAAAGAAAGGGTATGAAACACTTTAGTGCTTCCTACACTGATATTTTTTTCTTTCTTTGAAGGCTTGATAAACTCTACATCTCCATCTTGAGAGACGCTGGTTGGGAAACCTTTGTTGCTATAGATTGTTGTTCCTCTCCTTGTCTTTGTCCTTCATTTCAATAGTTTTTCCTGCTGCTTCATGAAATGTCCCAAGGAAATGTTTTGTGAATATTTACAAAATTAAGATTTTTTTTTCGAAAAAAATGTTTTCAGGATTATGTGGGTGTAGCAGTATAAGTTAAGCTAGTGTTCATGCCATTCATTGCAAGGGGTTGATGAATACCTGAAGATGTTCTGTATTGTAAATTCCTACAAAACGGAATGAAATTTGTTGATGTGTGAGTGAAAACCACTAGCACATAAGAGCAAATTGCAACATATTTTTTTTTTCAATGATTTTTTAGTTAAAGCAATGGAACACATGTCACTTCAAGCCCCATTAAATTTTGTTCATAAAAAGTCAGTGAAGGGGAAAAGGTGTAATTGGTTTGTTTGGAACAGTTTTTTTATACATTTGTAAAACATTGCCCAAGTTTTCATTCTAATTTGTTATGTTACTGTGATAAAAGTAGGACATTATGACTGTGGCAGTACTTGGCTGTTTTCTAACTTCATTCCTTGTGGCAAAAAGATGGGAAGGCTGATTAAAGGCCAAGCAGCCTCTCACAGATTGCATGTGTTTTATTTGTCGGACACACATGAAAACATGGAGACAGAAAGCAAAGGCAGGAGGAGGAGGCAAACACTCTAAACTTCTCAGTGGAAAGAACACTTTTGCACTGACAGAAGGTGTAATGACTTATTTCAAAATGCTTCTCTGTGTCAACATCATCTTTTGTTCCATCACTGTCACTTCCATTACAGAGGTAAATTAGAAAATAAATACAGGTGAATGACCCTTGCCATTCATGCAGGTTGCTGCATTTCAGTTTCATCACTGGCTCTGCAAAGTGGACCTTGACAGCCACAGCATGCTGGGAACAGTCCTTCAGTGGTATTTCCTTTCGGTCTGTTATTTCATACAGGACTTGTCTTTCAGATAGGTTACTGAATAGAAGGCAGAAATCTCAGATTGTTGATAACTGATGTAACAGACATTGACTACAGCTGGACTAGCATTTCACCTCATGTTTTGCAGGCAAAAATACCTTTCCAGTGAATGTCTGTTTTCTGTGTGTTCCAGTGCTCCGTTACCTGTGGCAAAGGAATGCAGTCCCGAGTCATCCAGTGTATGCACAAGATCACAGGAAGGCATGGCAATGAATGTTTTTCCTCAGAAAAGCCTGCAGCCTACAGACCCTGTCATCTCCATCCCTGCAATGAGAAAATTAATGTTAACACAATAACATCACCCAGGTTAGGTAAGCAGCCCAAATGACACATTCTTATTGGAAATTTCTGTTCTTTCTCTGTAGAGCAATGATGATATCAACTTAAAAGGATATGGCTGGGACCTGGGAGATAAAAATTCTATTCAGAGACTTCTCTCTGTGCCTCAGTTTTCCAGCATGTACATAAGAGACTGTACCTCAGGATGGTGAAGAGTTTTGTTAGTCAAGGAAGGACCATGTTGTGAGACTGCATATTATGGGCACTAAACATTTTAGAAGAAAATATGTTTTTATTAGAGCTAAGAATTTATTTCTTTATCCACTCAATTTTGTCAAGTATTTCTAAAGTAAAAAAAAAAAAAAAAAAAAAAAAAATCTGATTTTTTCTTAAAAGCTCTTCAAACTGTGTTCTTATGATATTGTTGAGGTTAAAGAGGCTCTGGTTTCTCAATACAAATATTTCTTTCCACTTGTCATTGGTTCAGATGTCTATAATCTATGCCTGATGCATTAGGATATGTGGAAGAAAATTGCTAACATGAAGAGATTTGCTGTTTGTGGAAGAACTCCTGTCTCTATTGGTCTTAAGATGTATTTATCCATTTATTTTTAATGCATTATCTATTTATTTTTAATGCATTGTCCGACAAAAACTGAACTGTTAATTCTGTTAACTGTTATTTCCTGCTGGGGTGTTGATGATGGTCTTGCCATTAACTCCGTAAAATGCACATGCTTCCTGATTATGACTAGGGCATTGTTCAAGGGCTTGCTTTAGGACAGTATACCCTTTCCAGATGATTTTCCATAGCCCTTGTTAAGATAAACCCACCTGTCAAATGGATTACTCCTGCATGGAAAGCAAGTCTAACATTTCAGGCTGTGTGTCATCCTTCCTTTGAGTCAGCAGAGTATTTCTCTTTGAAGTTGTTAACCCTCAAACATTTATGTGTAGTGGTCATTGTTTCATTTTGCTGGATGAGATGACAGATGTTGCTTACAGAGCTCTCCTCTACTATTTCACTATTGTAAAGCTGCCCTTCATACTTTATCTTTCTTTGTTCAACTGATCTCACAGAAGCAAGAGGCTTCTTTGCATCACTGGCACTCCCCATCCAGTGAGGTATAAGAAGCTTTGTGTCACAGAGTAAAATGAACCACAGAGTTTTACAGAGAAAAAAAATATCTTTACATTGGTTAAAATTTGATTTATTGTAAAATTCACAAAACAAAAGAAAACAAAACAAAATAACTATTTTGTCCTTGTAGAATGGATTATATGAGTTATTAGTAATCCGCTGGACAACCTCATGCAACTGTAGTCAGAATCCAGTTCAGTGGAAACTAACATCTCAGAATTCTTAAGACTGTGCTTCACTTAAATATATTGAACATTTTGGCCTCCAGTTCCTTTCTTATCATGTTGTATCATGTACCCCTGGATTTGGGGTTTAACTGTGGTGAAAAGTGATCATCTGTCTCTATTCATTTTAAAATAAGCTCTCAGTTTCAATTTTGCTTCTATTAAAATGATTGACTTCTTTCAGTTCAGTGTTTATGATGATTTTTGGGTGGTGTGTGTTTTTTCTGCCCTATATTTACCTGTTTTCCCATACTAATTGCATGTATGCACTACAGTTTGAATAACTCAGTGTGCAAATATCCAAAATTGCTCTATTATAAGCAGTATAAGAGGCATTGGTAAGTGAAACAGGTATATGAAGTAAAAGATGGCTTCAAAAGAAAAATGAGAATAGACATGAAAATATGCATATTTTGTACAACCAAAAGAAAAGTTAGGCTTCTGCATCTGAAAGCTTAAGGTTGCTAGAGAGAATGATCAGTAGAATAATCCAGAGAGTGGCTTTTCAGGCTTCTATGACGTTGTTATCATTTTAGAAGGTTTCTGAGAAAGAAGTTGGTATTTAAAGATTCAGACAGAAAGCAGTAATAGAATACCAATAGAGCAACTTGAATAAATGGGTGAGCATAAGGTATTGGTTATGGATTAATATAGTCTGACTTCAGCATGGAGAAGGGAAGACACACTGAGTCATTAAAAGCACAGTTATGCAGTCAGACAAATGTATTGGAAGGAAATTTAAAAATAACAACAACAAAACATTCTGAATATATGGAGAGCTGAGAAAAAAAAACAGAAAGGTAGGAAGTGTGCAAAATGAAATAATTGGGCCTGGACAAGTATATTTGCCAGTAAATAAAGTCTCATTGATTCCATGCTATCAATTTATTTTTTCTAGATAAAATTTATTTGCATTGTTAAATGTAGCATGGAATTTGCTAACTGTCTTCCACCCTCTACACTGAAGAGTGCCTCTGTGTGTGGTATCCAACGCAGTCAAGCTAGCAAGACAATATCATTTTGTCCCTTTTAACAAATAAACCAGAGAAAACTATAGGTCTATTAGATGCTTCACTTACAAAGATTAGGTATGACATCATGTAGTTTTTTTGTTGTCTCCATTCATTGACAACATTGTAAAAATTAATGATTTCCTGAGCAAAAGCTGAATTAGGAAACCAGCAACAGCCTCCATGCTTTATTCTCTTGTGGTGGTTTTACCCTGCTGGGCAGCTGAGCTCCACCACAACTGCTCTCTCACTCCCCCTCCTCAAAGGGAAAGGGGGAGAAAATATGATGAAAAGGGCTCAAGGGTTGAGATAAGGACAAGGAGATCACTCAACAACTATAGTCCCAGACAAAACAGAGACTCAGTGTAGGGAGATTAGTTAAATTTATTACCTATTACTAACAAGCTAAAGCAGTGAGAACTAACAGCAAATTAAAAACACCTTCCCCCCATCCACTTTCTTCTAACTCCTTCCTCCTAATGGCACAGAGGAACAGGAAGTGGGGCTGTTCATGATACTTTGTCTCCACCACTCTTTCACAGTTACTGAACTGATTTTCTTCCCCAAACTGATCCTGCAGGGGCTTCCCACAGGCAGCAGCTCTTCAAGAACTGCTCCCACATGGCTCCGTACCATGGGGTGCATCCATCAGGAGCAAACTGCTCCAGCACGGGTCTCCCACAGGTGGGCGGCAGCTCCCCCCAGACACCCTGCTCCTGCGTGGGCTCCTCTCCACGGGCTAGAGCGTGGAGATCTGCTTCATGTGGGACCCATGGGCTGCAGGGAGACAGCCTGCTACACCAGGGGCCTCTTCACAGGCCACAGGAGAACTGCTGCCGTGTGCCTGGAGCACCTCCTGCCCTCTTTCTGCACTGACCTGGGGGTCTGCAGGGCTGGTTCTCACTTCTCTCTCCCAGCTGCTGCTTTCTCTCTTTCTTAAATCATCTCTCCCAGAGGCCCTACCATTGTCGCTCCCTGACTCAGCTCCGGCCAGCAGCAGGTCCCTGTCTAAAACTAGTCCTTATCTACCATGGGACAGCTGCTGGGCTTTGCTCACAGAGGCCACACCTGCAGGCTCCTTGCCACGTAAACCCATTATGTCCCTGCATTTTCCTGACTGCCACTGATAGAAGCATTTCCACTTGTGCATGTCCCTGAGAATCACATTCTGGTATTATTCAAGCTGAGACTTCCAGTTTTTTCCAGTGATAACTTCCATCTGAGTTCTGCAGCCCCTGCATAGCCTTGGACCCATCCTCAGCAGAGCTGGGCTCACCTCTGCATGGGGCAGAAATGTGGTCTTAACTCTCTTGTGAGGAGGCAAGTACATGACATGCACCCATCAGTTTCAACACAACTTAATGCAAGTGATACATTAAGCTTGCCCTAAAAAAACAACTGTTGAAAATATTGAAAGCAAGAGGATTTGGGGTGTTTTTGTTTTTGTTGAAAATGTAAATCTACCCTCCTTTCTCCCCACTGGATATACTTCTGGTATCTCTGTCCATTTTGCTACCTGATTCTTCCCTAATAAATGTAACAGTTACATGTATTTGATTTTTATTTTTATTGTTGGTTTTTCACAGCTGCTTTAACGTTCAAGTGCCTGGGAGACCAGTGGCCTGTGTACTGCCGGGTTATACGAGAAAAGAACCTGTGTCAAGATATGAGGTGGTACCAGCGTTGCTGTGAGACATGCAGGGACTTCTATGCGCAAAAGATGCAACAAAAGAGTTGATCTCTGTCAGGCTGGCTGGCTCTCAGCTCTTTGTGATGTTATTATTTATAAACACACACAGATGTACACACACACACAAGCGCGTACACGTACACACACATGCACGCTTCTTCAGACCAAATATTATCAGATTACATATAATTTAATCAAATTAATTTATTTTTGCCTGCCAGACATTCTTAATTGTTTTGGTTAGACAGCCAACTTGTTTTATCCTCTGAGGTTTGCATAATTAATTTTTATATGAACAATTTTGGATACATTTATTAGATTTTTTTAAAGAACAGTAACTAGTATTTTAAATGTTTATTTTCAGTAGGGTCATCTCTCTGTTGCCAAAAAAAAAAAAAAAAAAGACACCATGTTATCTTGAATTTATTTTAATTTTAATTTAGCTGAATAGTTTTGTTGTATATGGAAATAAAGCCTTTTTTAATTTTATTATATTTTTGGCATTCAGAGTCAGAATGATCTTGTGTATTTTGCAACAGATGTTGAGGTGAGTAAGCTAACATTATTGAACAGGTTATTACAGAATGTATTGTGAAATCAGTTCATATGATTTAGAAACATACTGTTGGGGATAATCTACTGTAATTTATAACCTATTATAAACAAGAAAATTAAAATAGCTAAGTAGGGATTTTGATCATTCTCATGGACACATACTTGAACACAAGTATTAAATCAATGAAACACTGTAGAGATTTACACTGAATCACTGTTGCACTGTTCGAGGTAGTGTAGAGAAATGCAGTCCTAGATTTTGTACCATCCTATGAATCCACGTCTGTACTGTTTAGCATGTCACTTGATTTTAAACGTTTTGAAAGAAAAAACCCATGCCCCTCTATACCTTTGTGTGTCCTCTTGCAGATTTACAAAAGGAAGAGTCCTTCCTCCTGCCACTTTTATGAATTAATCTGTTAAACACTTTCAGTTCTTTGTCAATGATTTAGAAAATAGCTTTGTAATACTACTTTAGTTTTATCTTTGCTTTATGAAAAAGTCTTTATAAAAAGAAAATGTTTTACAGTTTTGTGAAACGTTATGAAACAGCTAAAATTTTCCTTATGAGAAAATATTGTACATGATTCACATGATTTTTACGTTTTCAATAAAAAGTAATGCTTCTTTTGTTATTTGCATTTTTGCAGTTTGGGGCATCCATGTATTGTAGCAAAATCTGTTGAGCCTTGCATAACAGCATGTACAGCTACAGTAATCCCTACAACATATGCCTCCCTACTACTGGCTTAGGCAGTTTTCTGCAGCTGCAGACATACGTTCCTTGATAAATGAAAAGCTGGTTATAACAGAGTAATATTGAGTAGAGGAAAAATTAGTTGTCTCAGGTAAGTTCTGCACACACTGAATGTAGCTGTAGGGTAGGGGTATGTCCTCTACCTCTATTTTGCAATGCAGGCCATTAGTCATGTTCTGAACACATAGGAGAGCTGGGGAAATGAGTCTGAAAGGCATCATAAGGTGTAGTTGGCAATCATCATAATAATTTAATGTGAATTTGCCTCCCTTCAAGACTGCAGGAGGGGGAGATTTGGACTCCCACACTGAAATAACTGTAGTATTACTGAGTATACAATAACTGAGTATTACTGTATTACTAAGCATCAGACTTCTCTTTGGTAACTATTGTTTATCATATTAAAATGTTTGTTGATAGGTGTATGTAGCAGATTCAGATTCCAGTTTCTACTCTAAGCAAAAAGGGAACATATCTTTAGATGAGTGATTGTGCCTTTTAATTCTCTCCAAAAATTCTACTGTATAGATGTGATGTAGACATCCACACAGACTCAATCACTCATTCACCTCAATCAAGACTGTCATTCTGTATAGGGTGAATACTTAGCAACATTCTACTGAAATCAATGCATGTGCTTTCAGATATCTGTACTGACAAAATCTTAGCCTGCCTAGGCTGCATCTTAACTGCTGTGCATTCAAAAACTGCAGCTTTAATGATGTGCTTATGTATCATTTTAAATTATATATCTTTTGGTTTTAAAAAGTAAAAAGGAAAGAAAAATAACTCTGACATTATGGAATGTGAAGTTATATTTTGTATAATTAACTACACACAGTGTGTTTCCATGCACAGAGTGTTCAGTTGCTATTAAGCATACTCCTCAATTTGATTGGATTAAGTGTGATTTAAGTGGTGCACAGTATTGTGGTAGACTTCTGTTCAGTGGGGATACTTCATCTCAGATACATGCTTCTTAAGTGTGGTACAGTAGCTACCACTCCATATACCTTTCTTAAATAAAAAGACTACCAGAATTCTAATTGAACGGCCAGTTATTCTGGAGAGTATTTGTAGTTTCATTCTGGAGGATGTGTTATTGTTTGGCTGGTTTGTTTGTGGGGTTTTGTTTTGTTTTGATTTTTTTCTGTTTTTATTTAGTTTCTTAAGTTCTAAAAATGTATTAAAAACAGAATGCTTGCCTGCATGAGGAGACCAACAGAGGTCCTAGAATATAAAATGTAAAGTTGAAATGTAAACAGAAAATTAACAGCTCTCACAAGAAGAATTTATCACAAAATCACAGAATGACAGAGATTGGAAGGGACCACTGGAGATCATCTAGTCCAACCCACTGCTCAAGCAGGATCCTCTAAAACACACTGCATAAGATCGCATCCAGGCAGGCTTTGAATATCTCCAGAGAAGGAGATTCCACAGCCTCTCTGGGCAACCTGCTCCAGTGCTCTGTCACCTTCAGTGCGTCAAAAGAAGTGTTCTTAATATTCAGATGGAACTTGCTGTGTTTCAGTTTGTGCTTGTTGTGTCTTATCCTGTTGCTAGTCACCACTCAAAAGATTGGTCCCATCTTCTTGATGCACTCCCTTAAGATATTCATATACATTGGTAAGATTCCCTCTTGGTGTTCTCTATTTGAGGCTAAACAGGCCCATCTCTCTCAACTTTTCTCATTAAGAGATATGCTCCAGCTCCTTAATCATCTTCATAGCCCTCCAAATGTCTCTATTGGACTGGAGAGCCCAGAACTGGACACAGAACTTCAGATGTGGCCTTATCAGAGCTGAGTAGAGAGAGACAATCACCTCCTTTGACCTGCTAGCAATGCTCTTCCCAATGCACCCCATGATACTGTTGGTCTTCTTGGCCACAAGGGCACTTTGCTGGCTAACTTGTCCACCAGGACTCCTGGGTCCATCTCCACAGAGCTGATTTGCAGCAGATCAATATCCAAGCTGTACTGGTGCATGGGGTTATTCCTCCCTAAGTATGGGACACTGCACTAGCCTTTCTTGAACTTAATGAAGGTCCTCTCCAACCTGTCCAGGTCTTTCTGAATGGCAGTACATCCTTCTGGTGTATCAGCCAGTCCTCCCAGTTTTGTATCATCAGCAAACTTTCTGAGGGTGTACCATACTACTTCATCTGGGTCATTGATATAGAAGTTGAACAAGACTGGACCCAATACTGACGTCTGGGGGAAACTACAAGCTACAGGCCTCCAACTAGACTGTGCTGCTGAGCTCAGCCCTCTGAACTCCACCATTCATTCAGTTCTCAGTACACCTCACTGTCCACTCATCTGTCCCACATTTCCTGAGCTTGCCTATGAGGATACTATGGGAAACAGTGTCAATAGCCTTGCTGAAGTCAAGGTAGACAAAATCCACTGCTTTCCCCTCTTCTACCCAGCCAGTCATTCCATCATAGAAGGCTATCAAATTGGTTAAGCAAAATTTCCTCTTGGTGAATCCATGCTAAATGCATTTGAAGAGTTCTGTAGAAAAGATGCTCAAACTAATGGTAAAAACAAACAAACAAACAAAAAAAAAACTTGAAATACATCACAAGCAGGAAGCCAACTACAAAGTCAGTAGAACCATCTGATAATACAAGTGTGAGAGGGTCACTGAGGGATGATAAATCCATGAGAGTGAAGTACAGTGAAGTGTTTTCATTGGTCTTTCTTGCTGAAATGCTGCACAGATTCTCACACATTGCACATTGCCTACAGCAGGGATGTTATATGTTGGATGAAGCTGAAGGAAACACAAGAAGGTAAGACCAAATAGTTATGTTAGATGTTAACAGGTACTAAGGTGGCAATCACTGAGACTCCTGGAAGAACATAATTGTGATTTTATGGAACTGTTTGCCACAGGGTGTAAGATATACTTGCAAACAGCCACTCTTCCAGAGGACTGGTAAATTGCAGTGTAATTCCTGTCTGTGGAAAAGGGAATCTTTAGGAGATTCTTTGAACTGCAAGCCAAGGAATCTTGTGTTCCTTCCCTTGTGCAGTAACAGTGCATAATAAAGAAAAAGATACCTGAGTGCACAAGAGTCAGCTTGGCTTCAGTGGTGTCCTGAGCAAAGAGGCTCTGGTGGACAAAGACGTTTCTGACAATGCTGCATGTTAGAGAACATGTAGGAAACTACACAGGACTGCAAGAGTAATCTCTATTCCTTGAAAGACGGTGAAAGAATTGGAAGCAAAAGGTGGAATTTAGTGGTCGTCTTTCAGCATGGTTCCCCAAGGAATGAAGCTGGTTTAATTTTGTTCAACACTTTATCAATGACATGAGGAAGAGAGTAAAATCTGAGATCACCAGCTCCGGAGATGATGTTACGCTCTTCTAGTTACCTAAGTATTGCCTCACTTAGCAAGACACTAAAAAACATGAGTGGTTATGCAAATATTAGCCAATAAACATAGTGTGGGCAAATGCAAGGTAGTACAGCTATGGAAAACAGCCTAACTTATGCCAGCCTACAAGGTACTGAACTTGCAGGGACAGTCATAAAGCTGGAAAAAGATCACAGTGTCATTAGATATTGTAGTCTGAAGCTTTTGAATCTATAGAAGGAGAAAAAGACAAAAACTGTATGTCATCAGAAGAAAGTGCATCATTTTTCCCATTTTTGGAACCACGATATACCCACAATTCAGACCCTCCATTCATTTGTAGTCACTGCATCTCAGTATCAATGTAGTGGAATTAGTAATACATAGAAAAAGGCAATAAATAAATAAATAAATAAATCAAGGAGATGGACTAGGTGGCTTATGGGATGGAAAATATTGGTACTTCAGATTGGAGATTAAAAGGTTGAGATGAGCGTTATTAAGTTTTAAAAAATCTGAAGGTGATATATATGCTTCATGTGCAGCTCTTGTTCACAAAACCCTGCAATACAACAAAGATGACTTCCTTGATAAAACTGGTTGGGAAATTAGCATAAAACACATAAAAGTAAGCACTTCACACTGATGGTCATGAGGTTCTGAATCTTACATTTTAGAAGATTTGAAAATAATTAGACAAATTAATGGACAAGAAGTCCATAAAAAGATGCCTGTGAAAAGACACTCCAGTACAATACAGTACAATGCAATAATAAAATTAAATTTAAAAATAAATAAAATAAAATAAAATAAGTACTGTGGATTCTGGGAGAGTAAAAGAGACTGGAATGCAGAAAGTCGACAGGTATATACACTATGCCCAAGTAGCATCTCTTCTTGCCATTTAAAAACACAGTGATCCTGGGCTGGGATCCCCCTAGCCCAATCATGCTTTTGTTGTGTTCTCACATCACATCTAATGAAATTAAATAGTATCAGCAAATAAATTCACACAGATGCTCACCATCATGTATGCTACAGTATCACAGAAAAATCCTGTCTTCAGCAAGAGGCTGGAAAGATATATATATATTCAAAAAAGAAGGCATGGTTATACATACTATGTATTGTAGAACAATAGTTATTGCTGTCCTAGGTGTCCACAGGGAAAGAGGGGAATACATGTCATGTTAAATCTAAAACATAAATTCATGGTAGTCACTAAGGGTATGCTGCATAGGTGTGATACACTGTTCCAGGGTTTCATTACATTAGGGAAAAAAAGGTCTAAATTAAACAGCACATTCCCCAGAGGCATGCATCCCCGGGAGCACCTACCTGAAAA
Source organism: Heteronetta atricapilla (assembly GCA_011075105.1). NCBI lineage: Eukaryota > Metazoa > Chordata > Aves > Anseriformes > Anatidae > Heteronetta > Heteronetta atricapilla. Next base: position 50,314,788 of record CM021763.1, on the reverse strand, counting down.
CATGGTCATTAGGCTTTTTTTGTGGTTGTTGGCAAATACTGTAATTGGATTTTCTACTGGAAAGGCAATGGATTAATATATTTTAATGAATGTGCTGCCAAATAATTGCTAATACATGCAGGCAAGGAAAAATCATGAACTTACTACATGGATAAGAAAGGTTTTAATTCATATGTATATCAGATTAGTTATTTATTGTATTAGGGCCTCATGTAAGTAACAAATAAAACATCTACTTTTTAATTTTTCTTTTAAAATGCTAGAAATACAGAGAAGCAGATTGGTTATATGGTGTAAGTACAAAGCTGAAATTTTCATGGTCCCCTAATTCCCAGCACTTAATTTAATTCAAAATAGGCTTTCCTGGATTTCCAATAATATGCTTTCAAAAAACTATCCTGTGTGGCTCTGTCATAAAAAATTAAGCATGTCTTACAAAAATTAAAAAGTCTGGGGAAAGAAACAAACAAACAAACAAACAAACAAAACAAACAAACAAACAAACAAACAAAAAAAAACATAACAATAAATGCTCGTATTAAGTAATGTCCATGATGAGGAATTTCACTAGATGAAAATCAAAAGAGCTTCATACTTCTAAAATTCTGAAGAAAGTAGCAAATCTCTAAATAAATTAGTGAAAGTTAAGGGACTAACTCTACACCATTCAAGTCAGTAAGAGTTTTTCCATTCACTTGAACAGAAGCAGAGTCAATTCCTTGAAAACTTCTGTTATCAATTACTTGAAACAAACTGGTATTTCCCAGAGTCAGGAAGAATTTGCTGTCAAAGAAATCCCTGCATATGAAGAAGTGCGTGTCATAGCTGCTGTGGTGAATGGCACCAACCCACACAGCATGGTGAAGCCTGTTAGTGCTGCCATGGAGGAGGAAGAAGACTGGCTTTGCACTGGGAACTGCTTCTAATTTTATGAAAAAGAGCTTGCTTTGAAGTGCTGTAAGCTTTAAATTTTTGGCAGGTCACTTGAGGAAGTACTGGTATGCATTTTAGTGTCTCATGCATGTACTCACTGGTACTCGGTTAGTTTAATGAGCACATATGTATCTATCAAAATAGACCTTGAACTTGAAAACTTAAGCTAGGCACTTAAAGAAACATGTCCTGTCTGCTCTTCCACTTCTAAACAACCTTTTATCAATGGTAGATGATATAAGTGAGCCTGACATCAAACAGGGGTCAGATACAGTTTCAGGAAACTGTCGTATCCTTCTTCACATCATTAATAATAGAAGGAGAGTGCACAGCCAGGAAGCAGAAGCTTGGGCTGCTTTAATTATTACTGTGCAGGACAGAAACATGGACTTCTCTGTTTTGCCAAACAACAACCATCCTGATAAATTTCTACAATTGGAGGTGAAGTCTTTAGTGAAAAACTCTGCCTTTCTACAAGCCAGCCTGGCAAAATTCCCAGAAGCAGCTTTACCTGGAGTGCAGCAGTGGCACAACAGGGTTTATTTACAGGTAAGGCCTAACAGAGGCAGACTTTTTTTCTTGATTTTTCTATGCTGTTTTCAGAGAACTGGAGGCAAATGATGTGAGCTTGGCATTTCAGCTGTGGGTGGATTCAGCTTCCCACATCTCTGAATCTGTGCTACTAATATCCCTGGGATTTTTCCTATTGACTTCAATAAGGATCAGACTCCAAAAAGACAGTTGCTCTCTTCAGTAGTAAGGCAGTCCACCTAATTTACTTCAGTACATTAGGCTTTATGTTGCTTGTGGTAACATTTTCATAGCATTTCCCAGAAAGCCTACTGGGGTCAAATACAGATGAATTGTACTAAGGGGCTAATGGGACACCCTCTCTGAAGGAATTAGAAGTATGAGAAAGAAGGGAAAAGAATATCAAAGAAGATAACAAACAAACATCAAAAAGTAAAACAACAACAACAACAAAACAAGAGGGGACTTAAATCTAAAATCCAGGTCACATCACTCAGTGAAAAGGCACATTAGAGGGAGCAATAGAAATTCTTGCTATTTTCTTCCTAGCTTATATAGGTCTACACAGTTCACTGTAGCTTCTTTACTTTGCCTTGTTTTAACTCCTTCCTCTTTGACCTGTGGTCACCCTGACAAAAGTCTGTGGAAAGTGTGAAAAACAATGACTGTATTAATGCAGGTTATTATTATGTGGAGGTAGCAGCAGTTTCATGGTAAAAAATGCAAATGCACACTGCCTAGCAGAGGCCCTGGAGCCTGCAGAGGAGACATTCATATCTGGATCAGCAGCAGTACAGCTGCATCAGCTCACACCCCTCTGGGCCCCACTTGCTATGCACACCACAGCACTCTTTTCCTGCTGCCCAGGGAGCCCCTCGCCTTTCCCCACCCCTAGCCTGAGCAAAAGCTCCAAAGTCTGGTTCTTGTCAAGGGATAGAGATGCATGAAGATGGCTGGGGGGCTGCAGAAGGGTCTGCATCCTGAGCATTCTTGGGGTGGCAGTCAAGATTCCCAGGGCAATGAGGAACGGGAGCCAAAAAGCCAATGAGTATGGAAGGGAAAGAGGAAGAACCTTGATGTCTCCCACTGCAACTTCCAGTTCAGCTTCTTCCTTCTTGGCCTCTACTCCCCATCAGCTGCCCAGACCCCTTCCCTCCCTCCCAGAGACTGCTCCTATTGTATGCTCCTTGCTGGCTCACCCTCACAGGGAGAGGCTGGGAGGAAGAAGGGGGCAGGCAGGGGGGTCCCACAGTTGCTGCCGTCTTCTCCCATGCACAGAGCCTTCGCCAAGGGAAGGAGCCTGCAGGATCTCAAACAATGGGATTGTGGAGCAATGCTGGCCTTGCTCCCCACCCCGCCGCGGCCCCTCTTTTGTGCAGGACAGAGGCAGCCACACACAGAGCCGCCTCCACAGCAGGGATGCTTCTCCCTATTGTTGCTGAACAGGAGGCACTGAGGCTAGGCCAGGGCTACAGCACTGTGGGAGGACTGGACCATGCGGGGAGCCGTGTGACTTCTGCTCGTGCTCTGCCCTTCACCACAAGCAAGGGGGATGTTGGTGAGGGGATGAAGAAATGTGGAGGGTGGGCATTTTCAGGGAAATTCCTGTGCTTACCACGTCTCTCAGAAACACAGCCTGCAACACAGTACTTTTATAAATGTTGACCCTAGGGCACAACTTATGTTTTTAAGTCATTATTAAATGCAAACTGTCCAGATAAAATTCATTGTGCCTTATTCTCTCTCCCTTATGAACTTGCCTCCTCTTTTTCCCTTTTTGCTGACAATCAAATAAAGGGAAAAGAACTGATGAGTTCCAGACGTTAGAATAAACACGATGGCACAGTGGAGAACTAATGGCACAGGAATAACATGTTTTGCTTTAAGATGAGAGAGCTAATGGGGTTAAGGGTTAGTTAATTCAGAAACGGAAATGGGGGGGGGGGGGGAGGGAGGGATAAAGGGTGAGGGAGGGGAATTCATTTCAGAACATATGTGTGTGACCTACAGGCTCCCAGAATCATTAAACCTTGAGAGTAGCCAAAACTCCTTGCAGAAATTCATTATCTTTAAGAAACTGTTGCTGCTCGGGGCTCCTTGCATAAAGTGACTGCCCGGTGGTGTATCTGTGGCCTCTTCCAGATCTTTGTCATGAGATCATTCAAATTCAAGTGCACTTAAGTGCTTATGTGTTTTCCCCACCTATGTTTTAAAATATATTTCCATTTTAAAAAGCAGCCTGTTTAGAACAACAACTCATATTTCTGACCAAAAAGTTGCCACTTCTTCTCCTTACTTTCCTCTTCTGTGTCAGGCAAACTGAACAGCTTCCCTTCTCAGTGTATATTTTCATCATCTACTTCAAATAAAACAGACCATAAAGCAGTTCAGGAATTTTGGCCCTTCCTTGTGAAAAGCAGCATAAAAAGCACAGACTGTTTCTTCCACAAATGGCTAGCTGCTGACTGCTTTTGAATTGCCTGGAGAACTCCCAGCCCCGCAGGATGCTCTGCCCACAACACCTCGAGGTGCCCATAGTACAGCAGGTGACTGCCTGCATCTGCTTCTGGGAGCAAAGCTTTTCCCTCTCCTCCAGCCTGTCTCTTTGTTTTCTGCCTTTCTCAGACTTCCCTTTCCTGCTTGAGCTTTCCCTTTTTCCCTGTTTCTGGAGGAGCATTTTGTCTTTGAATACTGTGTCACTTCTCATTGCTGCTGTTGCTTAGGATTGCACAACTCTGAATAACTTTTGGCCTGCAAGTATTGCAGTTACCATGCTAATTGCACTCCTAATCCCTCCTGGTCTCTCATCTGAGCATAATGCCCGTGTCTTGCCTTTGTACACTGGGAAAGGATATTTTTACCTCTTAGCTAGGTGCTGGGCTAGTCACTAGCCTGTCCCTTGGCTCAGACTTCTTTCTCCTATTCTTCCCTAGTTATCTACTACTGGCTGCAATCAGAGACCAGCTGCAAGGCTGGCAGGAGCTTTGGTCTGATGCCATGCAGCAGTTTTTATACATTGTACTCACAGCCCTGCAAACCTCCATTAACAGCAACAGACAAAACAGCTTCCTTTAAGTAAACAATTAAATACTAGGGTAGATACTTCTACCCTAACACTCTTGTTGCTGCACTATGAAAAGCATCAGCATGAATGCCTACTTTTCTCTAAATTGTCCTGGGTCCTTTCATGTCAGCTTAAGTTTTTACAGCCACCTACTGATCTGCTATCCATGTCGGGTGGGTCCCCAGCTTGCTCTGCAGTACCCAATACTGCCTTGTGTCCCTGAAAAACATGTCTTTGGCCCTTCAGGTCTGTTGAAAAGAAAACTTGTATTCTTGGGAACCCTTAATGTGTGCTGTCCTTTTGCTTTTTGTATGTAGTCACATAGCCATGGTTACTGATTACTTCCCTGGTTATTTTTCCACAGCACCCCACATAAGATCCCCCCATAAGATCATCCTCCCCCCACACACACACATTTTTATTTTTATTTTTTAATTGACCAAACACCTTATCACAGGAATCCTTGGGTTACTACCTATCAGCTTTCTGTCTACCAGTCCTTTTGTCCCTACATCAGAAAAGTGCCCTTTCTGTTGCTGGGAGAGCTCTCCAGGGTGTGCTGTGTGGCTTCTGCAAAACAGAGAGTTATAATTTTAAACAAATCACTTACAAATATAATAATTACCCTGCTACCCACTTTCATGGGGATCAAGGATGTTGTTACAAAACAACTCCTGCAGTTTGCGGTGGCTCTACATTTCTGAAAGACTGCTTCAGTAAAGCCGTTAGGCACAGCTGCCCACAGACAGCGTTTGTCGATTTCATTAAGTATCAGCCCACCTGCAGCCAGTAACCACAGCTTGCCATGGGACACACAGCTCTCATCGTGGGGGAGTAAAGAAAAGTTTGACTTGCACGACGTAATATTTTTAATCTTTTGTTGCTGTTGTTGTTTGTTTTTGATGTCTCGTAGATCTCCTCTTGCCGGTAGATTGGCTTTAGACCAAGGCCTAGCCTTAGCTCTTGGTATCTTGGTTTTGTTTTCATAGCATGTCAGCTTTCTGGATCTGACAAAGAGGGACATACTGCTAGTGGTTAGAAATGACTTATAGACAGCACAAACTTTCTTCCTCATGAGATGTAGTGATGTGTATGCAGATGAGTATTTCTCATCTTGTTAAATGAGTATTTCTTCAATATATTTCAACTATAATTTATTGGAGATTTTCATAACTACTGCTGCTTTGAGCATTTGCTGTTCTTCATTTCAGTGAACTCTAATATAAATTTGCTCTTATCAGTTCTGATTTAGATCTCTTCCACCCTCATTCATGCTGGCTCCTCAGGCACAGTGCATACAATAATAATTCTTTAACACGCTTAAGTACTGAAGTTTACAATACTTTCATCTTTCTTTGAATATTGTTTTTGTGAATAAGAATCAAAACATTGAAGTCCATAAAAACTGCTGATGGCTTGAACCTTAAAAGAAATGTGTATTTTTTTTTACTTGAATTACTACTTGGATTCATATTTTTATTTTCTAACCTTATTTTCTCTGTTTCTATAAATGCATATATTTCTTGTAACCTGCTTCATGCTTATCTGTACTTTTTATTTGACCTACGCTTTCTTTTTGTCTGTGCCTTAGGTTTTTCTCCTTCTGTTTCCCAAAGTAGTCTCTAGGTCACATCTACTGCAGAAGTTTCACAACCAAGCCTTTGGCTGCATTCAAGTGTACTCTGATTAATGTCGCACTTCAGTGTTTGTTCTCCAGACCTCCTGCAAAACATCTCCTACTACAAATTCCAGTCCAGTTCTCACAGTAAAACTCTGTAGCTCCTCCCATCATATTCCTCCTTAGCATTACTCCAGGATAAGACATTCTCCTATTCTCATGCATTGCTGCCCATGAAAAGCAAGCTAGTCTGGTGGGAAGGGGCATAAAGTTTTGTCACAAAGAACTCTCTTTATGAACAAATTCTGCATCATGCCATCTTTTGCAAGTTTTGGAGTTTGTTATTTAAAACAGCTTTAAAAACTGCTGTCAAGTTGCATTATTTTCACAACATTTTAGCCTAGGGAGACCAAACATCCCCTAGTGAGCCAGCTCGCCTTCTTCAGCAAAATGTTCTTCAAGTTCAGCTATCTAGCAGGCCTGAGGGAGGCATTATTAAGGGCATCATTAAGGTCATTGACAAATTTTAAATAAGAAATAAATAAACCAAAATAAAATAATATGCAGTCAGAAAGAAATGACAGTTAAAAACACCAGCTCAACTGAAATCTGGCCAGTACAATCCGGAGGGCTTCAGTGCCAGCTGTAACTGCAATGCAAAGAGTAATACTGTCAGGGGACACGTCAAGGCTAAGGAATGACATATGGAAATTATGAACTAATGGAGAAACTGGGAGGGCACTATGGATCCACCCACCAACTCATGATAAATATTGATGGGAAATATTCTTAGTCACTTGTGATGATTTAGTGATAAGAGTTCCAGCATGATGCTTTCTTAGACAAAGACTATTTCTTTATCTTCTCCTTTCCATTCTAAAGGAAAGCAGCTCCTCCACTTCCTTCTACACCTTTCTGCCATGCATGTGCCATTGTGTTTGCACAGACCTGAGTTACAGAGCTTGTGATGATCTCTGGCAGCTGGCTTCCACTGAAAGTGGATACACCAGCTCACCGAGGTGGCAGGCTGTTGCTCGAGCAGAGGAAGCAAGCAGTTTGCTGTCAGTTTCAAGACCGGTGCAGTCTGACAGGGGAGCCAAGCAGCTCCAGAGGCAGTGTGAGGAGAAGGCAGCAGCCCTGTGCTCCTGATGGGAGGTCTGCCTGAGCACCAAACCAGGCCATGACCACCCTTTTCTCAAGACAGGACAGAGGTGCTGGTGGGGAAGCATCATCTGCTAACAAGGAGAACTTTGTGTGCTGTGGGATGGTACTGTAAAGGCAGTCCTGAAGCCACAGGACAGATACTAGTATGAGAGCAGGGCTGTCAGAAACAGCTCTTAGGAAGCTGAGATGCAGCTGGAACCACCCATCTGCTGCAAGTTAGTTCCAAGTCTCGGCAACAAGTTGTGGTGAAAGACAATGTTGAACAGCTTGAACTTAAAGTTGGATAGCCTTCCTGCATGCAACTAGAGATCAAAAAAGAAGGCACCTGCAGTCTTATCAGCTCCCAGATAGACACTTAGCAAGGTTTTAAGGAGCACCTTTTGAGTTCTTCAAAAAGCAGATCTCACCAGGGTTGTTCCTCCTCTTCCTTTGCTACCTCCTGTCTAAAGTGTCTGATTTAATTAATAATTTAATTGCTTAGTTATTCAATTACCTTTGAATTTTGTCAGTGCCTGACTTGGGACTTTCCCTCAGTTACGTGTCAGGCCTCTCTGACATCCTGACATGGGTCTAACATGCAATAACGTGAACAGAGCTGCAACTCAGAGGTGCAACTTGCAGCCAGTGTTAGATGTGCAGCTCCAGTAAAGCCAGTCAGTTACATGCTATCACTGTGTGTTTCAATCTGTTTTGTCTTTACAGCTCTGCTTCTGCATCTTACTCATTTGGCACCTGTCAGAGCTTCGAGCTCCACCACACTACACCATGCCACCATTTTGCTAAAATACAGGCTTTCTTTTCAGCAGGTATAATAATGCCAGTTTCTATTTGCAGAAAAGTTTAATGTCCACATTGTACCCACACGTTTTCCACAGAAGGAAGAAATCTGCACAGAGTGAACAGTAAGGCTCCCTTGGTGCACTGTAGATTTTTACCAGAAGAAGAAAAATTGTTGCACATGTAATTTTAAAAATGATTCTATTATATTACAAATAACTCTGGGAGGAGACCTGTGTCATAGGTAAATGAAGAAGAAGATCAACTTCTACTCTAACTTGTGCTTTGCAGAGAGAAAAGAAAAACAACACTGAGCTGCCTGGCTTGGAACTGAATGGCATCAGCCAAGAAATGATAGACAGAGCCCTTGGGAAACACATTACACCCATCACCCTGAAATCCGCAATCAAGAGCAATCCCCTGTATAGTGATATCCAGGTGGATGATGATTGGAAGGAGAAGAAAAGGACACCTTCCTGGACTGTGCAGGACTATGACAGACATTCACTGCATTCTGACTTGGCCAGCCACATAAAGGTAATGCACTGCTGCACTGCATTAGTCACGTGGATTGCTATGAGCTGTGTGTAGATGTGAACCACCATGTTTGGTTCTTTTGGTAGGATTCCAGAAGTAAGTATGGACAAGCTTTCCTGTACAGACATGACACTAGCCTGAGTGTGATCAAAAAATAAGTCTACATACCTGATTAGATGTCAGGAATTTTGGTTCGGCAGAACATGACTTCTATAGCTACACAAGGTCTTGAACCACAACACACTGCTACTGAGTTTCCCCGTATATATAGGGCATATCTGTAAATCAGGTACTTAAACAATGAATGGCTAATTTCATAACTTTTCATATGGCTGTTTATAACATCATTCTGTTATCAGATAACTTACATTTTCTCAGCCTTATTCATACCTGGCAGAATCCTGCCCACATGTGAGTTGACACAAATCAGTTTTAGGGTTACTTTTGTGCTCTGTTTTGTTGTTGTTGTTGTTGTTGCTGTTGTTGTTTTAATTTTGTTTTGTCTTGTTTGTTTGTTCATTTGTTTGATTTTTGCTTTTCCCTGTTTTTGGAAAGGGATGCAAATCTGCATTTGTAAATCAGCATCTCTTCTTGAGAATGGCAACATGGTTTCTTCTTCTTCTTCCCGTCCCCGCCGGGGGGCCCCCCCCCTTTTTTTTTAATCTCAATGGCTGGTGTCCTACATTTGATTCCTGGATGAAAAGTGTGGTTTTAATTTTCCCTGGTGGAACATCTGCAGCATCTGGCAAGTAGTGTAACCTATGTTCAAGTGAAAGTCTCTTGCATTTGTGTTGTGATGCTTTAAATTCATTAATCACTATCTGATGATAGCCAAAATACCTCAAGCAATGTTCTAATGACTTTATGTACAAGACAGAGGAACTGAGTTCATTTTCTAATTTTTCTTTTAGGAAAATCCTAATGATCTACAGTTCTGGATGGGGGATATTTATACTCCTGGGTACGATACCTTGTTAAAAAAGAAAGAGAGAGAAAAAAAGCATTCCAAATGTTGCCGAATCATCCTGCTCATGATACTAGCTGTTTGCATCCTGATTACCATAGTCACTCTCAGCATTTTACTTAGTTAGTACAGCCAAATGCTGTTGATGGGAGTTTTTTAATAAATATTTTTATTAAGCTATTCCCCTCCCTTGTTTTATTTGAATTCCAATTTTTGTCACAAATACAATTTGTTTGACATCACTATTTTACAATGTTCTTGTACCACATAAGGAATTGATCCTGAAAAGATACAAATACCCTGAGCATAGCAGAATGTCTCCTTATGGGTATTTTTTTTTTTTTTTAAAAAAAAAAAAAAAAAAAAGAAAATAAAATTATAAACATACTACTTCTTATAATGCCTTATTCTTTTGACTAGTGATTTGATGTATGTAGTAGGGTCCATATGGCATGCAAAGTCAACCACTTGATTATTTATTATAATAAATACCTACCCTTTTTATGATAGCTATTATTGGACTGTAATAGCAAAGGATGATAGAGTGGCATTCAAAGTATCATAAAGAATTCTAAATGATGCATTGCTTACTGACTGAATGAATTGTTGCAATGATGCTGCTCTTACTAAAATGTTAGCCTGAATGCATAAATATTTCCTTGCACTTTTTCAGAGAAGAAAAACAAACAAACAAAACACCTTGAAATCTTTGAATTACTATTGAAATAATCTTCTGGGATCTGTGACAGCATTTCTTTATTCCTGTGTCCTTGTCTTGGCCGTGTATCATGTCTGTCACCCCAAAAGACAGAGAGACAATATTTCTTTAACAGCTGCCACATCAGAAATCTGGAGCTAAATCTGGGGAGTGCTAAAATATAAAGGAATAAGAATACACATTAAAAATATTGAAGGTATACAGCCATACTGTTAAACAGGGTCTTTGTAAATAAAAAGTAATAATAATAATAATAATAATAATAATAATAATAATAATAATAATAAACCAACTAGGTTCATACACCTCAAAATAATTTGAGAATGAAAATACAAGATAAAATGATGAAATACAAAGCAAGTGAACAAAGAGAGAAGCACACAAATTATTTATTTCCTCTCTAAAAAACAGACTGTGTGTTGCAAACCTTTATACTTATACACCAGGGCAAAGAGCTGCAAATATTGTAGAACTGGAGATCTCCCTCACTCACACAAGAGAATCTCACAGATGCCTGAAGGCTAGAAAGCTGTCTTTACACCAGATCTACCTCTCATCACACACACAAAAATGCTCTGAAATACTTCAGGAATACAATTAAGGTTGAAGGGTGTGTATTGCCCCCTGTGAGCTCCAGCATGTGTCCTACTTGAAGCAGCTTTGCAGTGCTTAACTTAGGTCAGGATGGATTCATTTTCAAGCACAGTGAGACAATAAAATAAGTGTGCTTAATTCCTTCCTTCCCCACCTGGTCCAAGTCTGAACCTAGTTTGTGCCATAAATACTTGGACCCTCGTCTAGTTTGTACCATAACTGGGTCGCAGTGACCTGTTCAGCAATAGGCTGAAAGTGCTTTACGGCTGAAATAGGCTGAAAGCAACTTAATCTGGTGACCAGCCAACTGCAAAAGTGCAGCAGCATTTTAATCTATTGGCATAAAATTAGTACCTGCATTACAAATTTGAACATTGTTGTAAATATGCTGGGAAGCTCAACCTCCTGTCTTGCTGCAGTTTTAGTGAGGATGGGTGTTGGTGTCTGAAAGAACAGAGCCCCTTGGCTTATGAAAGTAAAAACCAAGGAGCATTTTACAAGGCTAATGGCTGACATTATGAAGTAATTATTCACATTAAAGCAACAATACTTAACTGTTTTTTCCAACCCAAGTACACATGCTTTAAGTGCATTGCATACAATGTAGAAATGTATTTTTTGAAAGTATTGAGGCCTGTAGGCGGGAAGCCTAAAAGCAAAAGGCTCTGTAATTTCCAGGAAAACAGCCAATAATGAGAGTTTCTTAACTGCATTGCTCTCTGAGGGCAGTAGGGATAAAATAGTTTCTCTGCAAGTCCATTACTGGCTGTTTCAGCCCGGCTTCGCTGCTGTCATCTAGTGGAGAGTCAGAGAAGAGGAAAAAGGGCTCCAAGCGGGGTTTCACTGCTTTGGAGAAACGTGCTTTTCCTAATATATATATGTGTGTATATATGTGTATGTATATATATATATGTATATATATAATTTATTTAACGGTGTGTTTTATTTTCCCGCCTGCGACCATTCCGTGCCGGTTCCTTTGCTGCCACCTGGTGGCAGATGGCCGGGTCCCCGCGCAGCCTCCCCCCGCCCCGACACTCACACGTTTTCTCAATTACGGATGTGCAGAGCTGTTAAAAAGTAGGAGACAGAAAAAGGCCCACTCGTTCTCTGCGGGAGCGTCTGCGCTGCCTTTATGGAAGAGGCCTGCTGCTGCACACTTGAAAGGGCATTCGCAGGGGGACAGCCCATCATTGTCTGCTTAAATGTGAGCTGTATTCTAGCGTTTGAGAAAATAAACAAGAATTGAATGCTTTGGGGAGCAAAAAAAATGGAAAGACAAAGATGTCTTTTTAAAGTGGGGGGGGAATCCTCCCTACAATTAATTTGTCCAGGAACAATTAAGGAGACACCCCCTTCTTTAACCATTTGATGCAATGTTATGTTACATGTGTTGTACAGGAATGATTTTATTTGTGGGTTGGTAAGATGGCTTTGTGTTGCCTCTTTTACTGTGTGATTTTATTTTTTAATTTCTTAGAGATGAGGGCTGAAGCAGAAAAGTCTTCATGTAACATTTATAAAGTAGGATTATGATTGGTGTTTGGAAAACAGAATGTTTAGTGTATTCCAAAAGTGCTTTTAAAACTGGATGAATAAAACAACTCTGCTAGGTAATGACATTCAAATGGGACATACAGCATTTTTTCCATAGTAAGTAATCTCTGAGATCTAAATTCATCGTTCTGTTCCTGGCCTGAGAGAACACTTACGCATACACTCTGCTTGACTTCAATGGGATTTAAGCAGGTGCTTAAAGTAAAGAAGTCAAATTTGGACCAGAACAGGAACAAATGTTGGCAAGTGTTTAAATTTTTTATTCCAACAGTAATCAGCTCAACTGCCAACAAAGTCTCCTACTTAATAGCCAGTAAAAACTCTAACATGCAGCACCAGGTTAATACATTGATATCATACCAGTACCTATTCATAAGATCTAGCACAAGGGTGAAACTGCTGCAGAATACTACCTTTGATTGGGAAAACTGGTGTTTGCAGTGAGATGTAGGAAGAATTAGCTCTTATAAAATGTGCAGCTGCAGTCTGGAACTAAATAGGAGCACTAGTTCATGCAGACTCTGCCAAAGTATAATTGCGTAGGCAGTTACTATATTTCACAAGTGATTTTAGAAAAACTTCCTCCTCTCCAGCAAATAAGGATTAACTTTTAAAATTACCTAAGGGTTTTCTTTTTCTTTTCTTTTTTTTCTTTTTTTTTTTTTCTTTTTTTTTTTTTTTTCTTTTAGTACAACTGCTCTCAAGTTCTATTATCTCTATTGTGTCTTGGAAAATAAGGAAATTCACACCTTTCCTCTTCCTCTGCTACACTCTTCCTTCCCTAAAATAGTCAATAAATATGCATCTGAGTTCTTATTTTATTTGTTTTTATCCAGTGAAATTGTGGGACAGGGGCTTGTGGTTGGCTGTGGAGCTCCAGAAGGTGCTGTTTGGGTATCACAGAACAACAGAATTATCTAGGTTGGAAGAGACCTCCAAGATCACCAAGTCCAACCTCTGACCTAACATTAACAAGTCCTCCACTAAACCATATCACTAAGATTTATATCTAAATATCTAAGACACCCAGGGATGGTTACTCAACCACTTCTCTGGGCAGCCTATGCCAATGCCTAACAACCCTTTCAGTAAAGAAGTTCTTCTTAATATCCAACCTAAACCTCCCCTGGTACAACTTTAGGCATTCCCCCTTGTCCTGTCATGAGGCACGTGGGAGAATAGACCCACCCCCACCTCTCTACAGCCTCCTTTAAGGAAGCTGTGGCTACCACTCTACTTTAGTAAAGCCTAGAGCTGGCTCATAGAAAGGATCTTGTATGGCTTGTTCCTTTAGTAGGGTTTTCACAGGTTTTCACACTTTTTATCTTATATTTTTCCTTCTGTCCATGCACTCATAAGACAAAACAGGTTCTAAAAGAGGAAAAGGAGAGGTAAAGAGACATTTTGTGTTTGCAATGGATAAAGTTGGTCATGCTAGGATTTAAAAAAAAGCAAAATGCAATGTGAGATGTCATATATTATAATTTCCTCTGAGCAGGGCAGAAATTACTCTTTCAGTTATGATGTACTGGTGTGTGAATGCTGAATTTACACTTATTTAAACAATAAGAATCATAACAGCAGGACGTGTGGATGTTAAATATTTCACTCACTATCACTGAAAGAATGGGATGATCTTCACAGATTCTCTCATCCAAGGCAAGTGTCCCTGATATATTTCAAAGTGGGCCATTCTCCAGAATCTGCTCCTAAGAACCTGTCTCTACTTGGTTATGCTCTTGTAAAGGGATCAATTCACAGAAATGCAAACTTATTAGTTAAACTAAGAACAAAATAGCCTTCCAGCCACCAACTATTTTCTTATGTGATTTTACTGTTTAGAAAATCTTTCTGTACTTAAAAGGCCTGAAGTGGCAGCTAATTGTCTCCATAGTGTTACCTTCTGTAACAGCAACAAGTGTAAGATCAAGTGTAATATCTCTGTCATTCAATATAAACTTTAAAACTCTTAAACACAGTATTTTAGGTAGATTATGCTTTTTGGCTTAACAGCAAAAATTTCCACTTATATTCTTTCTATTATGAAAACAATTGCTTTTTGCTCTCTGTGTGTATATATGTGTGTATATATATATATATATATGATTTTCTGGAAAGCTTTACCTTGTGGACAAAAAGACAGAAATCCAAACCATCTCTATTGACTGAGAGGTCTGCTATGACCTTGCCTGCACAGCCATAACGTGACTATTTGCATTGTATTGGAATGCACCATTAAGTACAGGAGAGACTCTTGTAACAGTGAGTTCATAGTGGATTTTGAGAAGTTTTTCCAGTGCTTACTTTCTTTCATGACACTGAACCAGTGACTGGCAGATGCAGACCCAGAGTACAGCTCATTTCTCAGCTGCCTGGAAGTACTGCAAGCCCAGAGTTGTAAGTCAAGTTTGACAGGTCTGTGACCATTTCAAGTCCATTGGCTGGAAAAAGAACAACAGAACAATGGCTTAGAGAAAAAGAAATCTATTCATGAAATAGTGGTCTATAAATCTAAAGTTGCAAAATATTTAAATTGCAAGATTCGTGGTTTGGGAAGTATTTTAATTTCTAGAGCCCCCACCCCTCACTCCTGGTGCTCCTGACAAGTATGTGACCTATCCATTGAGCTAGGTTCAAATGATAATCTAAACTATGCCTTGAAAATGACCAGCTGATTTTCAGGTGCTCAGCTTCTCCAGACATGTCCAACTACAAACAACCATGGGTGAAGTATGCAGCTGCCCAAGTGCAAATATCACAGAGCTGCCCCTGGATGTACTTTTCTCAAAACCCAACAAATGCAGGAGGCAAACTTCTGCTGAGGTACAGATATACATCTAGTTTGAACTGATGTGGAATCTGAGCATATGTATGGTTTAGGATAAAGAGCTTTTGCCCAGATCCCTGAGAAGGTGTCACACTGGCTCCTCCCTTTTGCAGCAGCTTTTCTGCAGACTTTACCCAGAAGCAGCCAGTCTGGCCACTGGCACTGCAACCATCCCCAGAGCCAGTGCTGACAGAAGGATTTCTCAGGATGGGATGCTGACTCCATTGTGGTCATAGGGGCTGACAGCATGAGTCTCTGCAGTGGGACACACTTCTGATTGGTCTTGATACTCCTCTAATGCTAATCAGAACATATTGAATCCCATAGTCAGAAAATCCGGTTATGAATGACATAACGTTGACTTTTTTTTTTTTTTTTTTTTTTTTTTTCCCATGCCCAGACCTGAGATAATTTATCTGGTTGAGAAAAATAAACATTGAGCACTCTTTCCTGTGATATATGATGTTCAGTAAGGCAATCCAGAAAAAAAATTCTTGTGCACAGACCTATTTTCAGTGCATTACTGAAACAAGCTGGCTGACAGTTTTTGTGTTACAAGAAAGGGGAATGGATAGTTAATAGTATGATATATGGTATTTTCAGGAGAGCACGTAAATCCTGAGCTGGTGTTCATTCTTGTTCCCACCCACATATTGAGCTTCACAAGTAGCTCCAAAAAATCCAGCATAAGAACCGTTCTTCCCAAACAGGGCTCGTTTCCCTATGGGATTTCCCTTGTGCAGATTGTGCTCTTCTTGGATATATTCCAAAAGGCCACTTCCAGTTTGAAACCAATTTGCTGCAGCTGCTGCAATAAATTGAAACTGTTGTTGCTCTAAGTAGGCTAATCTGGGAAGATTCTTGATACTTGCTATAAGATTAGCCTTGTTGGAGGAAGTGGTGTGGAGGTCAGGTGTAAGGAAGAGAGTTATGCTATCGCATGCAACTGTTGTACCACACAGAATTTATCTGTTGGTAGCATGCTTATTCACTTCAAATTTGATGGATTTCTATATTTTAATGCCTGTGGGTGTGAGACATATGAAGTAAATGTCCAGCCTTGGACATTTGTCTCCAGCTATCCCTTTTAATGCCTTTAAGTAACAGCATTTCCTCAGAAAAGGAAGTGGTAATGAAGATTCATAGTGATAATGACAAAGGATGGTTTTATTGTGTAAGTTGTTTGCTTTTGTTTCTTGTCTAATTTCCATTTTTTCCACCCACATCTACTTTACTTTTTCTGAACTCCAAGCACAGCAACTTTGTGAAAGCATAAGACCGTCTAAAGTTCTGTATATAGGAATTGTAGGTTAATAATGCTTGGTGTATGGCTAGCACTAAATTAGCATTAAATTGATAAAGAGTGTTTTAATCAGGTAAGTGGTGGTTTTGTGTTTTTGTTTGTTTGTTTGTTTTTTGTTAAAAAAATTAAAAGGTGAGATGAAAGGCAAAACCTGCAAGTTTGTTAAGATTAAGCTGAGGATAAAGAGACAGCCATGATATTAAATTAGACCTTGTCCCTGGTTGAAATGTGACACAGAAAATATCTAAGTGAGAACAAGGATAAACCCTGAACAAGGCATACAGAATTAAGAGAGATCAAACAATAATATCTCTGACTTTGTTCATATGGGTAAAAATATAAAATATCAGAAGTAACTAGGTTTGTAGCATAAGGTTGTGAAAAGCTCAGAACCAGAAAACAAAGGGCTGTCCTAGCAAATGAAGTAAAGATACTTACTGCAGCCTGGATGCCAATGCATTAAACTGGCAAGTTGTCAAATGCCCAGGCAGTAGAAAACAAATGAATAAAACCTAGGGCTTAGAGGAGTTGTTTTTGTGTGGAAATGAAAGTTACAATATATAACAAACTACTGAAGGAGAGAAGAATTTGCCATGAAGCTAAAAGCACATCCGACCTTGGCATGAGAAAACAGATTCCTCAGGGTTTTGTTGACAAAGAAGAATAGACATGTGATAGTAGGATTTACACAGTGAACCCCATTAAATTTTCCCCAGGGTTCCTTCACCTCTCATGGGATTTTTGCCTGTCACTACTCCAAACTTGCTCAAGCCCACCAATTCTGCAATGTAGTACTCATATCAAAACAGGTATCAAGGGTGGGTTCTCTCCTTACACGGAAGAATACCCCCACACTAAAAGCAGCCTCATCAGAGAGAAAGTTGTTTTGCTTTCATGGGACCTGTCATTTACTGCTTATGTACAAAGCAGCATCTTGAACACTCTTATGCTTGGAGAGTCTTTCAAGTATAACCTGGAGAACAGAGGCCTTGATGTGACCTGTCCTTGAACTGGACAGGTCATCAGTATCACAGAATCACAGAATAGTCTAGATTGGAAGAGACCTCCAAGAACACTGAGTCCAACCTTTGACCTAATGCTAACAAGTCCTCCACTAAACCATATCCCTAAGCTCTACATCTAAATGTCTTTTAAAGACCTCCAGGGATGGTGACTCCAGCACTACCCTGGGCAGCCTATGCCAATGCCTAACAACCCTTTCAGTAAAGAAGTTCTTCCTAACATCCAACCTAAAACTCCCCTGGTGCCCATTCCTCCTCATCCTGTCACCAGGTACTTGGGAGAATAGACCAACCGCCACCTCACTACAGCCTCCTTTAAGGTACCTGTAGAGTGTGATAAGGTTACCCCTGAGCCTCCTTTTCTCCAGGCTAAATAGTCCCAGCTCCCTCAGCCGCTCTTCATAAGACTTGTTCTCCAGACCCTTCACCAGCTTCGTCGCCCTTCTCTGGACTCGCTCAAGCACCTTGATGTCCTTCTTGTAGTGAGGGGCCCAAAACTGAACACAGTACTCGAGGTGCAGCCTCACCAGAGCTGAGTACAGGGGGACAATCTCTTCCCTGGACCTGCTGGTCACACTGTTTCTTATACAAACCGGGATGCTGTTGGCCTTCTTGGCTGCCTGAGCACACTGCTGCCTCATATTCAGTTGACTATCAGCCAATATTCCCAAGTCCTTCTCTGACAGGCAGCTTTCTAACCATGCATCTCCCAGCCTGTAGCTCTGTTTGGGGTTGTTGTGCTCCAGGTGCAGGACCCAGCACTTGGCCTTGTTGAACTTCATACAGTTGGCCTTGGCCCATCGGTCCAGCCTATCCAGATCTTCCTGCAGAGCCTTCCTACCCTCGAGCAGATCAACACATACACCTAACTTGCTGTCATCTGCAAACTTACTGAGGGTGCACTCAATGCCCTCATCCAGATCATCAAAAAAGTTATTAAAGAGGACTGGCCCCAGTACCGAGCCCTGGAGTACTCCACTAGTGACTGGCCTCCAACTGGATTTGACTCCATTCACAACTCTCTGGACCCGGCCATCCAGACAGCTCTTAACCTAACGAAGCGTATGCCAGTCCAAGCCATGAGCAGCCAGTTTCCTGAGGAGAATGCTGTGGGGAACGATGTCAAAAGCCTTACTGAAGTCAAGGTAGACCACATCTACAGCCTTTCCCTCACCCACTAAGCGTGTCACCTTGTCATAGAAGGAGATCAGGTTTGTCAAGCAGGACCTGCCCTTCATAAACCCATGCTGACTGGGCCTGATCGCCTGCTTGTCCTGCAAGTGCCGCATGATGACACTCAAGATAATCTGCTCCATGAGCTTCCCTGGCACTGAGGTCAAACTAACAGGCCTATAGTTGCCTGGGTCTACTCTCTGGCCCTTCTTGTAGATGGGCATCACGTTTGCTAGCTGCTAGTCGAGTGGGACCTCCCCTGATAGCTACGACTGCCAATAAATGATGGAAAGTGGTTTGGCCAGCTCTTCCGCTAGTTCTCTCAATACCCTCAGGTGGATCCCATCTGGCCCCATTGACTGTAGTATCTCCTGAGGAATGGGAAGGTAATATTTGAGGTTACTGCTGAACCTCCTCAGATTACAGCTACACTCATATTAAAATTCAAAGAAACTGGTTGACTTCAGGGTGGTAGATGTGGTAATATGCCTTGGAAAACAATCCCCTAAGAAACAATTCAAATGGCAAGTTTACAAAAAAGTACAGTGAGAGACTGGAGAAAACTGAAACAATACTTATGGAGGGCCTGCCTAACTAGGGGAGATAGTATTTTACTGAATGGCCATGAGGCTTGTGGGTATGAGTGCCCTAGTGCCTTTTTGAATGCTGGCCCTGACACCTGCATGACTCCCATTCAGTAAAAAGAAGAGAGGCATTTTTGGCTGGTAGAATAGACTTACTGGAGAGAAAAGAACTGTCTGTTACATGCATTAAAGCCCTGTGCAATCTCTGCTGCTATTATGAAAGCTGCCTGTATTTAGGCTATTCCTGACTGTTCCCATATGTTCCCATTTTGAAAACTGTAGACCACGCTATGCTAAAGTCATTAATTAGGGGAGTCCCTGCCATGCTCAAACCCTATCTTACTGAAAACTCAGACCAGATCAAGAGGGACATGTATTTTAATGCTCAATTAGCTGTAAGGGTTATCACTGGTGAAGAAGTTGACCAACAAGGCATACTTCAAAAAGATCTCCTCATTGGGGCAGAACTGATGCATGGTGTTACAAATTACGGGTGAGAAATGAGATCGGATGATGCATCCCAAGGAGTAAAGATTCAAGTTAAAATGTCAGGTTAGACAAACACCCCAAAATGATCCTCAAAATCACAGAATCACAGAATGGCAGATGTTGGAAGGGACCTCTGGAGATCAACCTAGTCCAATCCCTCTGCCAACCAGGTTCACCTAGCGCATGTTACACAGGATGGCATCCAGGCAGGTTTTGAATACCTCCAAAGAAGGAGAACCCACAACCTCTTTAGGCAGACTGTTCCAGTACTCTGTCACCCTCACAGCAAATAAATGTTTTCTCATATTCATCTGGAACTTCCTGTGTCCTAGACACAAGCCCACTGCTTGACAGTGGAAGCCTGGAGCAAGGGGTGAATTATGGAAACAAGTCATGGCATAGGGTGTTCCCAGAGCTGTTATTCACAGACAACTAGATGGAGTCATTCTAAGCATGATAGAATTGATAAAAGCTTCTCAAAGGCAAACCACTGCACTGTCACCTGCTACTGCTCCAGTCTAAAGAGCTTCTTCAGGAACTCCTAATCCTTACTGCCCTCTGTGAAAAATATTGGAGGAACTGCAGGAACAGAAATCAAAAAACAGGTAGACCCCAGATGGCTTAGACCTGCCTGTCCAGAAAATTGATGTTTATCAATAGATAAGTGATTATGGCCTTTATGTTATGTTTCCCATAGTTCCCCTCCAGCAACCAACTAAATTTGTAACAGATACAGGGGCACACATATCTGTACTTACACAAACTGAAGTAGTCGTGTTAGTATTATGATAAGGACAACCTAAAGTTAAATTAACCAGCACTAATGGGGGCAGCAAACTGCCCCACAACTGAAGTAAACATTTGACTTGTGGGCAAAAAGCAAATAACGTCAGTTTGCTTTGCGGAGGAAGATGACTATGCAACTATTTGTTGTTTTAATTGTATCAAGATCACAGCTACAAAATGGTAGTGCCTGGTCATTTAGGTATGAAGTTACAAAGTTGAAACTAAAACTGCTACTATCAGTCTTCTTCATGTGGCAACTACAGGCCCTGACTCTAGTCTAACTAATGTTCCCCAACATCTAGCATTGGCTGCTGACAAAGATGGAATTTCAGCTCTTATTGTGGATTTACAAGTCTCAGTGAATTATTTTTGGAACACATTTCCCCATTCGGTTTTCTAGAATCGCCTGCTTGTGGATGTGACAGTAGATGGCGCCTTATGATTGATTATGCATGTCTCAACGCCAATACTGAACCCTTAAAAACAGCAGTCCCTAATACTGCAAAGGTAACTGCCATTCTACAGGCAGTCACTCATAAATGTAAGGGAGTTCTCTATATAAAGGATATATTCTTTATTCTCCCCTTGCAGAAACAGGACACACTGTTTTGCGTTTACTTGGGAATGGGTGCAGTACATTTTTAACAGACTTCCACAAGGTTATAAACCTACTATAAACACTACTGCTCATTAAGGAGAGCTTTTGCAGCAAGTATCAGTTCCATCAGAAACCTGTTTCTATCTATATGTAGATGACATTGGGGGTAATTCTGAAGAGGCAGTAAGGACAGATGCTGCCTCTGTATGGGAAGCCCGAATAGTGCTGTAGTTGTACCACTAGAAAAGTTCCAGGGACTTGCCACAAAATAAAGATTTCTAGAGGCCTGATGGATTGCTGGTAGTGCTTCAGTACCTCCTGGTCTCTTGGAAAAGACAGAAGCTTTGCACCCTCCACAATCCAAGAAGGAGCTCCAGCAAGTATTGAGAATGTTAGGATTCTGGAGAAAGCATGTACCTGAGTTTTTTATTATAGCCATACCCTTTTATTCCTTTCTATGGAGAGGAAAGGTATGGGAATGAATGGAGGAACATACTGAAGCTATGAAAATTTTACTGAATGAACTGTGAACATACTGATCCCTTGGGCCAGTGCACCCCTCAGATCCTATTGTTGTAGAATGGGACCCAGCATCTGATTTACTGTAATTTGTTCCAAGTCTGTCCTAATGACCTTATCCTAACAACCTCTGTTGTTTAGTTCAACTGCATTTAAAGAGACAGAACAACAATCTTCTGGATGGGACAAAGGGGTTTTACCCTTATTTACAATGGTGAAACGTAGAGAAAATAAATAAGGAACAGCACTTAAAAACTAGAGGAGTGCCTAATTTAATAGAGAAAATTTTGAAGGGAACTGTTCCTCCATGAGGAATTGTTCAAAAACTCATACTGAGAAAATATTATGTTATCTTTCAGTCCCTGACAATATGCAATTAACCAAAGGGCACACCAAAGATTCTAAATCCCATATAACTACAAATAGTGATCCTTTAGGTTTGCAACAACCTTTCAAACCCTCACTAATTCTAGACGCCCTACCTTTAACTGAAAACATGCCGACCAAAGGTATTTGTTACACAGATGTTTCAACTCAAAGAATAAAAAGGAAATAGCTGTGGGCCTTGTATCACCACCAGCAAGCAGGTAGTGGAAGACAGAAGAGGTAGTGCACAAAAAAGAGAACTCAAAGCTTTTGTACTTGCTGCTCATAACAGAGCCAAAGTTAAATACATGGACTCCTATGATATTTGAGCAGGTGACACATAGTGGCTCTGTCAACAGCAAACCTGGAAGTAGTATGTGAATAGATCCCATTTGGAGAAGTGAAGATTGGCAGTTGTTTTTAGACACAGCCATGAACTCATCTTTTAAGATGGGATTGGTAAAAGCTTTTGCTAAAGATAATCAACCTGCCAAAACAAAACCCAGAAGGTTGATGATTTAACTAAAATCAGGAAGATCACTTTATTGTGATCTGAATGGTACTGGCAGGAGAATTTTACATCTCAAGTTAGGACACAGTCACAAAGATGCCCTTTGCAGCACAAAATCCAAGGCTGGCCCCTGTATGGGAAAGCATTTGAAACCATTCCTATGGGGTGCCCTCAATGTTGACTCAGATTACAGACTGATCATCCCAATAAAGCAGCACCCACAGATTAATGAAGGAAGAAGTGTTGTGGTCTATCTAGCAAGTTGATTACACTGAGCCTTTAAAATTATCCACCAGGTACAAATATATTCTGACAGGCTTAGAAGTAGAGTCTGGACTCTGAAGGACTATCAAATGCTAAACAGCCAACTGGCAAAACACTACCCAAGGTCTTTCCTCATGATTCTCAATTTTGTCCACCCCTCACTCCATTCAAAGTGATAGAGGCTTTCATTTTAATAGTAAAAAAATGCAAGAATAGGCAAAGCAAGAAGGAATAAAATAGATGTTCCATACCATTCTGTACTATCCACAGTCCAATGGTATGGTTAAATGAGCCAATGGGTTGCTGTAAAAACATCTTTAGCTACATGAAGGTCAATGAGACAGCTGTCTTTCAAAAACTCTGCACCAGCTGAATAATTGGTAGGGTGTATTTGGAAGACTAGTTACTTATGCCTTCTTAACATTTCCTTTGGATAAACCTCTTGATAACTGGCATACCTGGTGTCCAGTGAAACCAAGACAGCCCATCACAGTAAAATTACCTTCTACCAGACTAATTTAGTACTGATTACCCAAATTAAGCCACAAGGATCTCTGGCATTGAATGCCATTGATAAAAGCAAAGCATAAAATTAGTGCCAGATGAATTTATCCTGAATCTTAAAGGGGATAAGCTGTTCGGCCTTCCCCACAGAGACCTTTCTTTCTTTTACAGTAAGCAATGAATCATACTAACACCATAGGAATGACTAATCTACTGGATGTTGGCATTTTCATATTGTCAAATATACTTGTTTGTCTCCTCATTGCATTAATCTGCTGGGATCAGTCTTGACAGCAATGACAACAGCTATATGCCCCTACCCCTTCTCGTTAACTGGAGTGGATATACTCACAACTACCCAAGCACAAGATCCTTGTGACTATGTATTGGTAAAATACACTGGGAGTTTTGGACTAAAACAAAATTTAAAGATTTAAATATATCGACTCTAGTTGTACATGGAACCGAGACATATTTCAAAAACTAATGGAGTTGGGATAGGGAAGGTATTAATTGAGTTCACCAACTCTGGGAGACACCAGGAGAAGATACAAAAATAGGATGCCGGGTGATCAATGTATCTATTCATCAGAAACCCACTAACACTGCTGTATGTCATACAGTTTCAACTTGAGAGAGAGCAGAGAGAAAATTCCATAATACAGCAAATTGTACACTGGTACAATTTTACTTTAATACTCCCAATTTTGGTATTTTTGTCAATAGGCTCACTGTGGTGTAGGGC
This sequence comes from Heteronetta atricapilla, assembly GCA_011075105.1. Taxonomy (NCBI): domain Eukaryota; kingdom Metazoa; phylum Chordata; class Aves; order Anseriformes; family Anatidae; genus Heteronetta; species Heteronetta atricapilla. The sequence goes on along the minus strand of CM021763.1, from coordinate 50,290,640 downwards.
TAGAATTAATATTCAAAATGGACACATGCAAAATGTGGGAGTTGTGTATGATGGGTTCATGCTTATGCGGATTTTGTTGAATTTGTACCTAACATCTACCTCACTAGATCCCTAAACTTATCTGCAGTAGCACTACACTATTGTGTTACTTTTTTTAGATGACAGTGGATTTAAAAAAATAAAAATAAAATAATAAAAAAAAACACTTAAAAAAAAAAGAGAGAGAGAGGATTTGGAGCAGTGGACCAGTGTATTCCATCTTTAAAGGAAATTAAAGAGGATGTAATTTTAATAGGAAGCTAGATTGAAAATCATACTGAATGTACAACAGTTTCATCCATTACTGTAAAATATGCTGGAAATAGATATGGACATGTTCCTGATCACACACACGTCTGTCCTTTTGGACATGAATGTTAGTACAAATGCACCATACCTCATTAGATAGTAATGTGCCTTTGGGTAGACCCCAAGTCTTGCTCTAGCTTAGGTCTCCAATACCAAGCAACCACCATCCCCAGCTTGGCCTCCTATTAAATTGTCTCCTCACATTTATGACACTGGCCCTTGCATAATTAAAAATACAAGATATAAGTTTTCTTTAATCCTCATTGGCTCTTAAAAAGTGTAGAGCTAACACAGCACAACAACGTGTCAATAATTAGAACAGTGTTCTGCCTTTTTGGGAGTAGCCTACTCCTACTGGTTAGCATGGTTACATGGACGATCCTTAGAGCATTCCCAGCATATGCAATGAGACACCACTGGAATAGTAGAAACAGGACTAGGAGCACTGGGAACAGGACTGGGAGTATTGAATAGCATAGGTGCTGAATTCCTAATGAAAAAATTAAGTGCTACTGCTTTGACCTAAACAAGTCAGAATACCCACTTTCATCTTTGTTATCCCTAAGAGCAAGCCAATGGCTCCTATCTAGCATTCTATATCATTGGGAATGAACTGAAGAAAATGACCATCAATTAATTGTAAATGTCCTTGGAGCAACCCAAGGTATAGAATCATAGAATGGCTAATACCTCTTGCCTTAAGATGTATGCAAGTGCAATTATAGATACAGTCCATAGTAGCAGCCATTATTAGAGAAAGGGAAGGAGGAACCCTACCCACTAAAATTCATGAAGTTACTTGGGATAGTGCATTAGAATTTGAAAAAGAGTTTCAATTGTGGTGGCAATTAGTCGATTTTATTTATTATTTAGAAGGTGATAAGATTATTACCTTTGTCCTCACTATATGTAATGCATCAGCCAGTACATACTATATATCCAAGTATTGCCTTAGAATTAAATCATAAGGGTACCACACTTTATCCCTTAGAGCATAGTCTGTGGGCCCAACAAAAGGATGAAGAGTGGCAGACAATTGATACAAATGTGAGCATTGTGCAGGAACAACAAAGTTTCATCTGCAAAAGTAATACTCTCAAAATTCAAGATACCTGTTTGGGCACAGAGAAAGTTTTCTGTTATTTCAAAATACATAGCAACAAAGCTCCTAGAACTATGGTCATAAAAATCAGGAAAGGATGTGTATGCATGGGAACATTGTGTAATTATTTGCTAATAGATTATATTGTTTGTAGTATAACCAATCACTGTAATCTATGCATGTGTAACTTTTCCATGACAATGGGTTGTGATTTTAATTTCTCTGTATCCATAATTATTCATGAAGATTTGTCTTTTGATTAAATATTATATTGTGAGCTGCAACTGACACCTATTGGTGTACCTGCCTTGAATCAACTGACTTCTCCATCATCCTGATATGATAAACCTCCAACAACAAGCACAAAGATCACGACAGAAGACTCTTATCACTGTCCATCATGACAGTCAAGGAATACATCAAGTACTGCAGAGAGTCAAAAAGGATGGAGAGTACTGATGGTGAGAAGTCCTACTTGGTGGTCTCCTATGACACCTGGAGTGCTGAAGCTGATGCTATACCCCATCATGATTTTATTAGTTCTTATTGTATTATGCTTGTTGTTGACCATTGCCTTATATATCAGGGTTTGGGGGATAACTAGACAAGTTGTGCTGCTGAAATACTTCCATCATGTGTACAACACTGTTTAATTTTTCAGTTTATATAATAAGGCATGCAAAAACAAAAGAGTAAACTTTGTCTTTTGTGCTTTAGTTCATACTAATGATTCTTAAAGCCACCCATATACAAGCATAAACCAATATATTTATCCCACAGAGGCAAGATGTAACTGCAACACCATTCTGTGAAGATAAAGTGAATTGACTGTAGTCACAGGGTAGAGTATGGCAAGTACATTTTTTACATGTCCTGCTCATATATTTTACAAGTCCTGCTCAGGCTTATGAACCACAGTGTTCAGCACCTTGATGTGTCTGTTCTGTGAACTGGATATCTCATCAGCAATAGAGCGCCAGGTGGATGCTCACAGCCATGACCATGAACAAAGCACAGAACTGCCCTAAAGAAGGTACCCATTGAAATCCTTCATAGGGAAATGATAGATAACATTGGAGGTCACGAACAACATGATAAGGAATCTGAGTTTGACTACTAGCCAATCACTTTGTGTTATACATACAGCAGCTGGAAAAAGCCTATCTGAACTCTCCAGGGGTTGTAGCAGGCTATGGCCATTAATCTTCTCCTGAGCTGATGTGTTTCTCAGGACTGACTTTTTGAGTGTCAAAGCTCATGTGCAGGCAAACACCGACAAGGAAGAAGGTAATTCACCAAAAGGGGGAAAATCTAATACAAGAGTGACTGAGTTTAGAATGCGCCTCGAACACCATGCAGTAAGCATACTTGTGAGAATCTTGTCATTCCCATATCTTTAACTAAGTCCCTGTTTCTATTGTAGCAAATTCTGTTGAATCATTGTGTTAAACTGGCTGATGATTAAGTGCTGTTAAGAATCACACAGTCTAATCTTGTGACTTACCATGACAGTATTAATAAATCTTAAATTGTTGCTAAACACAGCAGAGCAGCATGAGAGTTCAGGTTAGTACCTTCACATCAGTATAGTGAGGTCGACCTCTAGAAAATGTTCTTCTCCAGTAAATAGACTGTAAAGCCTTGTGCTATTTGAGGAATACTGCTCTCTGGGTAGTAATGAGGATTTTTATGTGATATTCAATTAGTCTAAGGAAAAAATATTTGTGAGCTGTACTACCAGCTCTACTATCATTCTCACTGTGGCAGCACCTAAAGGACACAAATGACAGAGCAGTGCTTATTGGATGCTGTCTTAGATTGCAGTAGGTTCTGAATTGATGAAATCTGTTTAAAATATTTTAAAAAGAGAGACGTTACTAGCTGATAAATATAGACCAGTTTTGAAATTCACAGTAACAATTATTTGAATGAAAGAAGGCAGAAATAATGATTAGCAACATAGATACTGCAAGAGCAAAGTAATTATCATACTCCTTGCTTGCTTATCTTTCTCTTACTGGTGAAACAAAGACAAATGCAGCTAATAATAGACTAGGTTGCTAAGTTTTATATAAAAATTTCCTTAGGTCATGATATTAAGTGTTATTTATGGCCCATGTCCAAGGGATTCCTCACCCTTAATATTTTCTTACTGTAGTTCATAGCTATGCTCACAGATGTATCACAAGCCTTACAAAGCTCATTCTTTTCTGCTGTTTGGCTTGGTTGGTTGTTGCTGATTGGACCTCCTTCTCTCCCCCACCCCCTTCCTTTTTACACAATAGAATTGAGGAAAATGGCAGAGGGTTAGCTTTGATAAGCATCCAAGTTGGAGTTGTCAGCATGGACAAAATGAACTGCTCGTTTCCTAATGCAAGACTGTGTAGCTCTTTCTTTGTTGCTGCACTATCACTCCTAAAGTTCACTGCTCCTGACAGTCTGGAAAGACATCTGCATCATGAAAGTGGTGACAGTTTTTCTGAGGAATTATTTCTAGATTATGGTTGTGTTAATCAATGAAAATCATAAATTTACCCTTCTTGCCCTAGGGGAACTTCTCTGTCCCTGCACACAGACCTCTCAGAAGACCTTTGCAGCCCCTCTGTGCTGTACCTTCTGCATCTGAGCTGGTGAGGCAAACCATAACATTTGGTACATAAAACATTTTTGATACAGCCCTGTAAGTAATTCATCTGCTCAGCCAATGGCTAGTTTTGATTAGAACAACACATAAAGATCAGAAGCCATGTGAATTTTCTAGTCTACTTGAAAAATCAGAATGCAATCAGGAAAACAATAAAAAGCAAGTTCTCTCTTTTCTTTGTGGGCCATAAACACTGCCTATTTTGTCTAAAACAACACCCTAACATTCTGTCTTGAAGCAAAGCAGTTCAAACAGATTTACTCTGTGCCAAGTTGCTGGCCAGTCAAAAATGCACAGAGAGTGATTTAAGAGCTATTTAATACCACTTAGCAGGAGTTCTGAAGGCTCTGTCACCAGAGCTAGTGCAGCAAAACTGAGCCAAATGGGCATGATACCCTGGAGAACAATGGACTTCCTTAGCAGAAATGAAGTGAAAATTCATTAAAAGCAGCCTACCATTGTCTGCCAGGAGCTATGTTTCCTGCACGGTGGTGTTCCTGCACAGCGCAGATTGCTGTGGGGCGAGGTGAGCCATGGTGCCAGATAGGAGCGGTGACAGCCAGAAGCAGCTGGTGGCTGTCAACCATGGGGTCTTTCCACCTCCCTGTGAGGAGCAGGTCCACATCTGCTCCTTCTCAGCATGCCTCTGAATGTTTCAGCCTGCAAGGGGAAAAATAAGGCTTGTATTAACTGTGATATGCAGGCACTCTCTCCCTGCCTTTGAAATAAGAGGCCAGTTTGGCCACATGCCCATGGTTTAAGCCCCAGATTTTATTTTTCTTTCATGGTTTTCCTTCCTTTTGTGACTAAGCCACTTCCACGTACAAACAAACGTGTGTGTTGTTTCGTGCTTTTATTTAAATTGAAACTGTTGCTGGCTGGGGGTGGTGGGTGAGGGACGTATTTTTGTTGGCACTGAGGCATTGACACTGGAATGGTAAACTGACTACACTACCTTGAAGTCTAAAGCCTTGTTTTTCATTCATGTTTTGTAGAGCCACAGTTCTTTGAGACAGAAAGTTCAAAAGAAAATAAGATACGAGCTTATGGAAACCTATTTTTTATGAGAAGTATTTATACATATTTGCCTGATGATCGACCGAAGTTTTAAGACCTTGCTCATGTGGATATACCTCTTTGAAACTTGGGGTAAATCCATAAACTTTATGCCATCTCAAGCCAAGGCTGCAAGCTAAATTGAACCATTCCACATCCTCAGTAGTCTTTCTGAGTTACTATGTGATGTTTAACAGTTGTGTAAATGGCAACTTCCCAAGAAAGCTAATTTCTTTCTCACAATTTTTACATAAAATATAAGTAGCTCTGTAAGCAGCTGGATATTTATATGCAATTTGCCAGAGCTCAGACTTGAGGCCACTGTTCTAAGGCCATCAATGCATCTGAAAAAAAACAACAACAAAAACAAAAACCAAATTTCATAATTTCTCTCTTTACTATTACCACTTCTTCAGTATAAAGATTAATTGAATGGGTAAACTGTACTCTGAGCTGTGTTTAAGTTTGCTTAGGCTTTAGAAAGTCATTAACCTTTTCATTTTAAAAAGTTTAAATGGACATATTTTCAAATATACTCTTCCCCCAATCACAATAGGATTAACGCCTTTGGGATCTGTGCTTCTAAATGTACACTGGCACTTTGACCTTGCAGAACCTCTTACATTTTCCAATGATATGGCTATTGCAAAAACAAAACAAAACAAAGCAAAACAAGAAAAACAAACAACAACTACTACAAAAAACTTGGTAGCATCCTATTAATTTCACGCACAAAATGAACCATCTACACTTTTTGCAGATGTTCCTTTTGGAATCTTAGGATCCAATGTCCTAGTTTCACTAGGATTACTTCTCAGCTAAAAAGAATATATTCTGCAGAATTTGGGCTGGCATGTGTACCTGAATAACCAAGATGTGCCACAAATTACTCATTAATCAAATGAAAGGGAACAAAGGAAACATTGGATGACTGTAAGTGTTAGATTTCATTTGGATAAATGCAGGTTTCATTAAACAATGAAGGTAAAAATCCTTGTGTATTTTTTTAAGATTCTGTTTAAAAAGAGCGATTGTTTCCTTGTAGAAGTTCACTGAACTAAGTTTATGATTGATGTTTCTTGCATACCTTTACTCACAAAAATAGCATATGAAAAATGTTTTTAAAATTGTTTTGAGAATTTGAGTCTAATTATAAAAATTCTTGAGTCTAATTATAAAAATTCTTGAGTCTAATTATAAAACTTTAAACATACAATTTAACTTTTCCTTTAGGAAAACAAAAACAAAAAACAACCTGTGTCTGTAGAATACATTTTTTGTTTGTTTTTTATTTTTCCCCTCAGAATTCTGGATTCAAAATTCTCAAGGTGCTTCATATAAACTGGTTGATATTTATTGCCAAAGATTCAGGTCATATAGAAAAAGGTCTACTATCAGGAATGATCCACTCTTTGCACAACTTACTCCAGCTACCTACTGCAGAAAATCGCAAATAGAATACAATATTTTCAAAACTGCAGTGGAATTTTCAGCAAGTACTTCAGAAGAAAAATAGCTTATTTGAAAATGCCCTCTAGTAAATTATACAAAATAAAACTGTGTAATAATAACTTTGTTCTAAAGATTATGTCACATGGAGGTTTGAATTATAAGGAAACACTGCCAGAAACCATCAGACTGCAACCACAGTATTGCTTCACAAGGTGGCACAATTACTCTTTGTATTGTGCATATGTATGCTACCAATGAAGCAGTTAACATCTAATCAGTCTCCCAACATAGCTATAATACAGCCTACTTATATTAAAACGCAGAAAGCATTAGTAAGATAGATACCAAACTAACTTAGTCATCAGGCCCAATCAACAAGCTTTCCAGTGTCTTTAAAGGAAATTCAAGTTTTACCATATAATCTTAATAATTGCTTTCAACTTTCAACATTATTTTTATGTAGTTTTCATAGAGACTGCTTGCCATAGGTTCACTAACCTAATCTGTCTTTTTTTTTTTTTCCATATTATTATGCAGAAGATAGGACATACGTGTGGTGCCCTACTCCTTGAATACAATTGGACTAATTTACACAGTTGACTTGTCTTCTGGATTTAATGACTTTACACAGGTTGAATAACTCTTTTCTTTTTCTGCCCATCACTGTGAAAGCTGGACTTGAAAGCACAAAATATACTGGGAGGAAGGGAAGGGTTTGTTTTGGTGAGAACTGTTTTAGTCACAAGCCATACCTTGTCTCTCAACATTTCAGATTTGAAGAATCTTCTCATTTATACAGAACTCAATAATAGCTATTGCAGTAAAAGATGGATAACACACACATACAGAGAGAAGCATTCTGGATAACTGTTAGTTATCCTGTACACAACTGAACCGTATTATGAATATCTAGCAGGGTTAAAGAAATTAATAGAGTGATGTTTTTTTTGTTCAGATGTTTACTGATTAGGTTTTTGTTTGAAAAATTCACATGGTTTGGCAGCACAAAATCTTAGAGGAGGTTATCTATATGTGTTTATATATAACCTTGTCACACTTGTTGTAGCTAACTTAATGTAGTGTAAGTAGAAGATAACTATTCAGTTCTTCTGGGAGCAATAGCTTCTCACCTTTGTACATACCCTACTGTTTCCTTACTAGAGGTGTTTTTTTTTTTTAATTTACATGTCCAGGTTGACCAAATGGTGCTGCTACTACAACAATTTTTAGAACACGTTACGGTAAAATACCTTTTGAGCTATTTTGGCTTATTGGCTTATGAGCACTTTTTGAAGTTTTTAAGTGCACTACATAGATTCTTTTCTTACTGTAAGCATTGTAGGTAAATTACGCTAAGCAAGGATGATTTTTACTTTCAATCTTAATCTTTCTGCTTATAGTCAATTCTCAGAGTACATTGAGAACAATGTGTTTCTGCTAAAGTCTTTAAAAGAGATTTTTTTTTCCCTTGTGGTGTTTATGATCGTAGCTACCTCTTTTCCGGACTGGTGCACAAAATTATCCAAAGTACAAGTGCAGATGCAGCATGTTGCTGACTTTCTTTTGAACAGAAGAGTCTACCTTGTGTAACACTTACAGTTGCTAGTAGAATAGTAGGCCATATAGTGTGACAGAATTGTTAACACAGACTTCTTCTGCTAGTAGTTCCACTGAGAGGAACAGGTCTTCAACTCCCCTGAAACATTCTCTGGATTCCCCTGCTTGGGATGCTTTTGAAAACATTGCCCAAAGCCACTCAGTTAAGTCCAAAGCACAAATCTTGGGATGATGCAGAACAAGCTCCAAACCTGAAAATTCCAAGTTTTCAAGGATTTTAGAAAAAGCTCTTCTACAGTCTCTATCACTGCACACCTACAGTGGCTCTAAAGAGCACACCTGCTTCCAGGTGAGGGAATGTTGTTGGCAGATGAGTTGTCCATGAGAGCTGGAGCATCTCTCCTATGAAGAGAGCCTGGGACAGCTGCAGTTACTTAATATGTAAGAGAGAAGGCTCTGGGGAGGCCTTATAGAAGTAAGGTCCCTTCCAGTACTTAAAGAAGGCCTACAAGAAAGATGGGAGGAACTCTTTAGCAGGGTTTTTAGTGATAAGAAAGAGGGTAACAGTTTTAAACTAACAGAGTAGATTTAGATTAGATGGTAGGAAGAAATTCTTTACTTTGAATTTGGTGAAGCACTGGAACAGATTTCCCAGAGTAGTTGCCGCATCCCTGAAGTGTTCAAGACCAGGTTGGATGGGTCTTTGGCCATCCTGGTCTAGTGGGAGGGGTCCCTACTTATGGCAGGAGGGGGGGGAGGGGGAGGAGTGGAATTAGATGATACCTAAGGGTCCCTTCCAAACCTAAACATTCTCTGATTCTATGGTGATTCTGTGATTCTATACTTTCTCATTCTGTGGCTTCAAGGGCTGGGATGGTTTGATGGTGGACACTGTGCTCTTCAGCCACATGTCTGATCTGGTGTTAAGATGAAAGCCTATGATGTGGTGTGTCACAAAATATACCTGTATTGCAGGCTAGACATCAACATCAGCTCAATGGCACAAAAAAGTGTGATGCTAGGAAAGACACATCTTTCCTAACTTCACTGAGTATTTCCTATGGAGGTCAGCCCCTTTGGGAAGAAATGACACACAGCGTCCCAAGCCCCTTAAAACCATTTAAATTATGTCTTCCATATAGACCTATAGACCTATACCTATTGTGGCTACAGGGGAGGAAGACAGTAAATACTGCTGTCCACTATATAGGACCATTTACTGAATCCCACTTATAGGTGGAAGGTGTGTATAGATGCTTCCTCTTCATGAAAGAGCAGTGTGATCTTATTTATTTGTGTTTCAAGACAGAGCAAGGTAAAATAGCCTTTACAAAATACAGAAGAAATAAACAGTTTGAAAGATGAGCAAGATACTACAAGTTTAATAAAATTTATGTACAAATTGCCAAAGTAAACTCAAGTGTCATAACAGTTCTTCATAAATAAATGTAACAAATTTTAAATTTGAAAGGGTTTCTGTAAATATTTATTTCACAACCAAGCCTATAGTTAAGATTATTTCAATTCTGGCTTTAATCCAAAAATGAATTACAGTAATATGGAGTTCCATGTTTGTCTTTCACTAAATTGCAGATCAAGTATATTCACTTCACAAGTGAAAGATGAGTTTTGTAATAGCTGATGCTGCAAACCCATCTAGAATCTAAAATTCAAGTTTCTGCTGGATTTTCAAAACCAAATATAATTCCAAAAGATGTAAAGGCTTTGCTTTCAGTAATGCCTGTTTCACTTCACTGATCTCAGTTTTGAACATGGGTGAGTAAATGAAGCTTCAGAAATGGCCCTGTGGACAACAGGGGAGGAGCACAATACTGCAACTGAACTCCTTCTCCATTAACTGTCACTGCTGTCCAAGGAAATGGTAGAAAGACAGTAAGTGTATAGATACGCTTGAATACACATAAGGAGCTGATCTGTCTTGAAAGAATGGGTTGTATTTATGCAAGGTTTGGCTAGGTCCAGTGACCAGTAAAATCAATAGAAAAGACTTTAATCAAATTTAGGAGGATGGCTGTGAGGGTTAACGAATTGGACATGTATCATAGAATCATTGAATCACAGCATCATTAGGGTTCAAAAAGATCTCTAAAATCATCTGGTCTAACTATCCCCCTACCAACCACTATCACTCATTAAACCATGTCCCTAAGCACCATGTCCAACCTTACTTACCTTAAACACCCCACGTATCATGCCTCTACTACCTGCCTGGGCAACTTGTTCCAATGCCTAACCACTCTTTCTGAGAAGATTATTTTTTTTCCTGATATCCAACCTGTAATTACTTTTTTTAAAAAAAACAAACAGTATGTAGAAATGCAGATGGTTCTGAGAGTCAGATGTTGCTAGTACCATGTTACAATATCAAATTGAGCACAAACACCCTGAACATAATAGAATATGATAAAAATAAAGACAATAAAACTGTTTCTTAGGTTATATACCATTATTGTAGATGATTTCCCAGTTGTATCAATAAATAAATATGTGCTTATAAAAATGTTAAAGGAAAGCTGCTAATTATAACTACTGCTCTCTAAGTGATGTGTATATATATATGTATATATTGTGTGATAAGTGATATATAAGTGATATATAAGTGATGTATATATATATATACATATATATATATATGATGTGTCCATAACAATATTGAATTCCCAAGGGATATATCCAGTTTAATGTTTTCATAGGTGCCTTCTATGAGAACACTGAAATTTCTTTATCTTATGCAGATAGCTGTACTAGCTCAGATGTAAACAATTTTGTTGTGGGTATGTTACAGTCTTTCACTTAAAGCCAAACACTGTGATTCTTCTGGAATTTCATATACCTACCAGGGAGCCATTCAGTGCTTCCTCATGATATTTTAAGAAACAAAAGTGGAAAAATTGATTTCAAGCAGTCAAAAAAGCCTTGTTTTGGCTTCAAAGACTTTGTGATCCTACTGCAAAATTTTCAGACTTGTTTGATTAGTGATTATTAGTGTTAATCCAATCCTTTTAAAAAGGAGTATTTTAGACATGAGTTTCTTGTTTCATCCATCAAGCAGATCAGTATGTCACCTTATTTTTATTAGACTGTGTTTTTTTGTTGTTGTTTTGTTTTATTTTGTTTTTCCCTAGCTTTATTGTTGTTGTTGTTCTGAAAATGGCATTAATTGTCATTATTCTTTGGTACCTTAGAAGACTTTGAATTCACCTTAGTGGCTGTTACAAATAGGTATCTAAAATTGTTTTACAACTCTGAAATTCTCTAAACCTGTCCTTAGTATCTCAAAATATCAATAAAAAAATATTATATGCTAAGGTAGATTTTATTCTGTCTTTGGGAGAACATACTGTAATTGTGTACAATGGTTTCATTTGGCTCAAACACACACAAACAAACCAAATTCATATGGAGAGCTGAGATGCTCATAACTCTGATAATCCACGTAAATGGCCTCTTAGCTGGAATGTCGCTGAACTGCTTTATCGGCAAATGCCATAACAGCTACTTGATATTTTGATGTATATCTTGATGTATACATATACTTTTGTATATATTTAATCTTGCTATTCCATGAAGCTCTCTTTAGAGTGGAATTTAACACAGTTAAGTAAGTGTCAGGAGGTCTATTTGAAATAACAGCTCTGATATATCTGGAAAAAGTATTTTTTCCTTACAATTGCTCTTCAGTTTTCTTTTACAGCTGGCATACTGTATGTTTTAATAATGCATTCATAAGGCAGGAAAGAAATCCTGCTGTTTTAGTGGACTTATTTGTGTATGTAGGGTATCTGGGGGTGAGTTAAATAAAGCTGGAACAGACTTCAGTTCAGTGAGCTTCTTTCTCATGGGGAAATTAAATCAGATGTTTTCTCTTCCCTGTTCAGCTCTAATCTGCTCCTGGGCTATGTATGTTTCAGCAGACCCACATATAATTTATAGAATTGTTTCTTAATATTATTGACACAGGATATGGGACTAGTGAGATAAAAGACTGTGCCCAAAGATAGCATTTCACAACCTCAGCCTCACTTAAAGTACAGTTAGCTTTAGTTTTTAGCTTTTTAGCTTTTCACTTGTGAATGCTGAGAGGAGACTGTGAATGAAGTTAAGGCTATCTTGTTTTAGATGCTTTTTTATACAATAGGTACAACTTATAACCTACAGCTCAAGTATAAACATGACAGACATCTCGGCAAACTAATTGAATGAGAACATCCAAGAATGCTCCTGAGACTTATCTTCCTTTATTTTCTGCCCAGTTTTGAGTTTAAAGCTTTCTGGTAATTCCTAGCAATCTATTGCTGATGGCTTTAGATTTACAGCTGAGAAGAACATGTCTTAAAACTCCTACTAATGAGTGAGACAGAAGGTTTGGGAACAACCATCTCTGCTCCTCTTTGACACTGCAGACATGTAAACCATCACTTCAGACTTATTGAAGACAAAATGACTAGGTTCTGTGTCATCACAAGTATTTTAAAATACAGTGAGTGTAAAAAGGTGTTATTTGAATTCTGGATTCTGGTGGTACCTGATGACCTTTCTTTCCGATATATATTATATATACAATCTTAGTTTAAAAGTGTTACAAAGGTCTAATACATCTTCATGTTTCTGCAGTTCCTTCAACATAGGACAAGTGTGTAAAAAGTTATTTAGAAGCTATAAAACCACTGGGGTGAAATGGGAGATTACATTTTCTTTATTTTTTGTTGTTTGTTTTACAGGAGAAAAAAAAAATAAAATGCTGAGAGTGCTGAGAGACTCCCCCAAGATTACAATTTGAAGTACATGTCACAGTGGACAGAAGGCAGATTTTCTAATTTTCAGTCCAATATTTATTGCAAAACTATCTTTCAAGTTTTTGAAGCTATCACCTAGCCTTGTCTTCTCTTATTGCTTCCAAAGACATTCAATGTGACGTTGATGACATTCTTACCAAATGTATCATAACGTGTAACAAGACATGTAGCCATGAATTCATGATATCTGGTTTAACACATTATTTTTACCACTACTTATTTTAATTGGAAAGACATTTCAGGTTTCATGACTTTCCTGTACACTGATGCAGGACTGTTTTTAACCACTAGATGCCACAGTTGCTCATATAAAAGCAGTCCAGTCCGTGCCTTGGTCTGTACATATAGAAAAATAAAAATATGCAACAGATTTCCCTGCAGTATATTAAAACGCTGGTATAGCATTGAGCTGAAAATGTAAGTGCAGGTACACATCTGTAATATTTCTGCTCCAAATATCTTTATACACTGTTTCTTTATAGCTTATTTTGAAAACACACACCTTAAAGCTCAGTTTCATTTTTGAAGTGTTTAAAATATTTACAGTCCCACGGCTCTGCCTTCTCTTTATTTTTCTTTCTTTCTTTTTTTTTTTTTTTTTTTTTTCTGACAAAAATAAGTGCTCTTTCCCCAGCTGTCAGACCTAAGGAGTCAGTGGTGGTGACAGTGACTGAAGGATTCATTTCTGGGTATGTGAAAGCAATGGAAGTAGCCCTGTGCAAGCCCACAACAGTAAGTTGTCTGAAAACTGAGGAGGCTGTGGCAATGGGGTTGTGTAGGTGTACAGGAGCCCTCACTTCTGGAAGTAGTACTGCATATGACTTGCTGGGACCCAGTAAAGCTGTCTGTGGGAGTGGAAAGCAGTGGGAGGTAGTATTTTTATGTGGAAGACTCATATGGAAAGCGGAGACACTAGTAATGCTGATAATCCCTAATGCTATGGTGACTGCTTCCTGAAGGACAGCTGTACATGAAGTACAACTCTCAGGGCTGTTATCACAGCCTTTCTGAGGCAGGAAATCAATTCACGACCATTGCCAAGTGAAACAACGCTGGCTGCCATTTAACAGCTTTTAATTTGTTAAATGTCCTCACCTTGTCTCAGCTTTTAAGTGCGGATTAAAGTAAAATACAACACATACAGGGAAATCTAGGAAGGGAGCATTGAGAAAAGAGATCATCCAGGCAGCCTGCCCTCTCAGCTCTCTGCCTGTCCAGGTAGGACTGACCCAGGATCTGCCACCATGTTGGAAGTAGGACAGCTCGGGGGGGAGGGGGGGGGAGGGAAGGAGGGAAGGGCATTTATGTGCCTGTACATGTTGCTTGGGCTGACATTTTTAGTGGTGACAGCTGTTAGCGAACACATATGTGGGCCTGTTATGCACAGCCTTGCTGCTTGGCATGATAAATGCTCCAGCCTGCCTACACATGGAGAGGAAATGAACAATGGGCAGTTTTGGAAAGGATGCTCTGCCTTGGGGAAGCTGGAGGGTATGTTTTCTGCTCCTGATGCTTGCACATCTCAAAAACACAAAGAACACACAGTCCATTCACTGCATTTTCCAGGATAAAACTGAGAATTACTTCTGTAAGTGACTTCTTCATAGCTAAGGACTATGCTCATTGGGCTTCTTTCTTCTGTTAGGTGTGCAAAGTAATTTCTGTCTATTTGGAAAAAGACTCAAATATTTTTCTTTCACTACTCTTTCATCACTTTTGCTAGCATCACACAATACCAGCATCCATCTGCCTCCTCTCACCCGGGCATTCACATGTGAGAGTTAATAAAAGGTTAAGTAATACACAGCTGTAGGCTTAGAGAACTACAAAAATGGGTGATTTCACTGGCAAACGATTAAACATATGCTTCAGTAACCTGGATTAATTTCAGTGAAATGGCAATTTCGGTGCTAGGAACCATTTACCTTTACGGATCTCGCACAATTACATTAGGGCTGAATATAGACACAGGAGATCAGAGGGAGATCTTAAACACTGGAATTGCTGCTGTCGGTGTAGGCTACTTGGCTGGCACCCTGCGGACAGCACAGTCACCCCGAGACCGGGAGGGGAGTTAGGGGGGGTGGCAGGATGCAGATCTGACCCAGCATCTTGGAGTTGACGATCACATTCCCGGGCCGCGGCAATAAGGGAGAAAAAAGATGCGCTTGGGGAAGACGACCGTCTTTGGCCACAAAGTTACCAGCTTCTCAGTTCCAGGGAGCAGGGAGAGAGGATGGTCCCCCTCATCTGCCCAGCCGGGACCACCCTACCGGTGACACACCGCGACGGAGGGTCCCGCGGCCGCTCTCGGTCGAGGCGCAGCGGTGCGGCCGAGGAGCCCTAGCGCCCCCTCGCCGCCCCCCAGGGGCCACCCCCGACCCCCAGCGCCCCGCGGCCGTAGGGGGGCGCCGGGGGTCGGCGGGGCCGGGCCAGGCGTCGGGGCGGCGGCGCGGGGGAGCCGCTAGTGGCGACCGAAAAAAAAAAATCGTTTCCTTCCGGAGCGGCGGCGGCGGCCGCGACTTCCCCGGCGCGGCTCGGGGACCGGCGGCGGCGGCGGCGCCCTCCGGGGTGAGGCGCTCGGAAGCCGCGGAGGAAGGCGGCGGAGCGGCGAGCAGCGGGGACCAGGGCGGCCGCCGCCGCCGCCGCCGCCGCCGCCGCCGTGTGGAGGAGGCAGAGCGGTGGGAGGGGCGGGGAGGGACCAGCCGCGGCGGTGACAAGGTGCCAGCGGAGCCGAGGGGCTGCCGCTAGTGCTCCACCCGCCCGCCCGGAGAAGTTTGCCTCGGGAGCAGCGCGGCCGCCCGGGCCGCCGCGGCGGGGCAAGGGAGGAGCGCCGAGAGCCGCCGGCCCGGGCCGGGGGTCGCCTCCGTCGGGACGCGGCGAGGGGACGCCGCCCCAGCCGCGCCATGGCAGCGCGGTCCCGGAGACCCTGGCTGAGCGTGGTGCTGGGGCTGGTTCTCGGCTTCACCGCCGCCTCCTGGCTCATCGCCCCCAGGGTGGCCGAGATGAGCGAGAAGAAGAGGCGCGGCGCCAGCCTCTGCTCCTACTACGGGCGCTCGGCGGGGCCGGGGGCGGCCGGGGGCGCCGCGGCGGCGGGCGGGCAGCAGGCGGCTGCGGCGGTGCTGGGCGGCACGGGCGTGAGGAGCAGTCCCTGGGCGGAGGAGGGCACGGTGTCCAGCCCCGCTGGCGGCGGGGAAGGGGAGCCGGAGGAGGAGGAGGAGGGCGGTGAGAAACGGAGCGGCCGGCCCGGCGGCAGCCACAACGGTAGCGGGGACTGGGGGGACGCGGGGGGCTGCGCCAAGCCCCGCAACTTCCTCTACGTGGGGGTGATGACGGCCCAGAAGTACCTGGGCAGCCGGGCGGTGGCGGCCCAGAGGACGTGGGCGTCCTCGGTGCCGGGCCGCGTGGAGTTCTTCTCCAGCCAGGGCTCCGCCGCGCCCCCCGGGCTGCCCCCGCTGCCTGTCGTCGCCCTGCCCGGCGTGGACGACTCGTATCCACCGCAGAAGAAGTCCTTCATGATGCTCAAGTACATGCACGACCACTACCTGGACAAGTACGAGTGGTTCATGCGGGCGGACGACGACGTCTACATTAAAGGTGACCGCGGGCGCCCCGACGGCCGGAGGGACACGGGGAGGGAGAGAGGAAGGCGGGGGAGCCCCGGGGAGGCGGTTCGCGGTCCTCCGTGGGCGTGGGATACGGGTGCTCCGGGCGTGGGATCTTCGGGGATGCTCCGCCGTGGGTCCCGTCCCATCCTCTCGGGGAGGCGCCACCGGGAGCCGGGCTCGGCCCGAAGGCTTCGGTTTGGTGCCCCGCGGAAATCACCGCTCGTAAAAGTTTTCAGTTGGCCCGCTGGCACCGTAGCTAAGCCGGCGCAGCCCAAGAACGGCGACTTGTAAAGCTGGGGGTGTGCTTCGCGGCGGCGAAGTGTCGGCCCTGACGCCGTCAGGGGTTTTGTTGCAGTGCTAGGAAGGATGTTCTGAAACCTGCTTCCTTTTGGCGTGTGCTTGCTGCTGCAAGGAAAAAGGTTGCATTCTGGTAATAAGAGCAAAATCGCTGTTGTGAAATATACTGTTGTTAGGTTAAAAAAAATAAAAAACAGAGGCTGTAAGCACAAGCCTAGGTCAGGGGCATTGTGCGAATTGTTGGAAGTTAACTTGAGGTAGCTACAAACTTGCCTATTTGTCACTTGGTTTGTCTGAATCATTTAATAGACTGCTTGTTTGTCAGCTGTCATTCATCTGTGAACTACACACACACACACAAACGTACATGTGTTTGGCTGAAGAAGCAAAAGGTGTCACCGTTTCCTTGGGGCTCATTTCCAAGTTGTAGAAAACCTCTCTTTAACTGGCTCCAAGCTAAGCCTATCCATGAACTCTGAATTTCAAGTAAATATTAAATCGCAGGTTCTTATAAAAATAGGTAAGCTGTGTGAAGGAAAAGAGTGTAAACAATGTAGCACTATACATAGTTTGGAAAATGCCTGATTTTCACCAGGATCCTAGAGGAAGTACAGGAAATTATTCTGTATCAACCTTATACTACTTAATTTAGGTTTGTTATTGTCTTTACAAAAATCAATCATATTAAAAGAACCTGACACTTCCCCTCACTCTCCTCTTTAACCTAGAACTATATTGACAAATTGCTGCTCTAGGGAGTTCTAAACAAGCAGGGGACTGTTGTCCATCAGTATTGGTTGAACAGGACAAGGTTTTGATCATATTCTCTCTTTAGGCTGAATGAAAATGCCATTGAAATATCATTGGGGATATTAATTTAAACAATAACAAAGTCTGAGAAATGTAATATTGTTCAAGGATATTTTCAATTAGGGATAGAATACTGCATTGGAAGTCGTTTCCTGTGATAGTCTGAAGTGCCTCTTGCATTAAAAAAAAAAAAAAGTTAGGGATGGAGGAAAACAGATGACTGGCAGTATAGACAGAGAAATAACAGTAATCTTTTATCTTTCTCAGGTGAAAAATTGGAGGAGTTTCTTCGCTCATTGAACAGCAGTAAACCTCTGTACTTGGGACAGACTGGTCTGGGCAACATTGAAGAACTCGGAAAACTGGGTCTTGAGCCTGGAGAGAATTTCTGCATGGGAGGGCCAGGAATGATCTTCAGCCGGGAGGTCCTCAGAAGGATGGTGCCACACATAGGTGAATGCCTTAGGGAGATGTACACCACTCACGAAGACGTGGAGGTGGGAAGGTGTGTCCGAAGGTTTGGAGGAACACAGTGTGTTTGGTCATATGAGGTAAGTAACAGTATTTGTTGCAAGGTGGTGTTTGTTTACAGGGTTTTGCATCTTGCAATGTAAGTAGCTCTATCTGCCATCTATTTCCACCAAAATTATGCTTTAATACATGCATCAGAATGTAAACTGCAGACTGCAAGGAAAAGAAAAAAGGAAAACAGCATCTTGCTGCAAGCATATTTATTTCTGCTTGTATTTTTCAATTTTCATTTGGTGACAGTTACTATAGCTTGTATCTATGAGCAACCATGTTTTAAGTATAGCTATCCTAAAAGTTGCTAAAGCATTACTACCTTTAGGGTTTCTATAGATAATCCTTGGCAGGATGCTGCCATATTAGATGTATGCTGTAAGGGTTGGAGCCCTTTAAAAATTATTTTTGTATGAGCATGTAGCATATCTTTTTCTTCTGCCCCACAGGTTTGTAAAATATGTTTTGGTATTTGAACAGGAATTGCCTGTATTTTCTTAATTATTCAGATGCATTTGAATAGAGTTCCTTATGGGCAAAAGCAGAAATGGGGCTATTTTTTCTCTTGTACAGATACAAAATTTGTTACACTGCCCGTGTCTATGATAGACTTTCAACAGTATTTTACTTAGTGTAAGTAAAAATTTATTACAAACACACACAGTGTAACAAATCTTACTATGCTGAAGTAATTTTTAGAACAAATGACTTCATTCAGTAGCAGCATTTTCTGAAGTAATAAAAATGTGTTGCAGTTCCAGAAAAGTTTGTTTGCAATGCCATAGCTAAAATTCAGGGTTATTTCACTCAAAGTATTGTGGTTAATAGCAAGACTATCTTTGTAGATAAAAATAGACAGCGTGTGCAACTGACAGAAAGGGTGAAGGGTGATAGCTAATATGATGAATAAAATTTTGGTTATTTTGACTGGTTCTTTAATATTAATGTATGCTTGCCCTTATGGCATTACCTCATTAAGCAGGAAAATCATTTAAATGGGCCACTGAAAGAGGTTATGTGCTATTAAAGACAAAAAGACAGAAAAAATAATTGGTTTTGTGCATTAGTGTTTTTTTTCTGAGAGGCCTGGGAAAAGGTGGCCATTTAAGAATGTGTTTGGTAGGCTGCAGTGCATGAATAGTGAATGAACAATAAATCTTGAATAGTTAGTACTTGGTGCAGTTTTTGGGTGTGAAAGTCTTATCCCTTATTCCACTATAGAAGGGTGTTTCTAGAGACTATTTCAACAGCTATTGTAAATTAGAATGTAAAAGTACACCAGTTGCACTATTAGAGCTGGGAAGGTATTAATTGTGCAGATGGGAATCGATGTTGAGCTAGCAGTTCTTAATCAGACTTTTAAACATTGTGCTACACTGGTAGCTTAATCTTACATTCTGATATGTTTGTGCTTTGTCTTTATAAGGTCATTTAAAAATCCTTACAGGCATTCGATGCCTGTAGATCTGTATCAGTAGCAAAAATATGATTCTACATGACAGGATTATTTTGGAAGTTTTTTGTTCTGTTTATTTTTCCTGTTTTGTCTTCTTGGGAGGAATTTTGGGGAAGAGAACAAAAAAGATAACATTATCACCATGATTGTAATTTATTTTGAAGTTGAACATTAGGAAAATTTTGTTCCGGGAATTGAGTATAAGTGAGATAGAAAGTTTGATAGATAGAGCAGAAAAACATGTCTGCTTTTTTCTCCTTTGGAAACTCGAGTTATAGAACTCCCCAGAACCTCAGCTTTTCATGGCAAGATTGGAGCCTGAAAGTTCAAACTTAATGGAACAGGACCATGTGTTTTTATGGGATCTGGAGTAGAGTGACACCAGTCTTGACTGTCAGTTGCTCCTGAGGACCCTATGTCTATATAATGAAGAATGGTAAAGCAAAAGTAAACTAATGTTTTAGACGTTTTAAATAGCAGTTTCTCATTTCTGGCTAGTATTTCAGTCTGTTAGAAGAATCTCTAACCTTGTTGCCTGTGCAACAGATCCTCCAGAAGATGCAGATGATTAAGACAAAGCTGCTTAGAGTGCTATCCTAGTATTAAATCTGAGCGAAGTAGGGTATACTGGAGAGAGAGAGAGCAGCCCAAACCTAGCTATTTTGAAGCATGAAAAATGGATGATTCTGATCTGTATCAATTTAGAGATGATATGGAACAGACCAAAAGTATTGCAGGCCACTTTATTGATTTACTTAAGATTGCTGTTTTAAAATACCTACACTTCATATATAAAAGAACCTTGAAATATCAAGTTATTTGAGACATACATTTTGCAAGAGTCTTTTGGAACAAATTTTATTTTTGCTATGATGCAGAGCTGCAAATTTAATATTTTGGTTTCAGAAAAGCTCTGGATATTCTGATAAACCAAAGGATCCTCAGGTTCAGTTCATGCTTGGGCATAGTTTCATCCCCTTGTGTTGTGAAGCTGGTTGCTTAGTGCGGTCTGAACAGATTACAGAATTGCAAATTGTTAAATTAGACTGTGATGGGGCTTTACTTTTTCCCTAGGTTATTGAAACTCTCACTTTATTCTTTTCCATCACTGTCTAAGATCTGCCACACTGTTTTGGTGCTAGGAGGGGAATTATTTTTATAGGAGTATGTGCAAAACCAAAGATTGTAGCTTGGGCATTCTGCATAATCAGTTCCAAATTCATCTTGAAGTCTTCTTGTTGTATTGAAATATTAAACTGAGACCTGCTGAACTGCAAGATTTTTCTGACCATCACTGCTTTCAGGAGGGTTTTGGGTCTTGCATGACTGATAGAAAAAGTAGAAACAGTTCCATTCAGATTCACAGAAATAGAAAAACTGTAGAAAAGTTAAATCTTTGTTGTATCATGTTGTTACTAGATTTCTTTCCCAAGAAACCGAAAATCTCTTTTTGGTGAGGATAAAAGAAAATTGAAAAAAATAAATAAAAGAACTCCTGAGAAAACCTGAGGTGCTTGATCTTTGACAGGTCGCTGTGGTGATATAGGTTTGCCTGGCTGCCTCTCAGGCTTAGTTCTTTTTTTGTGTAGAGATACAGCAAGTATGGTGTAATTGCTTATATGCATATGCTAGTTTATATGCTTATACTGGGTGGCAAGGAGAGGGCTACAACTTTGTTTTTGTTTTCTTCTGGTTTTGTTTAAAAATATTTTTTCCATTGGAATGAACAGGAAAAGAAGAGGTACAAACCCACAGTGATCCGCTCTTGCTCTGAGAGTAATTTTCTAGAGCTTAATCCTAACTGTGTTCAGTTGGAAGCTGGCTCTGAGGCATGGTTTTCCATGCACCACGTCTTATGGCTGAAGTGATCCATCTCGCTCTCTCTCCTGATAGGGCTCCTCCACTTTAAATTAGTCATCAGATTGCTGGGAAATTAAGCTAATGACAGTGTTTCTCAGCCACTTGTGTAGAGTGGAGGAGGCACAAGCCTGCCCTGGGGCTACGATTCAGCAGATGCCCCCAGTCAGTGTTACCAGTGGCTGGGCCTGAGGGATGATGGCTGCCCACAGTGGCCATCCTGTGCCACACCACTGTGCTATGTGGGCTTGTGGTGGGCAGGGCTGGGGGTGATCTGCACAAACCCCTACCTGATGGAGGAACAAAGGGGTGATGGTGCTGGGGAGTGACCAGGGAGGACAGTGACGTGGTGCCTGCATTGGTAGCAGTTTATATGCAGCTGGCCGAGAGGAAAAGCTCAACCGTGGTCTAGCTGCAGAGCAGTGCCCAACAGCCTGGTGGGGGCTTTGTGCTGTGCACAAGTCATTTCCTTCCTGCTTTGTACACAAAATCTGCCTTTGTTCTGATGTGTTTCTTAACTGATTCTATAGTTGTGGTGATGCAAGGTTTATTACACCTTTAGCAAATAGGGTGTAATGTAATAGCGTGTAAAATGCCTCTCTGAAAAGTCTTTGTGCTGTTTTTTCATGTGTTAACAACTTTTGCTTCCCCAAATCAATAATAATAGAGATTAAAGAGGGCCTTCTGTTTTCTCAGAGTCCATATTTCAATTGAGCATCTCTCCTCCACTAATTTTGAAGCCTAGAAATGCTTTTCTGTGAATGAAGAGGCTAGCTTGGTGTTAGTGACTCATACTTGTTTTATTCACTGGAAAACAAAAATATCGTTAAAAAACTGAGATTGTGTTTCTTGCTTTGCATTTTAGGAGGCCCTTTACTCTTGGTTATTTGGGAAAAAAAAAAAAAAAAAAAAAAAGTCTGGTTGCTTTTTCCTCCCACCTTCCTTTTTATTTATGTGATGTTTCTGGTTTCAAAAGATGGTTTTGTAATTTGTAACCTAAGTGTATAAAAGATTAAATAGTGTACTTCTACAAAAGGACAAACTAAAATGCAAGTCATAAATTAAGTGGCTGTAACAATTCTAGCAGAAATCAAACAGTGTCAGTGTATAAATACTGGCTCTCAGCAAAGCAGAAGGATTTTTTTTCAGAAACTGAAAAATGCCAAAGCAACACAAACAGATTTGAAGACCATTCATCGACATAGTTGGGACACTTAATGTAATGCTAATTTTGTAAGGCTTTTCTTTTTGTAGTCTTTTTCCCCTTTCCAGAGGAGGAAATATGCATTAAAGCTACATTCATACAAAATGTCTCATATATTTTAAATCTTTTGGTAATGCGTTCTTTGATACTTGAAAAAAGTTTTACTTTGACTGTACATGCAAGCAGCCTACATTAATGGCTGTTTGCATTTTCCTGTGGTCTTTTTCTTTCTACAAAGTACTATGAAAACTATAGAAAGAATAGTCTCAGTAGTTAAACTTTTTTTTTTTTTTTTTTTAATAAAACAGATCTTTAATATCCTATTTGTTGTTGATTCCCAGTATTTACAGCAATTATCCTGTGAAAATGTCTATTTAGATCAAATCACTTGCTCAAAAGGTTCCATTTACAGTGCAGCTGGCACTGTGACTGTCTCCTGAGCTTCTGGAACCCTTATAAGACATCTTCTGCTTCCTCTGAAAGTACTTTACCTCACAGACAAACTGTGAGTTGAACATGACATCAAACAGAGGCATTAGTGTTATATTTGCCATTGGTGGAGATAAGATGGTGTTTGGCCATTTGGGTACTGGCATGCTCCATCTTGAAGCAGCAGTACCCATACTTACACTTTGATTTTGGGCAGCTACATTTAATAGTAACATAAATGTAATGATCGTGTTAAAAAAAAAAAAAAGAAAAAAAGTGTAGAATGTGCTATCAGTGATCCTTGAATAACAGTTCATGAAATAGTGAATCATTAAGATTGTAGCAGCATCTCTGAGGGCATGAGGAGAGGAAAAGGATGATCACAGAGACCTCAAAACTATTTGCATAAATGGCCAATTACCGATACAGAATTGTGTATCTGCTCTCTTAACTACTTGTTATTAAAAGCTCCCTCATTACAGCAATGTTAATGGTAGTTATCAAACTTGATAACTTTAATATGATCCTCACCTGGTTGGAAAAGTGAGTTTTATTTCCATACCATTCCATATCATTATCCATATAATTATTCATCTCCATACCATTCCATACGTACAAAGTTTCTGTGTGTACATTATATGAAGGTCATTAAATGTATATGTTATTGCAATAATCATAGTGCTGACATTGGGTCATTCCTCTGTTGCCCCACATCATCCTGCAGGGTCATCTTGGCTGGCAGTTGGGAAAGTTCAAGATGAGAAACCAGTTGTGCCTTGTACTTAAACTTATTGGGTGTCTTCTGTTTTTACCCATGTGGCTCAGTAGGACAGCAAGAATTGGAGAGCCTAGTATTTCTGCTGTGAAGGATTCAGATGGTGCTACCCACAGCCAACACAGAGGCATGTGTTGGCACGCACAAGGCCACAGCTGTGGCGTCTTCAGTGGTGGAGGACGTGAGCTACAGAGCCAAGTGCTGAGGGGGCTTTTTCTCAGCCTGGTGAAGAGTTTGCTGTTCATAGGCTTCTGGATTGTTTGAAAATTGGATGTCCTGTCTTTCTGGCTGTGCCCCAATGGGAAATACTGTTCAAGGTTTTTTTGGGGTTGACACCTGTGTAGTTCTGACTTCCAGTGCTGACTTTCCAAGGTGCTAGCAGACATGTTTGTGCGGTTTAATGTCCATGATGTGAAAACTCTGTGGGTGCCTTCCTTGTAACGTTTTCCTCTAAGATGCCAGCAGGTATTTATATGCAGGACTATGTGGGCTAGCTAACAGCTCTCTAGTCTGTTTTGAATGTTTGTACATTTTAAAGGTTTTCCTCTTAAAGAATAAGACCCTTTTTTTGAATTACCAAAGCATCCCACAGACAAATATGATGAAAAAAATGAGGAAAAGTTCCAAAATGATTTCAAATTGTCTTTAGTTGTGTATATGGGTATTGTGAATCATTTCTCACCCTACGCAGCAATTTAATCCTAAATATGTTCAACTTTTTCTCATGTTTGCTCTTGTTTTATTGGAAATGTATTCTCAAAACTTCTGTGCAATTGGTATATTTTAATGATATCTCCATAAAAGTCTAGTGCAGAAGGCTAGCTTTTAGTGTGTTTAAAAATAGTGTTCAATATGAGACAATGCAATTGTGATGCAACTATTGTAACAGTCATTGCATTTGAAACCATCACATCAACCCTTTTGACAGTGCCTGAATGTGACCATTATGCAAGGAATAAGCTTGATTTTTAAACATCGGCTTACAGGTGAAGAACTTGCCTGGTTTAGGGTCAAGAGTATATTCAGCACTGTAAGTGAATCCATGAAACAAAGCACTGGGAAACCTTGACATGTTTACATTTTACCTTGAAATTATTTTCTGCCTTTTACCTTAAAATCAAATAAATCAAAACACACGCACGGAAAGCAGTATTTCCTAAAGGTATTCCTAGAATTTTCTTTGTTTTCAAAATCTTGTTATTTCCATGGTGTTCTGAAGTATAAACTTCCCTTCCACACTTACAAGTTTATTAGTCATACTTTGACAAAATGTTTTGTTTGATTGTATTGCTTGAGCCTTTTTGGAGACGAGTAGTATGTTGCAGACTTAATAGGCAAAGAGTATGGAGTTGAGCAAAGTGTGTGTGAGCAAAGCCTGTTTTTACTGGTAGTGCATTTTTTAGTATGATAGTAATTAACATGATAATAAGAGTCTCTGCTCTTGCTCTCTCCCTTCTCCCGGGGTTGGTAAGTTTTCATACATTTTCTAGGCTTTTTTTTTTTTTTTTTTTTAATACCTCTTTCTGTCCAGACTTGAAAATCTCTCAAAGGTAACTTTTTCTTTCCTCCCCTGATTGTAACCCCCATGTAACTCCCATGATTGTAACCCTGATTGAAACCCCCATGTGAGGTTTCCAACTTCACATCCTTTGATAAACTCAGAATACTAAGATTCTGCTGAAATAGAAAATGCTCAGAAAGAAACTGGAAGCTGTGAAATAGAAGAACTAAACAAACAAGCAAACAAAATCCCCTAATGTTTCCATAAAAAAAAAAGTATTTGAAATAAGCACTAATTAAACATACTTATAGTTACTTTGATATTTCATTAGACATAAAAATAGGATATGGGTCTTTTTTTTTAGAAGAATAAGCTTATAAGACACTTTTCCAGTTCTCTATGTTTCTTGGGAGTTCTCTGCAAAGTAGACCAATAGGCATAAAGTGTAGCTGTATTATTTTAGGTGTTTATTCATTCTGTGGTTCTTACAAAACTGGTTTTCCACCTATTTTCAGTTGTGCTTTTTGTTTGTTTGTTTGTTTGCTTGTTTTAATGAGAAGGTATATTTTAAGTCATTTTCTTATATGCTGCTGTAATACGTTTTTATTTATGTATTTTGTTTCTTTATGTAACATTTAATATTTTTAATATGCATGTGTTAATTTACAGTGTAGCAAGAACTGCTGAGCTTTGAAGAATTTATTCAATTTGTCCAGTATTGGCTAATGTTTTAAGCTCAGGGTTAGTCCACAGGTTAGTTACTCTTTAGTACATATTTGAAACTGTACAACAAATAAATGTATAGTTCCACATGAGTATTCTTGGCTTTCTAGGCAGAAATCTTGGCTTTCTAGACAAAAATCTTTTCTAAGTGTAATAACACTTAGAAAAGATTTTTGTCCTTCCTTGGAGAATTCTTTTAAAACATACCTATACTTCAGGAAGCAAAGGACTTCTTAAATTAGAGGTATAATTTCAGGAAATTCTGGAGGAGGATAAGCAGCCTGGTAACTGACACAGACTTTGTGAATGCTATTTTATATATAATTTAGCCTTGAAACAAACCTATGACGGTGAAGGTTACCTTTTCATTTATTTTAACTGAGTGCTTTGGAGTCACATTTTCCACAGTCATTTTCCATATTGCTTGGAGTTTCTCTTTGGTAAATTAACCATTTTAAATGTTAAAAAATAAAAATAAAAAAATCAGAAAACATCTAAAATAAGTCTCTTCTGGAATGTGCTAGTTTAACTAAGCAGTTACAATATTGATGACTAAACACAAAACAGACAGAACAGACTTTTTTTTAAAAAAAAAAATCAGATTGGAGTGAAATATGATTTAGAAACTTGCAGCATTTTAATAATTTTCAAATAGGGTTAAATTTGTGCCTCTGGTGTTTTTTTCCTTTTTTTTTTTGGTATACTTGAAACTCTGATTTTGCATTTTCAAGATTGCATTAAATTGCATTTGTGTACCTAGCTTTTTTTTCCTTTTTAATTTTTATTTATTTTTTTAACAACTAGTCAAGAGCAAGTTAACATGTGAACATGTGAAGGCTAACTCATTTGCTTGTGTTAGAGCAAATGTGTGTTCATGGTGCCCTTTCTGGGTATGGCATGTGTAAACGAGCTCCTTAATTTCCTACTCCTGGGATGAAAGCAGATGTACTAAAGAAATAAGTACGTTTATACAAAGCTACAATGCAGAGGAAGTACGCATGGCCTTAACATGAGCTGTACGTTGTAAATCTTTTTGTGCAGGAATACACATTTGTATGTACATATGCATACATTTAAAACTTGTGCCTGGTTGATAGCCAAACTCCCAAGGGATGTAAGTTAAGCTTCTTCAGAGCTTTTAAGCTGTGTTTCTATGCATTTATTGCAGTTTTGCTTCTGTAAAGCTTAGGAATTTAGCTTTCAGTTTGTTCTTCATTTCTCTTCATAGTTACATCAGTGCCCTTCTGTCCTTTATATATATGTATTTTTGCTTCCAGCTTCAATTTAACTTAGCTTTTCAGCTTTTCATTTCCCTTGGAAGATTTTTTTTCCAGCTACAGACAGCAGTGTACCAACTATCAAATAACTTTACATCAACAAAGAGGACTATCTTACGGACCAGTTCTTATCCTACCATAAGTGTACAGCTTCCTATTTTTGATTATGATAAAACTCAGTGACTTTTTCTGCAACTTTATATCAACTTCGGGCAAAATTTGCTAAAGTGTGTGAATCTTAGTTCCAGAAGCCAAGGGATTTAGCTAGGATTGAAGTAGCTGATGACAAAATTGTTAGGAAAGTTCCCAACTTGGCAAATTAAACAGTTTATTAAATGTTCTTAATAGAGTTTTTAACAGTTTTTAATTTTTGTTTGTTTGTTTTTTAAATAACGTTAGGTATATGTCTATCCTGCTATAACAAATAAAGTCAGGTGTCATTTTGGATTCCTCTTTTCTTGTACTTGACATTTCTATAATTGAAAATATTTTTCTTCCTGTGCTATGGGGAAAATAGTTGCACCTATTGAAGGTAGTCACCTGGAATGAAAGGACAAGAATGCAAAATACTGTAAAACACAAAAAAAGTATTTTTTCTTATCATTTTGATATAGTAATTTTGGTAACTGTATTTTTACTATATCCAAGAGGTCTGTGTAAGTATATGTACTTCCGAGTCTCTTAGCCTTCGTTTTTAGTGTAATAAGCCTAGCTACAGATTTTCTTCTTAATTCCTGTCCACATTGTACTGTTGGCACGTATACTTGGCGGTGACAATCTGCCATGGGAGGCAGATCCCAGAGACATACCATCTCCCTGGAGCTGAAGGGACAGTGGCTGGATGTCTATCTACAGTGTGCTGCTCCTTAGTGGTCCCAGCCCAAGCTTCCTACCTCACCAGTGGAAGAATTCAGTAGTGATGGTATTCACTACTCCATTCACTAAACTCCATTTAGTTTCACATGATGGAGAAGCACGAGAGGGACATCTTTGAAGAAGGTAGGTTAACTGATTCATGGTGTTTGGCATGTTAGAAAATGGCTTCTGTGAATCAGTGCCTCATGATTGGGAGTTGTATCCTCATAAGACTTCTCTCATGAGTTTTTGGCTTAAAGTAGGGTGTCAGTAGGGTTTTCTGTGTGTTGTGTGTGTTTAGATGTGTGTACGTTTGTATGTGTGTATTTTTAAAAATACCGCAGTTTATTGCTGTTTGCCTTTTTGCTCCACTTTGAGCACTGATTAATCAAATGGACCATCGGATTTATGTCATTTACCTTGTTACCAGCTGTTTCTGGAAACTGATTATTAATAGAGTAATGATAAGCAATTGTTGTATACAGGTAACACCTGGGAGTATAGGAACCTCACCCACGTGTGAAAGTCTAGTAATGGAATCTAGAATTGAGTTGTTATGTTTCTATTGACCATTCTGGTTTTCCATAACATGAATGTGTTTTGCTAGTTCATTGAGGAATGTGAAAGCACTTATGCTCCCGTATTGATCTGAATAGGATTTCTATTAACTGTGGATGCTTTTGATAAAATGATGATAAAAGTTCATTAGTTCAGAAGAGGAAAATATACTTGAGGCCCTGAGAACAACCATGTTAAATACCTAAGAATGTTCTTAGATATTCTATTCTATGTTATTCTTAGTATAATATGTATTTTTAAAAAAATCATATACCTTTTTCATATTTCTGAACATTGGTGATGCTTAACTTTAACATTTGAAAATACACATCAATATTTCTTCAGGTAACTCCAGAAGGGCAGGAGTTTCCCTTTAGGATGATTTAAAATAACAGTGCCATTGATAATTGGAATGTTTAGTTTAGTATTAAACTTATAATTTTAGTAAAATAACTTCATTGTTTATTTTCCATTGCTAAACATCAATTTGAGACCTACTGTTTTCCTTTGAAAATATTTTATTTGGAGGTCTTGCATTAAGTCTGTAGAGAGAACAATGGAAACAAAATACTTGATAATTCACCGGGTTTAATCTTCATCTTCAGTGTAGGTACAGTTTGTGGTCTTTAAAACTTGAAAGAAAATAAAAGAAGATGCTAGGTAGGGAGATGGGGAAAGGAATGAACTTTTCTTTCTTATTTTTATTCGATAGTTTATGTTTAGCCATAATTACATTAGTCAGCTTGGTCAAAATGAGTCGTTCTCTGCAGACTAGATACTACCCTATACAAATTAAATAACTATTTTCTTCCTTATCACATCCATTATGGTCATAGAGGTAGGTAACTGAAATACTTACTAGATTAGGGATTTTAGTTATATGTTAAGAGAAGATTTAATGACTAGTATGAGGACAGAATCATGTGTCATTGCTCTGTTATTATTTTAAATGGTTTCAAGAAAAAAATCTGTATGTTTTATAGTGTAAGTGTTACACTTTGTTCTCTGGAGGTAAATACATTATAAGGAGAGTTTCAGTAGAGCTTTGTTGGCATCTATTCATCAGTACAGATGAGAAAACAGAAATACTATCATATTTAACCAGTTGATATTTCCACTGACTCACACATTCTGAGGAAATACTTAAGAGAATTTAGTGCTTCTTTTTATGTTTTCTAATTGTTTAAGAGCTAATTGGTTGCTGAAGGACAACTTGGCTACCTGATGAAAGAAGCCAAATTTTTCATTTGGGTGTTCAACTTACGTTGGTGTTAGTGACTAGATTTACTGTTTTCTAGGACTGTGTTCTGATGTGTTTCTGATGAGATGTATTCTGATGTCGATTACCCTAAAATGTGTGTATTGGAGCTTTGGTCTGAGTACATGTTTATAAGTCTTCTGTTTTGTAGCTTTTTTTTTTCTTCTTCTAAAGTTAACTCTATTATAAACAAAGCTTTTATTCTAGTGAAATTATTTTGTTGCTGTAAGATGTTACTTGCTTTCAGCTTCCCTGGAAGCTGAACTGAGGACTGAGAATATTTTTTAAAAATATAATTATGCTTAAATATATCATATACTGTTTGTAGAATGTGTTTATACACATAGCAGCTCTTTGCTCTGCTGGGTACACAAAACTAACACAGAAATGACTCTTATATAGTATTTCAGGGAAAAAAAATAAGTACCATCAAAAATCATCAATTTATAACCATAACTCATGTGTTTCTTTTTTCCCTTCCATTTAAATTATAGAGATTTTTCCTCCTTTTCTGTCTTAGATATATTAAAATGAAAGGTTTACCAAAGAAAGGTTTTACTGACTTCGATGAATAAAATCCAACCTTTAAAATTCTGCTGTGTCAGTGCTTGGAGTGCAGTATTGAGGTATTTGTATTATTTTAGTGCTTTTGTCTTTTATTTATTTGTTTGTTTGTTTGTTTATTTATTTATTTATTTATTATATATATTCTCTATTAAAGCACACAGACTTTCCAACATATTTTCAAAATAAATGAGATAACCCTTTCAGCTCTCAGATTTACTGATACAGGATTTATTTTATACCTCTTGGGTTGAATTGCTTTGTAGCTTTTACACCTAGAGATATGTTCTATCTCTTCACTTGTGGAACTGAAAGGTCTCTCCTGGGAATACTTTCAATTCTTCATCTAGTACAAGTATAACTTCCCAGCATTCCTCTTTATAAACATATTGTACTCCCTCTAAAATAGTAGGGGTTTTTTACCTATGCTATGCCACTAAAATACTTTTATAAAAATCTGATTGCTTTAATAAGTGGCTATATTACTTTCACTTTTAACTGTTTTACGACAAATATGCAGCCATATGTTCTTGTACCATTTTTTTTTCATTAATATTTTTTTATCTATTTACCTTAGAAAGCCCTTGCTTCTTGCCTTGTACTTATCCCTTCATACTCATAAATACTGCAGACCTTTTATTTGGCTAGGCACAGATCTGTGCTTTTTGTTCCTCTTCTTCTCCCAGTAACCCTTCTTTTCATCTGCCTCACTTTTTTTTTTGCTAAATTTGTGATCAGGACCAGGTATAGATAGTACTGTATATGAGAAATCATCAACTTTTACAATGACACACAGTATTTCTTTTACTGGAAACAGCTTCAGTCCTGCTACTTAGATTTATATTTATCATTTATAAGGCTTCATCACACTGTACATTCATTGTCATTCTGCATTTGGTTGGTACCACTAGGTCAGTGTCATCTTCAGCTATTTTCAACCGTTGAGCTTCTGACTAGAATAATATTTTACTTATGTTAAAATTAACCAGTATTATAACGCTCATTTATTAGTATAATAATATCATATGTTTAATCCTGCTGTGACTGGAAAACTGTGCTTTCATAAACTTGATGCTGTATCAGATAAAAATTCAATTTTCCCATATAAAGTGAATTTGGTTGGGTAGCTTTACCAGGCAAGGGCAGGGCAGACACTGTGGCAATAGAAGGGGTGATGTGCAGCATTGTGTGATCACATTCCACATGGAAAATGCTCACAGTTGTTCCAAGTCTACTTGTACCTCCTGGGAGAGAAATGATTAGTGAGTAAGAAAGATTTCATCTTGCAAAGAGTTTAATCACACATGATGTGAATTGTTAAGTGCTTTCATTCTAGCTAAAGGAAGCTGTTCAGTACATCTTACAGGAAAGTTGCCTTTTGGTCTTTATCCTCTGTGATTTGCCATTTTCCTTTTAGATGTTTGTTGCAGAAAATCCTGCAAGTCAACACATAACGTACTCTAGATTTCCAAAGGATCTGAAACGATTGTCTTTGAATGCTGGACTTTGTTTTTAAGCTAGTTACTTGAATCTAAAGCTGAATATCTGGGGTAGATAAACTTGCAGTAATTTCCAATTTGTGCATGTGTGTATGTAAATATATATGTGTCTGCATATATTTATAGATAGATACTATAACTATCTTAAGAGAGCAAGACAGTACTTTTTAATGTGAAAGCTTAAGTTAATTTCCTGGAAATGTCAACAATGAAGTAAAGACTTATTTTAAAATAAAATTTTGGTTATGTTTGTAAATATGTTCTTATGAAAAGAAGGACTCCGTAAATGTGGTGTTTTCAAGATTAAGGGATTTCAAGAAAATGGTATATGTATGGTGGAAATCACCTCTTGAAGATTCATCATTTAAGAAAGATGTTTCAACATCATTCAGACAGGATGGATGAAGTAAAATGCAAAATGAAAGGTTCAGGTGCCGAATGGGTATATTCTGCAAGTTTTCAGCTTTAGCTTTCATAACGGCACTTAGCAGTGCTTTCTGTCTATGTTGAGCGTGCGTTTCTTTTACACAGGTTGACTGACTATTCTGAAGAAATGTGCCAGCATGTCATTCTGTAGCTATCATGAGATTAAAGTGATTTCCAAAGATAATGAACCCTTAATCCGAGACAACAACATAAGTTATATGTATGTGTGTGTGTATATATATATATTCTTCTCCAATTATTATCTTGAATGTCTTTTTAGAAGTTGTGGATGCCCTGTCCCTGGAGGTGTTCAAGGGCAGGCTGGATGGGGCCCTGGGGCCTTGGCCAACCTGATATGAGGGGTGACTTCCCTGTCTATGGCAGGGGGTTGGAGTTAGATTATCTTTAAGGTCCTTCCCAACCCGAGCCATTCCATGATTCTATGATAGGGTGTACATCATTATATTCAAGTAATCTCTGATCCAGTGCTGAGGCCAGTACAGCAAAATCTTTTTTTTCTTTTCTTTTTTTCTTTTTAAAAAACTTAATAAAGTAAAACTTGTTTATATAACTGTATAGATTATTTTTCAACTGACAGTGGATGAGTTGTTTCAAAAATAATTCAAGCATAATAGGATTGTTCTCATTCACATTTAGCAACAAACATTTAAATTAGTGTAATGAAATTCATTTAAATATGTATTCAATAAAAATATTAATGTATGAGTATGTGAAACAGTTTAGCCTTTGTCTTTAGTGTCGATTTTTTTGAAGTGTGAGTAAGTTATACACAAATTTGCAGATGACGCTACATCATCTTAAGAATGCTTAAGGAAATAATAAAGTCATTCAGAAGCTTTTATCAGATTCCACCCCAGGAAAAAGTCCAGTCATGGTTTGGTTGTAGTTATTTAAATTTAACTTTGTGTTTATATTTTTTAAATTAATTCCTAAAAATATGAAGTTAATTTATTTATACAAAGTTATTTCTAGCATTGCTTCTTCAGAGCTTTTCAGCTTCAGTAATTAGTAAATATATGTGTGTTAAATCTCGTGTGTACTTATATTTCTTTAGCAGCTCAGATCATGCCTTCATCTTGAGGTTGGCAATTAATTAATTAATACGAAGCAGCAAACAACTCAGTCTGTGTAGCATACAAGTGGCCTACTTCTGCTAACTCTGTCAGCTTTCTTGGAAGAAAAATGTTAATTTCTGCAGAACCCAGATTTTCCTAAGTAAATAAATCAATTTTAGTTGCAGACCTAAAGCTGGCTGTGGTGTCATTTTGCCGTGATCTCTGTTACACGCTGCTACATCTTTAAGTATGAAAATGTTTATTGGTATTAGAATGGTGAGAATAGTCGTAAGACTCTAGGGAAGCTCTCGGTTTCCATAACATGTATAGGTGCTAAAGCTGCTATCCACTACAAGTTGTCTGATCTGAGCAGCCCACCTGTTCACTTTGCTCTGATCAAAATCCCCATCCTGTTATATATTTTTCCTGTAGCTGCAGTAGGAAGTCTGGCTTGTGGGCCAGGTACAGCCTGTGAGTTTGTCATTGGCATAAATGGCTTTTTTGTGTTTTGCTTTTGAGGAGCACAAAAATGTTGTCTTCTGCAGTACGTTTCCTCCCATGCGGTCCATATGCAGGGAAGGAGCAGTCTCCGTTCTTGCCTCTAATCATAGAGTGTTAGAATGGTTTGGATTGGAAGGGACCTTAAAAATTACCTAGTTCAAACCCTTCACCAGACCAGGTTGCCCAAAGGGCGATCCAGCCTGGCCTTAAACCCTTCCAGGGATGAGACATCCACAGCGTCTCTGAGCAACCCATTCCAGTGCCTCACCACCCTCAGTAAAGAGAAGGGATCGCATTTAGCCTCTGTCTTGGGAAGTTTCTTCAGT
Source organism: Heteronetta atricapilla (assembly GCA_011075105.1). Classification (NCBI taxonomy): domain Eukaryota; kingdom Metazoa; phylum Chordata; class Aves; order Anseriformes; family Anatidae; genus Heteronetta; species Heteronetta atricapilla. The sequence goes on along the minus strand of CM021763.1, from coordinate 50,256,142 downwards.
TTTAGATGCAGGTATGTGCCACCTACTGAATGTCGTGACTGGTTTGCTGACATGAAATCACCTCCTTGCACAGGGCTTATGCTCCACCCATGCAAAATGTATGCTGTGGTTCTTGTCTCTTCTTTTGAAGTGATAGGAAAACCTATACAGCCATTAAGTATTGTCCAATGTTACCGTGGGAGCAAAACTGTTGATAAAAACTACAGTCTGTCTGTAAAAAGAAAAAAAATGTGTTAGTTAATTAAATAGATATGCATGTCAAACATTCACACATGGTGTAGTGTCCTGGTTAATAAGCCTGCTGAGAATAACGTAGTTCCGGCACAGTGCTGGGCTAATGCATCCCCAGAACTTCTGGACTGAAGCTGGTCTTGGCTTGGCTGGATTACAGGCCAATCAAATTACCAACCAAATCAGAGCACAGTAGGTTGTGAGGTGTTAAGGCTTCCATTCAGTGGTTTGAAAATGCCTTGGAAGGAGAGATGTCATTTTCAGTGCATGCAACATCAGTAGGAGGTTATTGAAGAGCAAATACAAATTTTCTAGTCATTTTTGAACTTTTATTATTATTATTATTATTATTATTATTATTATTTTTTCTGGAGTCCCAGAAAAGCAGCTCTGGAAACTGGAAAGTTTCCAGAAAGCAGCTCTGGAAGCTCTGGAAACCATGGGTAACACTTCTGTGTGCTGAGCAGCTACATGCCATTGGTCTAACTGTTGCTTTGATGCTGAGCATGTCTGAAGATCAAGTCAATGTTGTTAGAGAGTCCTGTACACCTCTGCACCTCTGTCTTTATTTTCTTCTTATCTTTAATTTCAATATCATTTTTCTGATGCCCAAAACTATATAAATTGTTGCTGAATTCATAAGGTCACATAGTTTGAACACACCCTTTCTTTCTGTTCATTATCAAAAGTTCTTCAGCTATAAAATATTCATGATAAGTAGCATTTGTTGTGATGAGTTTTCAAAACCTGAATAACGTGATCATCATGGGGCACTTATCTGAATGTTTTGTCTTAACTGAAGGAACAGCTTTTAGAAAGCATTTTTAATGTTTAATAATTTCATATGCATTAATTACCCTAATGTTCTCTAGATAATGAAATCACCCAACAATAAAAATGCTTTCAGCATAGTAATTTATGTTTTCTTAGAATTTCTTCTTGATTGCTGGCAGCCGTGTTCTGTGTTCCAAATCTTTCAGATTTATTCAGTTAAATGTGGTTACTTCTCAACATTATTTGGATGGGAGATTTATGGAAGATCCTGGGTGTTTGAAAGAAATGATCCTAGTAATAACTTACACAGTTCTTGGTTTCCTGAATCCACGCTTAGTGAATACCTTCAGCCTATGCTGAAGAGTGGAGCACTTGTGGTAGTGATTGTTGAGAAACTGTTTTCAAAACTGTGGTCCTGGCAAGTAATGACCCAAAGAAATCCCATGTTAACCTACATAACAACCTTTGTCTAACTTCTGTCATTCTATAGTCAGCCTACATAAATCTCTGCAAAATTTTACAGTATTGCCATGTGTTATTAAACAGCTCATTAATTTTCATTTTTTTATCTAGGTGAATTTTTGGCCTGTAGAGGAGCTAACTCCACAGACTTCCATCCAAATAATTACAAAATGTGTCAGTGGCCTGCATGTATGTAACATCTTTCATTTGTGTGCTTGGTGAGTGATGTGCAAAACCAAACAGGTTGTTTGGATTCTGAATGGCTAGTGCATGTCATTAGGTTCACTCTGGCTGCAGATTTTATGTAATAGTATTGTCAAGTGCCCCTGAAATCAATTGTAGAAAAAAAAATACATTACACCTTTATTTTGATGGAAAGGTGTTTTAAGAGGAGATCCATTGTCAAGGTACCAATAAAACCCATTCATTGCCTTTGAGTGAAGATCACACAAGTTAATACATTGTATACTTATGCATGGATACATACTTACATATATACATACTTATACACAAATGTATGCATGCATAAATAAACTTTTTGAGAAAAATAATATTTAAAATAAACTTTTCTGCTAAGATCTTGTGGTGGTTTGACCGTATTAGGCAACTGAACACCACAACCGCTCTCTCACTCCCCCTCCTCAGATGAGGAGGGGAAGAAGTAAAGGGAAAAAAAACAACTCACGGGTTGAGATAAGGATAATTTTAATAAAGAGAGAAATATATTATCAAGGAAATATTATATTAATTAAACAATTATTAACAATATTATTATTATTAACAATATTATTATTAATTAAACAATTCAACTAACGGGAGAAAAGGGAAAAGGGGAAGAGGAAGGGGGAAAGGGAATAACAAAACAAGTAAAGGCTATGTGGAAATGCAGAGGGGAAAAAATTACTCTCTACTTCCCACAAATAAGCGATGCTTGACCATGTTCTTGAAGCAGGGCCTCAATGCACGTAGCCGGTGTTCGGAGAGGAGGACAGACGTTTTCGCAACGAGAGCCCACCAGTGTGATACCACTGCTGTTTTAGCTGCAAGTGCAGAGCATAGCACTGTATGGGCTGCTGCAGAGAAAGTTACCATCCCAGCTAGACCCAGTACAGATCTATACAATATACAGTCATATAATGTATTTTACCATATTTTTATGTGTAGAACTAGGCATTAAACTGATAGACACTGTCATTTGGATGATTTAGGAGCTTATACAGGAATTCTGTTTTTTACACCACGAACTGTCTTTGCATTTGTATTTACTCTTAGTAGTTTTCTGTGGTGTTGAAAAAAAATGAGTAGTAGTTGAGATGTGAGGAATGTTGCTGAAAGTAAAAGAAATGATAATAATTAAGATACAAGGAATGATGCCATTTTGTAAGGCTCCAGAAGAGAAGGCCTTGACCCATTGGGTGACTGGGTGCTATGAAAGCCCTGCAGTAGCAAATTGCTGGAGGGACTGAGAGCACCCTGTGGGAGTGTGTGTGATCTCCTTAAGTCAGAGCTGAAGACAAGACAGAAGGCAAGACTGTAAGATACTGTCAGAAGGCAGAATAAGGATGCTTGGGCAGATGCTCATTTGAAAAGTTTTATTGGAATTCTTGAGAAGACAAAAAGGAGGACTTTGTGGAACAAAAATGTCACTATCTTCTCCAGTGTCGGAGGAGCATAACATAACAAAGTAAGAGCATGAAAGAGACAAGCAGACAGTAAAGAAAAAATGTAGTCATCTAGGAAGGGATAAAAAACAAAGGTGTCAAAGCTAGGGTGAAATGTGTAGCTTTGCATCAGGGCCTTCAAGAGGACTCCTAACCAAAAGCTATTAGATTTGGTAACAAAGGAAGGCTTTCAGTGACTGTGAATGACTTGTTTCCAGTGATGGAGATCCAGCTGGGGTTCTTGTAAGTAGGTGAAGAAATCATACACTGGAAGAAAGACTAAATGCTAATAACTTCAAGCGGCAGTCAGTTTAAAACATAATGGTAATGGTGATGGGATGATCTGAGTGAAATTAAAGTTTCAATAGTTAAGACATGACATATGCTTGGCAGAAGAATCTAATGTGCTGTGTGTTATTCTTTAAATGATCCCATTTATTAAGGGCTTATACCTAATATAAATGAAACATGAATGAAGGATTTAGTTGATTGTAGTTTGAAAAACAATCATCTCCCTAAGTAACTTCAAACAAATTGGGAGTTTCTTTAGAGCTTTCCAGATATTTTATTTATTTATTTTTAACAGCAGTGGTGTTAGACCACCCAGGTCAACACAGAATGAAAAGAGCTGTACCAAAAAAAAAAAAAAAAAAAATCAATGAACCGTGAATGAAAGTAACTTGTGACTTTAAAGTTAAATTCATGAAACAAAGGTATGTTTTATAGTGACTTGCCATTACTGCTGTTATTTTATTTTTTTCCCAACTGTAATGGAGTAATGTTTCACTTTAAAAAGAAAATAAATCATGGCAGAATCTTTGTGGTGTGCTGATGATGCTGTTTATCTTCTCACTGTTAGAATGCTCACCTATATCTTGTTCACTTGTCAAGTGCTGGTTTGAAACACCAGGTTGTAGCACCTGGTTGTTTCCCCAGTCACTGAGGGTTTCCTTTTAACAAGGACTGCCCTTTGTTAGGGACTTTTTCCTTGTGTAAAAATTCATGGTGTGGTTCCATTCTAAATGGACAATACAGGAAGAAACACAGAGTTGCTGTGATGGTAATTTCTAATAAACTTCTAATGTAAAGATTTTAGAATTCTAATTCTATTAGAATTTAGAATATACTTCTATATTCCAAGTATAGAATTATATCATTTCAATGATATAATTCTTGGGACATACTTTTATGTTTCGTGAATTGTCTAGGATATTTATAAACACTCTATTAGTTATTAAATAGTTATTAAAGGAAAAGAAAAATCACAGATTTTCAGATTTTCAGATTCATGTGTATTTTTTTGGTCTCTACTAATCTGACATGTCCTGCCTTGCATGAATATGTATTATTATATAATATATATATGTATTATTGAATATTACATTAATATATATTCTCAGCTGTTTTTTTCAGCTGCTTTGGGTTGGAAGGTATCTTAAAGATCATCTACCTCCAATTCCTCTTCCATAGGCAGGGACACCCCCCACTAGACCAGGTAGCCCGAGCCCCCGTTCAAATTGGCCCTGAACACTTCCAGGGATGGGGCATCCACAGCTTCTCTGTGCCTCGGAGAAGCACTTCTCAGTGCCTTACCACCCTCTGAGTGAAGAATTTCTTCCTTATATCTAAGCTAAATTGACCCTCTTTTAGTTTAAAGCCATTACCCCTCGTCCTACCACTATATCCCCTGACAAAGAGTCCTTCCCTAGCTTTCCTATAGGTCCCCTTTAGGTACTGAAAGGCTACTATGAGGACTACCCAGCACCTTCTCTTCTCCATGCTGAACAACCCCAAGTCCCTCAGCCTGTCTTCATAAGAGAGGTGCTCCGGCCACTTGATCATCTTCATGGCCCTTCTCTAGTCTAGTTCTAATACATCCATGTCCTTCTTGTGCTGGGGTCCCCAGAGCTGAACACAGAGCTCCAGGAGGGGTCTCACGAGAGCAGAGCATGGGAACATTTTCTCCCTCTAATTTTTTTTTTTTTTTTTGGTTAATCTGACTAAGAAGCATAGAAGGAAACAAATGAAATAATTTAGTCAATTGTAAATTAAGATTCCAACTTTAGTTTTCTGGGCACTTGTTTGCTTCAAGATTGTGTTACCAGCCCATTTCACTCATGAAAGCAAAGTTTTACTTGCCCCTTTTACTTAAAGTTTCTACTAATTTTAATGATGTCAGCTTTGAATTTGAGTAACCTCAATTTGTGTTTATTTGGTAAATAAACCAATGTTATTAAATGCAGCATTTCTGTGTCTAGAAATGGTAACTTTTTTTTTTTTTTTGTATGCAGATGGCAGGAAGAATGTATAGACGTAAGTCTATTCACCACTTATGAGTATGTGCACTGATAAATGCATCTGTGAACAGAATGCTCTGGCTTGCTCTACTCATAGTGACTGCTCTAGTTATAGCTTCCTTGAGTTGTACCATGGTGGAATGACAACATAGCTCTGGCTTAATAATAAGTATTATTTCTTAATTACTTCTGTTGATCTTTGGGCTAAAGTGTTGAAACTTTCTCCCTCTGCTGGTGGTAGTGTTCCTGTTGTTTCTTAAATTATCGATGTTCTCCCACAATGCTTAATGATATGATAGTTATGCTTAATTATATGGCACCTTCCTGGGATTTGTAGACCAATTTAAGCAATAATGAATATCAGATAAGATCTAACAGAATTCCCTTTCTCAGATGTATTTTGTGGATCTATCAAGATTTGGGGGGGGGGCAGATGTTGATTTTATTTACTTGGTCAAAAATGAGGGATAAAATCATTTTGTGGTTAAAATAAATGGAGACTGGTGGACTAAGAACAATAATTAGCTTACGCAGTTGTTGAAGGATGAATTGATTCACTTTTTTGGCTTTGAAGGACAGAGAATAAATCTAATCTTTTGGATAGTATGCAGAGGATGAACTGGTACTAAACTCTATTGAACACTAGCAGAGTTGGATAGATGTTTCCTGTAGTGTTGTATTTTCAGTGGTGGTATCACCTGGTTTCTGACAGACTTCCGTAAAAAAATCTGATTAATTCACTGGCAATGATTTAGCTATTCAAATTAGATTAGTTTGGTTCTAGTGCACTCAGTTATAGTCAACAATTTCTATGTGTCTTTTTCCACCTCTATTCTTTGAAAAATGGTGTTATGATGGTGATCTCTAAAAAGATTGGTAAAACAAACAAACAAACAAACAAACAAACAAAAAACACAAAAAAACCTATTCTGCTAGTTTTACTTATACAATGCATATATAGTTCTTTTCTTTGCAAGCCCCTGTATTGTATGTACTGTGCTTTCTCTTACTAGCTGCATTACAGCCATGCAAAAAAAAAAAAAAAAAAAACAAAAAAAAACCACTTCACAACTAACATTTTTAAAACAAAGAAACACTTTAATTCATATACTTTGATACATTTTTAATTCTCTTGTTTTGTTACAGGAGAAGATGGAAATACATGAAAATTTCAAAATTTTTTTTTTAAAAAAAAAAAAAAAAAAGATCTCCAACACAGGCTGGAAATGTCGTTCATGATGGTATTCTGTATATTCAGAGAGTTGTTGCAAATGCAAACGATTTGCTTTGTCTACATCAGAATCCAGCCATGATTGTGGAGGAGTCCTCTTTTGTTCCCAAAAGGCAGTTAATATTTAAGTTAGTTTCAAAGCATATTATTTATAATGTCTTCTAAACTCTTGGCTACAAACGTTGTATCTTGCATTCATTTACGTTTACAAAACAACAACAACAACAAAAACGGAAAACCCAGAGACAACTGAATTTACCAGGTGTGCAGAGCAGGAAGGAGTTCTCCAGTTGTGTTGGGATGAGCAGGTGTTGCACGCTACTAAGACAGCTTGAGCCCCTAAGGGATGACTGCAGTACATTCCCTACAAGAGATAATTAGTGAAGAGATCATCCAAAGAAAAAGAGGGTCTTTAAAAAGAGGTGATGTTATTAACGCAAGTAATGCTTGATCAGCCATATTGCCTTCATGAAACAACAGGCTTTGCAGATGAGGTGAGAGTGCTGAATTGAGTATACTCTCATTTTAGAAGACAGCTTGATGCTTCAGAGTCATTCTGATTTGTAAGCTGAAGAAGTATAGGCTTGATGAACAGGGTGGTAGGTAGCCTGAAAAATACCTGGATTCCTGGACTTAATGGATAGTAAGTGATAGTTCAACATCTAGTTAGTGTCTGGGGAAAAGTGGTATACCCAAGGTGTCTAATACAATATTGTTTGGTATCTTTACTGAGAACTTGATTGCTGGAAACAAAACAAAACAAAACAAAACAAAGCAAAACAAAAAAGAGAAGGTACTGTTTACAAGTTAGCAGGGAACACTTCATTTGAGTGCACTGCATTGGACTCAAAGAGTTGCAGTCAACAGCTCAATGTCCATGTGGAGATCAATGATGAATGGCATCCATTTAGGGGTTGGCACTGGGACCTGTGCTGCTTAACATCTGTCATCAATTTGGACAGTGGGATTGGGAGCACCTTCAGGAAGTTTGCCAATGACACCAAGCTGTGTAGTGCAGTTGGCACCCTGGAGGGAAGGAAGGGATGCCATTCAGAGGTACCTGGACAGGCTTGAGAGGTGGGCCTGTGCAAACCTCCTGAGGTTCAACCAGGACAAGTGCAAGGCCTGAATCTGAGCCGTGGCAATCCCAAGCACAAATACAGACTGGGCAGAGAATGAACAGAGAGCAGCTCTGAGAAGGACTTGAGGATGTTGATTGATGAGAGGTTCAACATAAGCCAGCAACATGTGCTTTCAGCCCAGAAAGCCAACTGTATCCTGGGCTGCATCAAAAGAAATGTGGCCAGCAGGCTGAGGGAAGTGATTTTCCCCCTGTACTCTGCTCTCATGAGACCCCACCTGGGCATTGCATTCAGCTCTGGGGACCCCAGCACAAAAAGGACATGGACCTGTCGGAGTGAGTCCAGGGGAGGTCCTTGAGGATAATCAAAGGGCAGGAGCCCCTCTCCTATGAAGACAGGCTGAGGAAATTGGGGTTGTTCAGCTTGGAGAAGAGAAGGTGCTGGGGAGACCTTTAGACCTTTCAGTACCTAAAGAGGGCTTACAGGAAAGCTAGGGAGAGACTCTTGGTCACAGGGTGTAGCGGTAGGACAAGGGGTAATGGCTTTAAACTAAAAGAAGATCAATTTAGCTTAGATATAAGGAAGAAATTCTTCACTTGGAGGGTGGTGAGGCACTGGAACAGGTTTCCCAGAGAAGCTATGGATGAACACTTCCCCATCCCTGGAAGTGTTCAAGGCTTGATTCAATGGGGCTTTGATGGACTTTGTCCAGTGGGACATGTCCCTGCTCATGGCAGGGGGTTTAAAATTAGGTGGCCTTTAAGGTCCCTTTCAACCTGAACCATTCTGTTATGATTCTGAGGGGCTGACACAGATGGAAGAGGTGATGTGAAGTACAGTGCAATTTTAAGGAGAACTGTAATAGCAGCTTTGAGACAGATGAAGACTGGGCCTTCAGAAACCTTGTGCAAAAAAGAAATCTTGCAAAGTTCTGCACAGACAACAAAATAGTATACTACATCAGTACAGTCTGAGAAGGTACTGGATGAAGAAGAGCCAGAAAAAGACTCGAGGTTTATACGGTATGCCAAGATCAGCCAAAAATATGTTCCCATTGATAATTACACAAGCCACATACTCATATGCATTAGGAAGAGCATGGTCAGTAGACTGAGGGAAGATGTATTACCCTTAATTCCATGCTGGAAGGATTATGACTAAATGTAAAGGAAGATTTAAGAGTAGCCTACAGATATGAGAAAGGCATTACACAGATGATGGAAGTGAGCTCTTCTCAACAGGTATAGACAGATAAGGCAGCTATAAGAACAGAACAGCTGTTATAAAGCCACTTGGGTTGCATTAAACATTACATAGCCAGCTAGTCCAAAGAGGTGACACTTCCTCTCTCTCTGGGCAGTTCTGGGCTCCATTATACAAAAAGCACGTTAAGGTACTTGAAAGTGTCCAGAGGAGGGCAACAAAGCCAGTAACAATGCTAGAAAGCATATCCTGTGAGGAGGAGCTGAGGATACTTGGGTTGTCTAGTGTGGAGAAAATGTGACTGCACTGCTCACTACAACTTCCTGAGGAGGAAATGAGAGGGAGGTACCAGTCCTTCCTGATAACCCATGATAGAATACGAAGGAACAGCACAAAGCTGCACCACTGAGAAGACGTTCAGACTGGTTATTAGGAAAATATTTTTTTATTGTGAGTGTTGTCAACTACTGGAACAAGATTCCTAGAGAGGTGGTTTATGACCCATGCCTCAATGGGGTATTCAAGAAGCATTTGGGTAATATTCTCAGTAACATGCTTTAACTTTTGATTAATCTTGAAGTGGTCAAACAGTTGAACTAGATGATCTTTGAACATTCCTTCCAACCAAACTATTCTATTCTATTTTAAACTGTGGTATGCAATGTTCAGGTTAGAAGCTTTTCCACAAGGAAGACAGGGAAACCTGTGGGACAGGTTCCGCAGGGAGTTGTGCAGTCTCCAGGGAGGGTGATTTCCAAGATGCACATTAAGCCAGAGGTTGGGCTGGGTGGTCCCCTAAGCCCCTGCAGAAAATCGTGAATGTGAACAAAGGATGCTTTGAAAGAGCAGGGAAGAAACAGGGCATCATAGATGTTGGTGAGATCGTAGAATTATAAAGTCATCAAAGTTAGGAAAGATTATCAAGGCCAACTGTCAACATGACCTACCAAGCCCCATCACTAAACTACATCCCTTAGTGCCACGTGCATTGTCCGTTAAATACTTCCAGGGATAGGGGCTCCACCACTTCCCTGGGCATCCTGTTTCAGTGCTTGACCACTTTTTCTGTGAAGAAATTATTCTTAATAGCCAATCTAGAGCTCCACTGATGCAACTTGAGACTTAAGCGAATTCAGTTGGGGTCCAAGTCTGTACTATATCACCCTCCTAAGGTAGCTATGGAGTGGAATGAAATAGACTTTGAAACAGCTCTGCCTGTATAGTATCTCAGGTAGTCAGCTCCCAAAGAAAAGTGTGTGTGAGATGTGTTAAAAATTACAGGCTGTTTTTTTTTATACAATTGCTGCTTCTAACAGAATTGTAACTTTATTAAACATCTGTAGTACCAGAACAGAAACTAATCCAAACACCTACTGGAGTCTCCATCCATCAATTCCGTCCCCTCCTACCCACCCCCCAATGCTCACCGGAGCAACATTTGTTAAATATATATATCTATATATGTATGTAGGTATATATATATATATATACACCTAATTTTTGAATAAATACCTATCTAATTGTGAATTTCAGTACTAAAATAATGTTAGTTACTGTTAGTTTCAAAGTAAACATCAGGCTAGGAGTGGGTGTGGGAATATGAAAAGGGCATGGAAAGAGATTTTCATTAATATAGCTCTTTTTTCCAAAAAATATTTGTTTTCTTCTTTTATTTTTCCACCTTCTGTCAAAGCTGATCTCTTTTGTCATGCATGACATGTTCTTGATGTTTTGAATTGCCTAACTAATTGCAAATGTTTTTAGAATATGCTTTTATGTTATTAACATACTGGACATTAACTTCTTTGTGGGCTGTCAAGCTACAGCAGATGATATAATTCACATGGAACCAGGATGATAAGTTAGAATTCGCATTCTTTAAATAAAAAATTACAATGTTTGTATTCAATAAGGATGGTTTAATACAGTTTCTGTGTATGTTCAGAAGGCACATTTATTCTAAAATCTATTGTAAAAACAGTTTTGATCATGTAATGGCAATTTACACTCTGAGAAATATCTAAATCAAAGTGGATTTATTTGACTGCTGTTTTTCAATATGGTAATTCAGGTCCATATATAGAAGGTAACTAATTCAATGCACTTTATTGAACAAGTTTCCTTGTTCAATAAATAACACTGGACACCAGTAAAATACTACTATTGTTCCTCAGGGAACTGAAACTCGGTGAAGGTGTTCAGGTTTGCGTAGTCTAGGGAGGCAGAATGTTTAAGATGGAAAAAATTGTGTTTTGTTTATCAGCTTGTATACACAGTATATTCCTATGACTGTAGGGAGTAAATTAATCTAGTATGAAAAGTGCTTTTGACTGTATGTGTAAGTAAGCTTGCTCTTTGTGCCTAAGCTGAATTAATGGGAAGAACAACAAAACATTAAGTAACTTCAGGAAGCTTGGATTGCAATACTGTTTGGAGAGAGGTACTCTAGGTTAAGTAATGTGTAGAAAAAGTGCAAAAATACGTACTTTTTTCAATAGGAAAAATATTAAGTAGATGAGAAAGGTCTGTTCTGTGGGTTACAAATGCAGGCTTGATATTTATTATTTAAACAGTAAAAAGTAGGAATGCATTGTAGGTCACTGATGTTAGTTTTCATAATCTCTAGAGTCTTTATTTCTTGACAAAGGAAAGATGTACTCTTCTTGATTGCTTACTGGCCTAATAATGCGTATTTCTCTGCTTTATTTAATGTGACAAGACAAAGGAGCACAGCAAATGTTACACCTTTTTATTTATTTATTTATTTTTAATGAGAGAAATACAGTCACATTTCATCCCAACAATTTATTTTTTTTTTTCTTGTTTCATTTTGTCATTTTCCCCTCTTTATTCTTTAGTCCTCTTAGTATGATCCCAAGCCTACCATTTTTGTCTGTGTATTTTCTTTGTCGCTGTCACAGGGGAAGCATATATACCTTATTAAAGCTTTGCAACTTACTACTTGGAGGGAAATATTAACATAGCTTCTCTCATTGAAAAATTCAGTGACGCCTGGATATTTCTGGTCATATCTACTGCATGATACAAACACAGAAAAGAATGTGAAGAACAGTTCAATAGGAATGCACTTTTCTCATTACAGGAGCAAAATCTTTGAACATTAAATAATGTGTTCACATGTGGCTTTTCATACAGAAAAACACATGCCTATTCTGGTTCTCTAAAGTTCTATGGTTTTTTTTTTTATATTATTATTATTATTTTTTATTGTCTCCAAAGTTTTCTTCAAAGATTTTTTCAAAGATTTATTTATTTTTTCCACGAAACCAATTTTTAGGCATAATTTAGAATGATTTAGAACTTATTACTGTATAAGTTGAAGCCTGTTACAGCTTAATTCCTGAAACTTACAAGCCATTTGAGGGGTGAGTGAGCAAGAAAACTGACTCTAAATGAGTCAGATTGACTATGGACATTTCTCAGTGTAGTTTCTTTAATTTATTTATGTATATTTAAAAAATAGCCTGAGGAATTGAAGAATAGGAAGGCTGAAGTGAAGAATAAGAAGGCCTTTGAGCGCAGAAAAGAGCAATTTTACTCAAAACAAGAGTTGCATGTATTCAGTATGTTTTAAGAAAATATGAATTAGTTGGTATGGGATTACCAAAAGTTTATTCTTGAAGCTTTTTAATGGAGCACATTGAATTGCACTTAGTATTTCAAAGCTGTATGGCTCTTAAATTGTTTTAAGGTGCTTATATGTTATTCATGCCATTATATGCCACAGGTGGACACTGTAAATTTCATCTGTTGCTTTAGTAAGCTCAGATGAGTGATTTGACTTCTTTACCACGGTGTAAACTTTTCAGTGTTTCTGCATGCTTTGTGTAATATTTTTTCCTCAGTAAACTTTACAAACCTTCACACTGTGCTCTTGTCCTCTGGTGGCAGGTTAGCTGCCCTGGACATATAACAGTTGTGATGACCTGTTAGGTGAAATGGTGGCTGTCCTCAGCTGGTGCCAAAGTCCTGAAGCTCTCTGCTGGGCTGGTGTGGTTCGGTGGTCCAGCCACATCCTCTGCGGTATGAACACACTGTCTTTGTCTTATACCCTTCTAGCAATGCTGGACTGGAGAAGATGGAACTGCTGAAAGCCCTTGTAACAAAAAAGGGTGGCAATGCTGGATTATTATTTTTTAAATGAAATAGATGAAAATCTGTGTATGCATATGTTTGCGTGTATATGTAATACTGAACATAATCTACTGTCCATATAAAACTTACCATGAGTAATTTTGTGTAACTGTAAACACACAGAAGCAGAGAGATGATTCTTTTACTTCTGGCTGCTTTGTACTTCAGACTTTTGAAAATTTATCACTCCGGTGATTTAAGAGCTGACCCTATTGAAAGAAGTTTTTGTTTGTTTGTTTGTTTGTTTGTTTGTTTTAAAGTCTCTTGCAAATTGGAAGTTATTTGGAAGTTAATTGAAAGTTATTTGGAAGTTGGTTTGTCCATTCAGATCACTTTCTTATTTGAAGATAACAACAGTATGCAAAAATATGTCTAAACAAATGAATATTTTATAATACTTTGAAAAGGATGTAGTCGTCTATGAGAAACCCCCTGTTGACTGAATGTAGTGTAGTTGCTTAGAGTTTCTCTGGTTAATTTTGTTTCTGTTAGATCTGCTGTAGGATAGAGTTATGCATCATTTCCTGAAATAAAAACAGACAATGCAGTAGCTGTACTATCTGCGCTAGCTGTAGTCGTAACCATTCTGCAGAATGTGGTGAAACAGACAAATGAAATGAAGACTCTGCTGTGAAACTGTGCACTTCTAAGGACAGTAAAAAAATTAAGGGGTTTCTCTCCTTTATTACAGATTACCTCTTATATTGATCAATGAAAAAAAATTCCTTCAGCATAAACTGTATTACAAAAAAGACCGTATAATGAAATGTGATCAAATAATATGACTAATAATATCAGTTATCTGACTTGAACATGTAAAAGTGTTTCAAGAAGTGATGCGATTTATTTTTACTTCTACATATACTATAATAATATCTGGAACCTTTTAGGGAAAGTATATACTCAGTATATAGAAGTATATACACTTACCATTATAATTAAGAATGCCAGTTTTATGTCACTTTATGAGTGTAGGAGAGTAATAGGGCCAGGTGATTAGAAGAGTGATAGAAAGAACATGTAGTATAGTATAATAAGAATTCAGAGTTAAGGATGTGTTAAAACTAATTGTCATGGTCCTGTTTCCGGATGGAGCGATTCACCAGCTCTGCCACCTGCTGATAGAAGGGAAGGGTAGAGGTAACTGCCAATATGGTGTTTTGCTCCCTGTTGGCAGTGTTCAGTTGCTACCAGCCTCTTGGAGAAATCTGTGACAAGGCTTGTTTTTCTTTTTTCTACTTTTAAGCTCTAAGCTAGATCCAGTTATCATGGTATGTTGTTAAATTGCTGTCAGTAAAGTGAAAGGAAACAAGTGAGTGTACATAATTGGACATCCTTCTGAAATTGTTCAGTAAAATTTGATTCTGGGAGCTACTGAATTAGTTTTCTTTCTAAAATGATTTTACATTCGGGACTGAATTAAAAACATGTATATATAAAGCAAACAAACCCTGTGTATTTCAAAGCAGTGAAGTTGCTATGTCAAGCACTTAAAATTTAAAGTGATAGAATGTAATTTAAATGTGTCTTGTTTGTGTTAAAATAGATTTTTTAATCACAGTGTTGCATGCAGAAGTGCTTTTAGTGGCTAAATGTAAAATTTTGCTTTAGGGGATTTTCCCAATATCATAAACGTGCTGAATTCATTGCTGTACAATAGCATGTAGTGACCTTGTTAAGGTGACAGATCGTGATTTCTTGTCTCTAGTATAATACAGATTTTGTCACAAATGACTATAATCCTACAAATGGGGTAGTATGATGAAGAGAGCTTCATTCTCCTTCCTAATCCATATTCCTAATCCTTACAAATGTGTTTTGTATTATATTAAACAGGCTTTAATAGCATAACTATATAGTATGTTTTAAATTTATGCACAAAAGGGCAGATAATGAATGGACAGGGTAGCCTTGTAACTCTGTAACCATGTGTATGTATAAAGCTGAAGTCCCAGATTTGATAGTGGCATATTTGAGAGTATGGAATGTCTATTTGTTTGCTTGTTTGTTAAATGACTGTGTGCATTTCTCCTTCCCTGCTGCTACTGCCATTTTGGGACATCAACTTTTTCATAAAATTTATTTTGCAAGTCCTTAATTTGATTTTACTGAAACTTCAATAGAATGAAAAAAAGGAATAGAAGGAGAAGCAAAATGTGGCCTGGAGCATATTAGTGAGACTGTCTGGTATAATAAAGTTTATGTGATTTGATACTGGAGTATTTTGAAACTTACTGTTGATACAATACTGCAACACAAAGAAGTGTTGTTTTAGAAAATGGTAAGGCATTTGAAAAAGACTTCATGATGAGAAAACAAAATACTCTAAATATAATTTGAATGGAAGTAATACATCTTAATGGACAGAACTATATTAAAGTGAATTCAAAATACAAGATGGTACACAGGTTAATAATTCTTTAAATAAAAGTTACAAGTGCAGTGTGTGGAGGTGTGTCTGCTAGCTTCAGCTAGCTCCTGGTGTAGCTAAAGGAAGCAGAATGTGGCCCCATGTTTTCTTTGTGATCTAGTATGTCAGATGGCCATGCAGTATCTTGTACAAAGTGGTTTACCAAAACACAGTAATAAATATGTCATGACTTTATGAGGTGGGTTTGAGCAGCTCCATGTGCCTCTGACGTGGCCATACAAAGGAGAACGCAGTGGTAGGTAGTTGAGAGATTTGAGGAATGCTTATTCTGGTCCAGTGTAAACACAGATGCAATTTTGGCTGAGTGCTAGTAGGTAGTGGCTGGTGATGCTTAGTGCGAGATGCCTGAATAGGTTTGAATAACCTAAGAGTCCATTAATGTAGGAAAGTGTTCTTATTTCCCGTATGTTACATTTACTAAACATGTCCAGACTTCAATGATGTTTTAGACAGGAGGACTTCAGACCACCAGTCAAGAGTTTTATGGACCATTGGTTATTTTGTAGTCAACTGCATCTTTGAGTAGAATAAAAAATTCATCTGGTATTATCTAAATATGTTCTCTTAAATGTCTGCTCATTTCATTTATATTGTGAGGAACCTGTATGTTATATTTTGCTTTGAACATTCAAAAACATTTTGGATTTGACAGGCTAAATAATCTAAAATTATTTTCATTGAAGCATAACAGGCTATCCTTGCTGGCAGTGTAAAACTGAAGGGCTTCAGGTCTCTGTATCCTGAAGATACGTGGTAAAAATAATTTCTGTTTGCATTCAGTTCTATTGAGTTGCACTGCAGATCATGCTTTAAAAGTTAGAGGAAAGTAAGCATTTGTTATGACAGTACAATACGCCGAAATGGATGAAACCATCACTTTAGAAAGCAGTATCTTCAAACATTTGCATATTTATTTTATTTCATTTTGGAATTCTCTCAATGTCCAACCTGGAACTATGAAATGATAAAACTTTTAGAGTCAGGTCATAATAGAGGCATTATTGAGAAAAGTTCAAGAAGATGAAAATACATTTTTCCATTTCCTTGCACATGAAATATACTTAAAGATCGTTGACAAGGTTAGAGTTCTATTTTCATCCTGCTTTTAAGCTATGCTCTCAGCAACCTTTAAAAAACATGCATAACTAAAGGAGAAAATAGTGGCTTTTAACACTTTTCCATGGAGGACTGTACAATGACACTTCCACTTGTCTGACGTGACATCTGTTTGCTGTTAATATAAGTCAGAACAAATAGCCCTGAGGTATTTTCAAGTTGTTAACGGTTTCTGTGTTACTACTCAATGGTAGTTTAGGTATAGATCATTCACTTAAATAGTTGTCATATTCAGTACATCTAGATTCCTTGCTTTAGTTGTCTTTCTTCAAAAGGGGTAGCAAAGATAAAGTGAATGTATAATGACTTTGCACTGCATTAGTAAAACAAATTAAAATGTTACTGCCTAACAGTGAAAAGGCTTGTGCATTCTTTTAGCTATAAGTGTGGTTTTATTGTTTTGAATAGTCTTGAAGATAAATAATTTATAGATTTAAAAAATCTGTATGCTGAACTGTACTAAGGAACCAATACCTTTTAAAGTTGTGATTTTTAGCAGTACAATATTTAAGACTTTTATTCATTTCCGTGTCTCAGAATGCATGTTTAAGAATTACCGTCCCCCTGATTTTTTGGTAGCTGAACCAGTAAGTGGTAATCTTAGAATCCTATAATGGTTTGGGTTGGAAGATGTATCTAATTGCATCCTTCCAGTACCTAAAAAGGGTCTATAAGAAAGGAGCAGAGGGATTATTTGTCAGAGAGTGTAGTGATGGGCCAAGGAGTAATGGCTTTCAACTATAAGAGGGTAGGTTTAGATAGGTATTCATAAGAAATTCTTTACTGTGAGGGTGGTGAGGCCCTGTCACAGGTTGCCCAGAGAAGCTGTGGGTGCCACACCCCAGGAAGTGTTCAAGGCCAGGGTGGATGGGGTTTTGGGCAACCTGGTCTGGTGGAAGGAGTCCCTGCCAGTGGCAGGGGGTGTTCAAACTGGATGGGCTTTATGATCCCTTCCAACCCAAGTCTTTCTGTGATTCTATGATCTACAACATGTCTGTATCTGTTGATGCCTAAACTCGTCGAAGATCTAAACTTCTTAGTTGCATTATTGAAGTCAAGGCACTCATACTGTTTCTCTGACTTTTTCATATATTTTTTTTTTTTTTAAATTACTGACCAAAAATATGAGAAAAAAGATTCCAGATTCTTTGCCATATAGGAGATGATTAACTATTTTTCTATTGTGTCTCCTCTAACTTCTCTGTGTCACCTTGTTATTTCAGAAAGCTAAGACAACAACAGCACATTACACTGATTAAGAAGTTCTGCTAGCACAGTCTGACTCACCTACATTTTTGGCAAGACAAATACTATTATATTAAATTTGAAAGATGTTATTTGATGTCACATTTGTAGAACATCTTGCTTATCTATACTATTTGAATATGTTCTTTCTTGGGTTGAGCACTGCAGAATTCTGCGCATTCTTGCACAGACTTTTCTCACATTCAGATCTTCTCAGATTCTCATTTTTTAAACAATATTTTTAGCAGAATTATGAAAGATGAATATTCATGTCAAATGCTGAGCAAGTCCGTAACATGTAGAAGTTTTCTGTCATCTGTGGAAAAGTGTGTTTGGATAAACTTTTTTGAGGAGAGAAAAAATCCTGATAAATCTGGATATTCCTTAAATTATAATTGCCCTGAAAAGAGATTGCCAAATTTAGTGCAATAGTGCAGCCTCAGTGCTTGAAAATAAACTTTCTGAGACAATTATTACTTGAACTACAGTGATCAGCAAACCTGTCCGTAATGTCTAATTTATATGATCTCAGCATAATCCTAGTACTTTTGTGGTATGCAAGTCCTTCTTAGTAGGTGCATCAATAACTGTTTACTCTGAGTATTGATTTACATAATTTCTATCACTGTTTTTAATATTATGTGAAGATTATGCCATTTTGTATTCTGACAATAATATATATATATATATATATATATTTACTTGTTCCCATATTTGGAATTTAGAAATTGTTCCCTAGAAGCCAAGGTTATGCTTCAGCTTCTTTTGAAGGCAGTCATCTGAAGCAGAAGTATTTACATTTTTCATGTGAATTTTCCATTGAATAGACATCCAAAGAAGAAAAAACAATCTTTACAAATGGTGAAAATTGTTATTTATAACAACAGTGTTTTCACTTTCCTCTTAGTACCATCAGGTACCTTGGTCTTAGTAGAAAGCATAAAACATATTGATACTTCAAATGATCCAAGTACTTAGTACACCTTCGCTGCACTTGGAAACAGGTATGATAGACAGAGGAAGAAAAAAGGAGGATATGAATACTAACATACATGTATGCAAAAAGTATAACTATCACTTTCCTTTCTACTCTTCTTTTTAAGGATTTATTTTTTACTTCCTTGGCAAGTTCAAAATAATCCCCCTTAATGTTCATATAATTAACGTGGTAGTCAATTAAAATGTTTATTTTATGTTACACTCTTGCCTGAAGTAGCAGTTTAAATTTCCTCAACTGTGAGAAAGTTAAAAGGCTGCTACCTCTGCAGTTTAAAGGCAGAGATCTTATTTTCAAGATCTCTGCTGACTTCTGATTTTAAGTGTCTATTGCAGCCAGAAAATCTCACCGAGGCAGCTTATACCACTTCAGCTCCAGAGCTAGAAGTTGTCTAGGTCAACAGCATGTTCATACGGTTCTCCATCCTTTTGTCCCCTTTTGTGTGCTTTGTAGCCTTGGATGTTGGTGCCCCTGCCTGGAGCAAGCACAAGTCAGATGAGGTAGAAATAAAACGAATATTTCTTCTGTCCCAGATAAGTAACTGAATTGTGAAGGGAGTTTTCTCTCTGAGTTTGGTTCCCATCTTGCTTGAGGGTAGAAACATACCTAATGCGATTTTGAGAAGAGGTGCATGTGCAGTGATACTTGTGTCATTTGACTGCCTACCTTTGTAAGTAAACCACCCTTTTTTTCAAAAAGTGTTCCTGGGCCAAACTGTTGCACTGTCAGGGAGAGATGTGACAGCAGTATTACAACTACTAATCCTCAGTTTGGACTGATTGGACTCAGTCTGATTGCTGTTTTTTTTTTTTTGTTGTTGTTGTTTTTTTTTTTTATTTATTTTATTTTTTATTACTGGTTATTCATATAAAGTGGCAGAAGGGAGCAGCAGCAGTAAGAATAGCAATAGCATTACATGACTGAATGATTAGTTATCTGTTAGCAGATTGGTCATATGGGTATGGTGAGCCTCTTTCTAAGGCTGCTGGTAGAGTTTCACATTGAATACAGAAGTCTTAATTGAGGTTACTGTGTTTCATCTGCAGAGACATCACTGTTACAGTAGCATGATCAAGTTCTGTTATCCTTGTTCTCAATGTCTTTTTCTCTTGGTGTGTCTTCAGCATTGTCATGTAAATATTTTTTTGGGTTTACATTTTAGTAAGGGAAGTGAACAGTACTGATACTCTTTCTTCTTCCACTGCCAAGAGGATTATAAGTTTCAGATACATCTCTGAACTATCCAGTCTTCTGTCACTCACCTGTTTCACTGCCACTCTGCATTTGTCTGTCAGCAGTTTCTTATGTTAAATAAGAATCAGTCTGCTTTTTCACTAACAGCAGCCAGCACAACCTGCATATTATCTGAATGTACAAACTGCATTGGTAGTAGACAACCTGAAGGCTCATGCAAGAATTTGAGTTAAATGTGCCAGGTTTAACTTGCTTTAAAAGCTCTGTGCAAAAATTTCATAGAAAGCCAAGAACTAGAATAACACAGAGGCACTTCAGTGATAAGATTTATGAAATTAATGAAATTTGCATTTTATTCAACAGCAAAGATTAAAATGAAGTTTGTCTCACTTAACTGTTTCTCCAGATGATACTTCTTTATGTGAAATACTTATCAAGGTGGAACTAATGTTGAAGATTTGCTAGAATTAGGTGAGAAAACTTTAACAGTGAAACAACACAGCTATATAATTGGGGGTGTTAGGAAGCTGCCAGGTGTTCAGAAGTTCCAGGCACACGTGGGTAATTGTGTATAATGTCAGGCAGGCAGGGAGTCAGTTAAGAAGATCTGTACACTTATGCTGTCGTACATTTGTATTATGTGTGGTACAAAAGTGTTTACACACACTCCCTTTTAAGTAGGTGTACTTCGCTGTCTCTGAGCAGGTAGCTGGCTGTGCAGTCATACTTGTCACAAGTATCCCTCTGCTAAACTGTTTTCAGTTTCTGTATTCGCTGTTGCAGGTTTAATTACATGCTTTTATTTATTTGATTTTGTAACATCTAAGAGATTAGAAGAAAATCCAAATTTGCACCACTGTGATTGTTTCATAGGTTTGCAAGCTGCTTCTGTTAGGGTTTTGGGCTGGCTTCAAGTCATTCTCTGAATAGAGTGTGTGAGTGTCTGATGTCTGCCATGTGCTTCCTATGCCTCTGAGTATAGTATTAAGTAAAGTGCAGACCTGATACTAAGTCAATATTTGCTGTCATGTAATACAGAATGTTACATGTGCCTAGAGCGCATGTAGGCAGCCAGTGTGTTTTAGCTCTGAGTCACTGAATTTTCTAGGGACATAGTATTAAACCAAATATTGCTTCATGCTGAAGACAGTTTTCCAACTATTTAGAGCAAATGTTTGTGCTAAAGTCCAATAACATATTCACTAAACTGTCCCTTTCCAGGAAATGTATTCACACCAATTTAAATAATTAAAAAAAAAAAAAAAAAAAAAAAAAAAAAAAAAAACAGGGCCTCAAAAAACATTTTTGAGTTGATTTTTTTAAATTAAATGGTGTTACAGAATGTTTGAATTACTGGCATTTGTAAGACAGTTAAGAATACTTCACAGTGCAATCCACATTCCCCCTGCCCCACCCTCCCCCCAAGTTTATACCAGAAACAAGGTGATGAACTATTTATCCCTCATTATATAGTGCAGTATTCTTATGAGATAAACCCCACAAAACTTCATCTGTATTCATTCCTAGCCATCAAGAACATGTATGGAGGACAAGAAATTCTTTAGTAATTCTCTTGAGAGTCCCATGTCCTGTGTGGACCATGAGATACATGTACTGCAACATCACTAAGTTGTGAAAAAATGTTTTTACCAGAAAATCTTCTGTAGCTTTCCTTGCCAGACATATTGTCCAGTTTCTTTCTGTATTTTTCTCGTAGCATTCTGTGTAGTTTTACTTGTCCTCTGTGTAGAGGCACTGTGTTATTCCTCCTGTTTTATGTCTGTCTTAACCTTTCTATTAGATGTCTAAAGTTATGCAAGGTCTTGATGTGATACTTTGATTCCTTCTTGTGGGATTTGTGGGATCCCACTTTCTTTCCTCTTCCTCCTCCTCTCCACCCTCCTTAGCTAGCATCTGGTAATCTGGAGTGATTCAAGAAGCCAATCATTTCATTTTTTTTCCATTTCCCCCCATATTAAATTTCATGAACTAGTCTTACCCTGTATATTTTCATATCTATATATGTGTGTATGTATATCTGCCTGGATACAAATTCCATTTGTTTCTGTATTTGCAATGAGTAGAACTTAGATATAACCAGTTTAACTGCACTGTGCTGATGCACAATCTTTATCTGTCTGCAGTCATGGTATTAGCTTATGTTATGAGACCTGTTTTTGTGGTAAGTTGCAAAAACGTTACAAATATTTTAATTTTTTTGTTGTGGAATCTAATAACAGTTTTGCTAGGGATGTCTAACGTATTAAAACTTATAAAAATTAATTTTGAAAAATGAACAATGTTACACATTCTGTAGGTCATTTTTGTTATTCACAGAGGAATATCTTCTGTAATATATCAATCTTGTTTGCATGATCCTGAATATTTTCAAAGTCTTTATATTGTAAAATTAGCTCTAATTTCTTGAGTACTGCATTTAATAAATAGGTGGCTTAGATATAAACTCACTCTTGAAAGATTTATTCTGGAATTTGTTAACTGATGTCATTTTATGATGTGTACTCTCTGCCACCTATTTCTAGTTTTCAGTTGATATAAAGTCCTGCTGTTTATTAGGGCTAAATGTATTTGGAGTTCGTCAGGAAGAGGATATTGATTGTCATTAGGGCAGAATTGCAGTAGTTTAAGCCTTTATCTGCATCACATTAACTGGCTTATGATTTTCTAGAGTGACTATTAATTATATAAGAGATGCAGAATGAATATAAGGGAGGATTCAAAGACAGGCTGTCTTCAGAACTGTCCTTAATAATTTCTTCCTGTTTTGCCCATAAGAGTTACACCTTCCATATGACAGGTCTCAACTGAGTGTTTACATTTTGCCATGTCCTAAAAGCCACACCCAAAGTTGTTCCTTGTATTTGGAATATTGTATTTGGAAAGATTTTAGCTTAGTCTATTGCCACATTATAAACCTTAAAGTCTTTGGAGGCTATTATAGCTAGAAAGCAGCAAACAGAGTTCAGGATGAATAAAATCTGATAAAAATGGAGATCCTTCTGAATGTAAAATCCTACACAAGCTGTAAATGATGCTGACAGTCTGTTAAAAAGTGCCACTGCCAGTTATACTCTAATTACAGGCTGGGAGAGGAATGGTTGGAAAGCTGGCTGGCAGAGAAGGACCTGGGAGTGATGGTTGATAGCCGGCTGAATATGAGTCAGCAGTGTGCTCAGGTGGCTAAGAAGGCCAACAGCATCCTGGCCTGTATAAGAAACAGCGTGGCCAGCAGGGCTAGGGAGGTGATCGTACCCCTGTACTCGGCTCTGGTGAGGCTGCACCTCGAGTACTGTGTTCAGTTTTGGGCTCCTCGCTACAAGAAGGACATCGAGGTGCTTGAGCGAGTCCAGAGAAGGGCGACGAAGCTGGTGAAGGGTCTGGAGAACAAGTCTTATGAAGAGCGGCTGAGGGAGCTGGGACTATTTAGCCTGGAGAAAAGGAGGCTCAGGGGTAACCTTATCGCACTCTACAGGTACCTCAAGGGAGGCTGTAGTGAGGTGGGGGTTGGTCTGTTCTCCCACGTGCCTGGTGACAGGACGAGGGGGAATGAGCTAAGTTGCACCAGGGGAGTTTTAGGTTGGATGTTAGGAAGAACTTCTTTACCGAAAAGGTTGTTAGACATTGGAACGGGCTGCCCAGGGAAGTGGCTGAGTCACCATCCCTGGAGGTCTTTAAAAGACGTTTAGATGTAGAGCTTAGCGACTGTTAGTGTTAGGTCAGAGGTTGGACTTGCTGATCTTGGAGGTCTCTTCCAACCTAGAAATTCTGTGTGTGATTCTGTGATTCTGTGATATGTTACTGTGTTGTAAAGGCACGCATTTCAGGATATAATTACACATTTTATAAACGTGTCAGTGAGTATGCTGTGCCTTGCTAACCACATCATTTAAGAAAAAATTACTATTTCATACTTGCTATGGTTATCTAGCAAACTTGGTTATGACTGCATGCTTTAAAAAGAGAAAAATATATTTTTTCAACAGCCTAATAATAAATTTGGTGGAAAATGATATAAAATGGTATTCAACTAAAATTTAGAGGACGCATATTAAAGGCATTTTGTTCTCTCCTGGGGAAGAACTGACTGATGCCATCTCCCTATTTTCAGTCTCTTGAAAGGCTCAAATTGTTAGGTGGCATAGCATTAGGAAAGAGAGGTGAGAGATTTAAAGCAGCGGCAAAGGTATCTTGTTATTGATTGGAAGCACTAATGAGGAAATATTCCTCCTTTAAGCCTTGATCTGCTAATACTGTCCAACTCAATGCATGTGGGGAGGGATCAGAAGAGATGTGGTATAGAGTAGGCTGCAATAATAAATGGAGAAAGAGTTTAAATTGTAGACAAACCAGGTCTGTTGACAAGAAAAAATGAGGCAGCAGTGTACTCTACTAAAAAGTAGCAAAATCTTAGTTATGTCCTGACAGATTAAAATTAAGGAACGCACAAAATAGCAGATTATATGCTACTTAAGCTAGAAAAAATATTTGGTAATATTTTTGTTGCTATTGTTGCTATTGTTCTAGGGAGAAAAATGCAAAAAGTCAAAGAACAAAGAAAGGAGCAGCAGAGGATAGGATGCTCCTCCCTTTCTCTCCCAGCTTTTGTTTTTCAAAATAAAACAAGGGGTGGATGGAGGTACAATTGTTCTCTCATCATTTCCATATCATAAGACAGTAGTAATAGTGCAATCTTTTACATTGTATAAAACATGAGGAATTCATGTTTTGGAAGAAACGTACTTATATTAATAAGAATAGCTTTAACTAAAGTAGTCTTTAAAATAAAAGCTTTTGTATTTTAATCTATGGAGCATCCTGGCTTTGTGTGTCATCAGAATCGTTGTTGACATTTGACATTGATCCTAGAGTTGGGAAGGGCAAATGTTGGCCAAGAGCATCACGCAGTCTCTCAGTTATATCTGATGAATATTGTCATGACTGGCTGTTATTCACTGATCTGGATCAGGACAGAGGCTCAAAGGTGTTGTTGTGGCAGCTGAGGACTGGATGTGGTCTCACCAGCACTCTGTAATACCAAAGCCACGTCTGCTTGGAATGTAGTTTCTGTGAAGACTGCTGTGTGGCCTGAAAACTTAGGAGAGAGCTCTGGAGATCAGGATGGATAAATATGACTGGTTTTAAGGTCCTTGTCTTTGCTGGGAGAAAGAATTTCTTGATTCAATACATTGAAGTAGATGGCATAAATGTTGCTGAGTGTATAACTGGACATTTAAATAGTAATTCCTGAGAAGGAAAGCATCTATTTTGGGTTTGGGGCAAATCCAAATTTACAATACTGCCAGTTAGGAGAGCTTTTTGTCTACCACCTGAGCAAATTTTGCACAGATTCTGTGAGACAAGATTCATATAGTGAACTCTAGATGGTTTTTCTGGAGTCTTCTTTTGGAATTGAGTCACACCTGAAGATTTCTTTCCAAAGCATGTATGTTTAAGAGGACTGCAAGTTAAGCTTTACTTTTTTTTGTGTAATTATTTCAATTCATATGGTCTTCCATTGTAAAAACTAATACTGGAGTAATAATGTGTCTGCTTTTGATATTGCAGAAATCCTTTTGGCGGGCAGAATGGCATCATTTCCGTTGTTTCAGTTCTTAAGCATATCTCATCTACATCTGTGCATAAAAAACAATAATAATAGAAAAAAAAATATCTCTTTACAATTAATGAATGCCTACATGGAAGAGGAGACTGATGGAAGCTTAGTGAATTGCATAATTGAATCACAACCTGAAAACAAACACTGTGCAAACTGGGATTCAAAGTAAGATCTAAATCATACCAAGAAAGAAGAATAACAAAGCATTTTAGCCACCTCCCTAGGTGGCTGATATATATCAGGTGGCTAAAATGCTTTGTTATTCTTCTTTCTTCTTACGATTTATATATATATGTGTGTGTGTGTATATATATGTATGTATATATATATATATAATGGAGACTAGATTTCTTTCTATTACAGAATACTTATATATGTGTGCAGCAACTGAAATCAAGGTTGTAGTAATGTTTCGTTATTTGACATTGTACAAAAGATCAGATTAATGTAATACTTTTTCTGATGCTGTTAAAATTGTGATTATTGTAATGTAATACTGCATTAGGGATCTGAAATCAATAATATTTCTTTGATTCTGTGAAGAGTAAAGTTATTTTCCTTCAATGAAGCTTTGTCCTTCCAAAGAGCAGACATTTTAAATGTTTCTCCTACTGACAGGGTGTTCTCTTTGGAGCTTGCATAGTTTAGGATTATGCATTTGCATTACTGCAAATTTAGAGCACAAAATGGTTGTAGTGTAATGCAATACAAAGAAATGAGTCTTTTTAACTGTGGGTTCACAGACACACAGGCATGTACTCACACTCTGTAATAGAAAAGTAGTCAGTCCTTCAGTCTGGACATTTTAGTTAGGTATTTAATAACTGCGGATAGTCATTGCTTTCTGTCAAGATTGTTGGACTTGTGGCTAAATGCATAATTTCTGCTCCCTTTCTGTTATGTGAAAGAAATCCCAGTGTGCATCATGGATGTCATGACCTGCAATTGCTAGGGTGGCTCTAGTGTTAGGTTAGTGTTAGTGTTATGTCAGAGGTTGAACTAGGTGATCTTGGAGGTCTCTTCCAACCTAGATGATTCTGTGAAATATCTGAACACAGGGTGCCAAGAAAATGGGGCTGGACTCTTTTCAGTGGTGCCCAGCTACAGGACAAGAGGCAAAGGGCACACACAGAGTGAAACACAGGAAGTTCCAGCTGAATATGAGAAAACGTTTATTTGCTGTGAGGGTGACAGAGTACTGGAACAGGCTGCCTAAAGAGGTTGTGGGTTCTCCTTCTTTGGAGGTATTCAAAACCTACCTGGATGCCATCCTGTGCAACATGCACTAGGTGAACCTGGTTGGCAGGGGGATTGGACTAGGTTGATCTCCAGAGGTCCCTTCCAACATCAGCCATTCTGTGATTCTACGTCAGAGTATTCATAAGCATAATACTAATATTTGCAGTGATGAAAACATTAAGGATTTATCAGTCTTTATCTTATGAGCAGCTCTGAGCAACAAAACTGACATTTCTGTCTGGGACTGAAGTCCCAGTTTGATAGCAGCAAGTCTATGAAAGTACTGAAAATGGAAAAAATAGCAAAGGAATTATTCTTCCCTTTGAAAAAAAAAAAAAAAAAAAAAAAAAAAAAAAAAAAAAGTTTGTTTTTAAATTGCTATTAGTGTTGGTTCAGGTAACATCATGTAAGTGTTCCGTGGCCTTTTAGCAATGGTCTTTGTGGTTCCTTGGTTGAAGAAGACTTCTCTACTGGAGAGATACTCCATGTCAGGTGAAGGGACAGTCTCCCTCGGGGCGGGGGGGGGGGCTCTGCATTATCCAGGTTCTTCACCAAATGGTGAGCTAGCACTACTACAATGGCTAATGCCTACCTCAGCAAGCCACAGAAAGCATGGACACACTAGCATTCTCCAGCCATAGACTACTCTGAGTTTTCCTTCTGCTTGCATTTTGGCAGTTGGTGACTTCTGAATTGATATATATTTGTAAAATGATCAGAAAGATTCACGCTCTGTGAAGTGGTGTAAATGGTGTTGTAAATGGTGTTGGAAGAACTTATTTTTCAGCAAATGAAGTTCTGCACTTGGAAAGAAAAAAAAATCATCAAATGTGTGTCTATTAAAAGCACGTCTAAATTTGGTCAATTTGAAGTGTGTGTGGGAAACAGAGTAGCATACTTGGTCCTCTTGCAGTTGGAGTCGCAGTGATTGTTGACTGACTAGGCTGTCATTTTTCCTGAAACACCACTAAATCTATGTTCCAATACCATTTAGTGGGGAATGTTTTCATATTTTAACTTAGGTGATAGTCACATGACCTAAAGCAAAGTTTATAACGTATAGCTCATGATTTCTATACAGAATTGTGTTATTGGGACACTTATGAACAAATATAGAAAAAATAAATTGCAGGAACTGATTGACATGGTGAATAAGATTACCATAGTAGAGAAACTTAAGAAAATCTTACCTGCCACGTTATTCAAAATCAGAGCACAGCATACTCTAAGGAGTTGAAGAGTATCTAAATATCTTCAGCATGTCAGAACTGCTTGTATGTTTTTTCAATCAAGCAGCTTAGCAACAGATACACAGATTATGGAGCATCAAATGGTGTGGTTTTCTTTTTTGGGGTGAGCTCAGAACTGTTTCAGTAAGGAAATAGACCTGGTGGGAGAAACACCTTCCTTTGCTCCAAAATCTGAAATTTGTGATGTTTTAGTTCTTATGTTCCCAAATGACTTTGCATTTGGAAATTAACTTCAGCTTTGTGTAAAAATAGTTCATGTGCCAAAATAAAACTTTCAATCAAACCAGGTATGCCTGAAAGTTATTATTCTTCATTTGTCACTTGTAAAACAACCCAGAGCTTCCACTGATCCCAAAATCATTTGGTAGGCACAGAAAAAAAGATTGCCACTGACCATGTGGTCAGTTCTACTAAATTTTGAGATAAGTATATAGATAAAACAATAAAACAGAATGTAATTTTTTTAACCTCTTTCATATTTTCAGTAGAGGTCACTCAGTGAAATTGAGAAATATTAAATTTAAAATAGAAAAGGACTTCTCAGTGCAGTATGTGTGTCAGCTTGGAAACCTATAGCTGTGAGAGATCAAGGTAAAGAACCTAGGAAAAAAAAAATGGTAGGTTTCATGGGCTATTAACATTTACATTACATTAAGGATAATTAAAAAACTAAAAACTTATATGCCATAGCATAAATCAGCTTTGATTGCCTAAAACTAAGGAAGATGTTTACTTTCTCTTCATGCATTTCATATATGTTTCTGGACTTATGGACCTTTTGCTTAAGTGACTGATAATGTCTAACTGAAAGACAGGCTGCTAAGTTACACAAATCATATATCTGTTTATCAAAGTTTTTTATGACTCTAAGTTCCTCCGTTCTAATTTGGAAAAAACATGACATAATAGTTGGACTATTTGAAGAATTATGCACTATCACAGTCACATGGCTATGACAGTTTGAAATAGAAATTACGAGAAATGGAGCTAGCATTACTTAGATTGGAATTATAATTGACCTTTAAAAATATATTGCTTTGGTGATTTTTTTTAACTTTGAAATTTTAATATAGCTAAGTATAAGTAGATTTACATTTACTTGTATGTGAGAGACAGAGAGTTGGAGAGAGAGAGAACAGTTATTTCTCCCATGTTACATGTCTCAGATATTACATTTTATTCATCTCAGATATTGCATGCTACGTCTGTTGAAACCACACAGAACAATTCAGCCCAATCACATGCAATACATGAATATGTGTGCACGCCCACACACATTTGTTTTCAAAATTCTGTATATGTATTTATTTTATACTTCAGTTGTACTGTTCCTTCCATATGTTCTGCTGAGCAGTGTGTAATGTCTTCAAAATCTGCTTTCCAAAAAGCTTAACTGCAGTAACAGATCAATATTATTCTCTAAATAAGTGGGGTTATGCTAACTTTCCAAATCCAGGATTCTTTCATTGCATATAGGGTGGTGAACATTCAAACAGTGACTGTTGGTAAATATACACATACACTTAATAGCATTTGTATTGTAATTGACCAGAGAGCTGTACAATGTAATTTTGTAAGTGACCAAAATACATAGTTATCTTTCCCAGAAGGACAGTCACGAGAATTTTTATTTATTTATTTATTTAGTTATTAAGTCTGTTTAAGGCTCACAAGGAGCTATTAGTACAGAAACCTGTGTGGTATTGTTATGCTCCCGTGGTCTAATCCAGCTGTCACTTTGTGGTGGATTTAAACATGTCAACAAAGTTTTAGAAGATGGCATGTATGGGCTTCTACAGAAACAAGTAAGGGTTTTGTTTGACCTTTCAGTTAGAAAATCAGCTTCAGAACAAAACAAATTTGCTAGGAAAAGCCTAGGCAACAGAAAGAGACAATGATTTATAATACAGCTGCATGTGAAATAACTGCCTGTCTCAATATAAAGGATTGCACTGCATATAATACTTGCGTGTAATGTTTACAAGGCCTGGAGCTGCACCTTCCACCTTGTTGCTGCCTGTGCTAAACTTGCCTGTGGAGGTGCTTATACATGGGCTTTCTGGGCCTGAACAAATACCCTCATGCCCTGCTTATTTGCAGGAGTTGCACTGACACAGAGCTGGCTTCTGATCAGCTGCCTCAGCACGGATATGCAAAACTCTATTAGAACTTTACATGCATGGTCTCAAATTTGTTCCCTCTTTGCATTTCACATCCTTAGATGTACAAAACCAAGTTTTTATGAGAGTATCTCAAACAGGAGAAACAGATATTCTTTGCAGTCCTGAAAAGCTGTTCCCTCAAGGGAGAACACGTTTGCATTTCTTTTGCATTTTATTTAGTATAACCATAGTGAAAGCACATTTGGACAGCATCTCTGCCTCTGCTCCCCTGTTCTGTGCCCAGTGTCTGCAGAGACCAGACCTACATGTTATTTCAGAAAAAAAGAGAGAAGTGAGGAGAAGCAATCATTCCAATATTAACCAAACCAAGTATCCATCCTTGGGAGGGATAAGCTCCAGCAAATCCTTTTTATGTTCGCAAAGCCAAACACCTGCCCCAGAGAGAGAGAGACTCCTGAAGTCCCTTGTTGACTGCCACAACTCTGAGAGTAAGTTTATGGCAATATGGAGAGGTAGCTCCTAGTGGGGCCTGTAGGAGTGGTACAACCAGTGTTATATCAGCCCAGAAAGAGGGTTTTGGAAACAATCACAGACTGCTAGCTCTTAGTTGAAAGAAATGTTCTTTTGGTTAAACTTATCAGCCAGACCTTTCAAATCTGCAATATTATTAATTTTACCAGCACAATGCAATACTACTGATGGTCACATCAACTTACGGCATTTGTAGGCTATGAAAGTGTACCCCTATCAAATCTTCGATGAATTGACAAGAAGCTTTAGAGGAACATGTTCTTTAAAGCTTTTAATTTAGAGAAGTGGAGGATTAAAACAACAACAATGAAAAACAAAGCCAACAACAATCAGTTATGCACCTGATTTCCCAAATAAGTACATAGGTACTTATAGTGAGTGTACCGGCAATTCAGGTCCTAGAGAAAAATATTGAAGTGCTAATATCCATACAGCCTACATTTCAGTGGATTCAGTTATACATGAAGTACTGTTTTTCACAGTCCTTTAAAACACCCTATCTACAGTAATGAGAGTACTTCGTCCCCTCCATTACTTAGGGGAAAATGGTTGCTGGCCTGTAGACAGCTCTTACCAATGTAAGTAGCATACAGAAGTACAGGGTGAATGGTAGTACGTCTTCCATGGTATGTACTCAACATGTTCACTCCAACTTGTGGTAGTCTGCACAGTTGCTCATAGAGAGGTTGGATTTATTGGCTGAGAGAGGTGGATTAATGGTTAAGGAATCTCAAATAAATCCAGAAATTCCCATGGTAAGAAGCAGAGTATGTTTCTTGATATGATTTGGAGAATTTAATCATTTCTTTCAGCAGCATTAGAGACAAAGCAGAGATAAGATGCTCAACATACATACAACATACTTAATTAGTCCATTGGTGTTTTATTTGTCACAGCAAAACAAGTATTTTGTTTTATTTTAAAATATATTTAAATGGTCTTTTGATGCTGGTTTTGAAAGGTAAAGCATATCGTAGATGAAGCTGTTAACTATTTTTTAATTTTTACAAGAGCATAAACAACTTCTATAAAGTTGTTTCTAAGCCTGCGATCCTATTTTTCTACTGGGAGCTGATGGAGATCAGGAACTACAAGAACGTATTCTTGTTAAGATGTGAGTACATTTGCCTACCCTGACTTTACTCATTCCTGCTAGCTAGACTAGCCTGCTGATTTTTACAGTACTGTGTGTCTGATCCTATTATAGCAATTGTTGTTTACTCAAAGCTTTACAAATCAGCTTGGTGAATATTTTCTGTCTTTTGATCAGTGCCAACATAATCAGTTTGGGTAGAACATGACATTATGCACGGGAGAAGCAGTTGCAACTGTGCTGAGTATCTAGTAGTCATAAAAGGGAAGTATGTAAGATCTGGGGTTTCGTTTGAACTGTATGCTTATAGGAGAGAGAGAGGTTCAGGTCTTCATGGGATGAAACTTGCCATTAGAAACAACTGAAAAAAAAAAAAAAAAAAAAAAAAAAAAAAACCAAAAACCAGCAGGTTTGCTACTTGTGCAAGTTGCAGACCATCTATTTCAGGGCATTGGTGCTTTGGTCAGAGGCACTGTAACTCCACACTCCGAGCAGCTAAATGCTTTTAGTATTGGACTACTAGATAAACCTAAGACAAACGTTTTATTTGCAAGCACTGGCTTTAGACAAAAAGGTTTTCCTGTGTAGTTGCAAAGAGATGCCTGTTCTGCAGCATGTTCACATCATGGTGAACCTTTTGCTACTGACTGTAGGGGGAAGTAAGTTAATCCTGTAATATCCCCTGTACCATTCTTCAGAGTTTCTTGATACCTTAACTGAAGTAACATGTCACAATTGTTGTCTGTGTTTGTTGTCCATTATTTGTTGCTAGTTGGGTATTTATCAAGGAGATCAAGATAAGACTAAAATCTCTAAGAAAAAAATGAAAGAATGGTTATGCTTATATTGTTTTTATTGGGGAGGTGTAAGGGCTTGTCACCTGTGGCAGAATTAAAATTGTTAACAAGTAGCAAACTTGCAGAACTGATGACAAGATAAAGTTTCTTGGAGAGGAGAGGACTTCCATGTATGTATACTAATGTATACTACATACATATATACTTTTATTATATATGTTACAATATATATATTATATATATATAATGTATTATGCATTGTTAAATGTATATACATTACCATCTATATAATACTAATCCATTAGAATATATACTAATCTTGATTAACATGGATTTATTTCAATATGCCATAGAGTGCTCTGCTTTAAATAGTGAAAAATACAACATTAAGTTATTGTTAGTAAACCACAACTGAGTACAGAGGAAAGAAGTCACATCTTTCAAGAGGGAGTAGCAATATCAGATACCGAAGAATCTGGAGAGTCCAACTGAAATGTCAGAAAAAGATATTTTGTGCAAATGAATGAAAATATCTTAATCTGGTTAAAAAGATATGCCTGTACAATTATGAAGAACTGTTACAAAGATTATTTTAGGTGGTCAGTTATATGTACAATTTTGTGAAGTTATCTTTGTTCTCTAGTTTACTCACTTTACTGATTAGATGGACAAAGATAAATAGTAATACTTATATATGAAAATAAAAAAATGGCTACTGTAAAAAACTTTGAAACTAGGAAGTTTGCAAGTGTTTGTGACACTGGAGTTCTGTTCTGATAAACTGTAAGTGACAATTAGACCCCAAAATAACTATTGGAAAAGTGAGCAACTGCTTGCTTTTTCAAGTAGTGCCTACCTTGACTCAGACTGCTTGTTACTATTTTGATTTTTTTTTGCTTTTGGAAGAGGAATTTTGAACTTAAATTTTAGTATGACTTTTATGAAGCAACTCCAGTTTCCAGTACTTGGATGAAGAAGAAAGAGAGAGAACAGTTAACTCACAATTTATAAAACCTCAGGATTATCAAGATAGAGATGGAAGCAGGTACATTGTTGAAATTTTAGATTGATTTTAGTGCAGTTAGGTTTCAAGCTTACATTTTACTCTTAAAAGCTTGGGGGCTTTTCCTCACAAATGCCAATCAACCAGAACCACTTTGCTTTTAACTGGAATTAACTGTGCTCAATGGTCTGTAAATCAATCGTAAATCCATTGTAATCTGGGAAGTAGAATTATCTAATCCCCTACATTATTTGGATATATTCAGGAAAGGCATCAATTAAAGATCTTTAAACCTTCATGAATCACTGAGCAAATCACAGTATTAATTGTGTGAATCATCCATATGGCACTCATCTTTTAACTGCAGATATAATGTGACAGTTGAATTTTTATACTAGAAAATAGTATCTTTATAAATCATAAAATTTATAAATAAATTTTATCTTTATAAATCAGTGCTTTGTTACTGGTCTTTGGTACTAAATCAAATATTGGTTTTCTCTGGGCTTTTATGAACTTGTGCAGTAGCTTCCAGACAGTGTGCAATTTAAAATACAAAGTTAGTAAATTTGTATGAAAAATTGTAAGTCACTGTACTTTAATCCAAAAGTTTCAGTTAGTACATGCTGTTCCATTGTGTTCAAAATGTTTACCTGAACACAGTAAGTTTCCTGGTCAGTTCACTGAACAATGTGCAGGGGATGTAACAATCAGAACCCAAAATGAATTTCCAACTAGAGTATTTAGATTTGATACCATGATGGGGAGTAATAAGAGGTCAGGATTTTAAAATGTTTTGTTCTGATTCAAGTATGAGTTAAGTTAAGGAGCAAATACACAACCAATTGTTCTAGGATTCTTGTTATCTTTTTAAGACATAATTGTACTTCAAATGTTAATTCCAGAAAGTTTATATTCATTTATTTGTTTAATAGTTGTGAATTTGATGTTTGTCTTGTGTATATGCAGTGTAAAATCTAGTATATTCTTCTTTATTGCAGCATAGATTTTTGTAGAAACAAACAATCTCTACACATTTTAGAGATTTTGTTCTGGTGATTTCTGCCTAGGACTTACAAAATAAAAGTTTTTTTTTTGTTGTTTTTTTTTTTTTTTCCCCAAATCCTTGGCCTTGTGTTCAAGGCTTGTTTCAACAACAGATATTTCACAGCTGTTGATTTCTTTCTCAGGGAGCTTGACAATAAACACTGACTCTGACTTTTAGCAAATAAAACACAGGTCCAGATTTTATGTTGAAAGAAGCTAGATGCTGAAAACTGAGAAGCGTGTTGCTACTTACACTCCTCTTTCCATGGAAGCACCTGGTGTCTGGGGTCTTATTATTGTTCATGCCCAGAGGCATTTATTTTGGCAGACATTAGCATATGTCTGTTTTGTATCTGAGACTGAGAAATGGGAGTTAACAATGTGTTTTAACACCATGAATTTTATGTTAGTTTTAATGCCAAGCCAGTCATAGAAGCACAGGTGGAGTTGATGTCACTGTCTACTGAAGTAGGTATCCCCAACACAGCCATGGAACTATGATCCCTTTCTGTTCTTATAAGGTGTTTTTTTTTCACATGACACTTGACTTGATACCCAAAGTCCTGGGAAACAGTAAGATCAGGCATATCCGTCTCTGAGCTTTCATTAGGCTGAGTTCTGTTCTGATAAACTGTAAGGGATAATTAGACCCCAAAATAACTATTGGAAAAGTGAGCAATTGCTTGCTTTTTCAAGTAGTGCCTACCTTGACTCAGACTGCTTGTTATTGTTTTGATTCTGAGCTTAAATTTTAGTATGACTTCTATGAAGCAACTCCAGTTTATGCAACTTCCAGCATATTAATGCAGGAAGGGGTCAGAGATGTTTGGTGTTGCTGCTTGATTTTTTTTTTCTTCTCAAGCTGTTTGCTTTTTTGATGAATTGTTTAGGGAGTTTAACAGTGTAGTTTTGGCAAAATTGTGCCTTGAGTTGGCAGAAGCCTACTTTGAGCAGGAAAGTCTGTATTTGTCAAGTGCTCATATTCTTTTTTGTGTTTCTGATTCTAAAACTTTGCAGAAATCTGGTGACTAAAGCTTAGTGTTAAAGTCTTTCCACCAAGACTATATTCCTGGTCCTCCTCGTGTACATAATTAGTTGGCACAGACTTCTACGTAGCTATGTTTTTTGAGGGTAAGTGATCACCAATATTAGAAGTGTTAGCTTCTCACCTAGGAATGAAAATATTAAAGCCCTGAAAGCAGAGGAAAAAGGAGTTAGGAAACTCAGGAGCCTTCTACAGGGTATGAGCTAGAAGGCTCTTGAGTAGTTTTTCCTAGAAGGATACAGTCACAGTCACAGAATTTCCAGGTTGGAAGAGACCTCAAGGTCATCGAGTCCAACCTCCAACCTAACACTAACAGCCCACCACTAAACCATATCCCTAAGCTCTACATCTAAGCGTCTTTTGAAGACTTCCAGGGATGGTGACTCCACCACTTCCCTGGGCAGCCTGTTCCAGTGCCTCACAACCCTTTCAGTGAAGAAGTTCTTCCTAACATCTAACCTAAAACTCCCCTGGCTCAACTTAAACCCATTCCCCCTCGTCCTGTCACCAGGCACGTGGGAGAACAGACCAACCCCCACCTCGCTACAGCCTCCCTTGAGGTACCTAAAAAGAGCGATAAGGTCACCCCTGAGCCTCCTCTTCTCCAGGCTGAACAAGCCCAGCTCCCTCAGCCGCTCCTCACAGGACTTGTTCTCCAGGCCCCTCACCAGCTTCGTCGCCCTTCTCTGCACCCGCTCAAGCACCTCGATGTCCTTCTTGTAGCGAGGGGCCCAAAACTGAACACAGTACTCGAGGTGCGGCCTCACCAGAGCTGAGTACAGGGGGACGATCACCTCCCTAGCCCTGCTGGTCACGCTGTTCCTGATACAAGCCAGGATGCCGTTGGCCTTCTTGGCCACCTGAGCACACTGCTGGCTCATATTCAGCCGACTATCCACCAGCACTCCCAGGTCCTTCTCTGCCTGGCAGCTTTCACAGAGTCACAGTCACAAAAAATGAACCAGAAGATACGATACAGAAGGAGCTATTTGAAACTACCAGTACCAGTAGCTGACTGTGCAAGTTCTTCAAGAACTTGCCTTTAAGGGCCTTTAAACCTGGCCCTTTATCTTGTTATCTGAAGCAATTTTTAAATTTTAAACTTTCCTGAAGATTTTGAAACATACCTTTTTGATTTTCTCTGTTAACAGCTGCTACTCTTGTTGGTGCTTCCACAGTTAGTCTTGAGTTTTCTTAGGAAGAGATACATTTCTGTTTTGGACTTCTTTCATGATGTATTTTATGATGATCTTAATACCTCCATATGTCAACCATATACACTTTTTTAGATACACAGGTTCTAAAACAACGACTTTTTAAGTGTCAATATTACAGCTATGTCTTGTGACTACTGATTCCTTGTGTGTTGTTAAATATGCTGTGTGTATCTCAGAACTGCAGGAAAAACAGCAACAAAAAAATAAGGAATATGGCATATTAAATTTGGTTAATGAGATGTTTCAAGATATTTATTAAGTAACAGTGAGTGAAACATGTCAAATTTGTGTTCTTCCTAAATTGTAAATGTAGAAAAACTAAAAGAGTGAAAGACAAAGGCAGAAAGTTTATTATATGCTGAGGCTACTTCCTGGATAGAATTTTTTGTTCTTACCCTAAAATCTTTAGAACTTTTTCATAAAATGAAAAAAAATGATTCATTGAATTTTTAACTGCTCTGTTACTTTTTTTTCTCTTAAAGTTTGTACTTCACAGAATCACAGAATCACAGAATTTCTAGGTTGGAAGAGACCTCCAAGATCAGCAAGTCCAACCTCTGACCTAACACTAACAGTCCCCACTAAACCATATCACTAAGCTCTACATCTAAACGTCTTTTAAAGACCTCCAGGGATGGTGACTCCACCACTTCCCTGGGCAGCCCGTTCCAATGTCTAACAACCCTTTCGGTAAAGAGGTTCTTCCTAACATCCAACCTAAAACACCTCTGGCGCAACCTAAGCCCATTCCCCCTCGTCCTGTCACCAGGCACGTGGGAGAACAGACCAACCCCCACCTCACTACAGCCTCCCTTGAGGTACCTGTAGAGAGCGATAAGGTCACCCCTGAGCCTCCTTTGCTCCAGGCTGAACAAGCCCAGCTCCCTCAGCCGCTCCTCGTAGGACTTGTTCTCCAGGCCCCTCACCAGCTTCATAGCCCTTCTCTGGACTCGCTCAAGCACCTCCATGTCCTTCTTGTAGCAAGGGGCCCAAAACTGAACACAGTACTCGAGGTGCGGCCTCACCAGGGCCAAGTACAGGGGGACGATCACCTCCCTAGCCCTGCTGGCCACGCTGTTTCTTATACAGGCCAGGATGCTGTTGGCCTTCTTGGCCACCTGAGCACACTGCTGGCTCATATTCAGCTGACTATCAACCATCACTCCCAGGTCCTTCTCTGCCTGGCAGCTCTCCAACCACTCATCTCCCAGCCTGTAGCTCTGCTTGGGGTTATTGCACCCCAGGTGCAGGACGCGGCACTTGGTCTTGTTGAACTTCATGCAGTTGACCTCAGCCCATCGGTCCAGCCTATCCAGATCCTCCTGCAGAGCCTTCCTACCCTCGAGCAGATCGACACACACACCTAACTTGGTGTCATCTCCAAACTTTCTGAGGGTGCACTCAATGCCCTCATCCAGATCATCGATGAAGATATTGAAGAGGACCGGCCCCAGCACCGAGCCCTGGGGAACGCCACTAGTGACCGGCCTCCAACTGGATTTGACTCCATTTACCACGACTCTTTGGGCCCGGCTATCCAGCCAGTTTCTTACCCAACAAAGCGTGCGCCAGTCCAAGCCAAGAGCAGCCAGTTTCTTGAGGAGAATGCTGTGGGAAACGGTGTCAAAAGCCTTGCTGAAGTCAAGGTAGACCACATCCACAGCCTTTCCCTCATCCACCCAGCGCGTCACTTTGTCATAGAAGGAGATCAGGTTCGCCAAACAGGACCTGCCCTTCATAAACCCATGCTGACTGGGCCTGATCGCCTGCTTGCCCTGCAAGTGCCGCCTGATGAGTCTCAAGATAATCTGCTCCATGAGCTTCCCTGGCACTGAGGTCAAACTGACAGGCCTGTAGTTTCCCGGGTCAGTCCTCCGGCCCTTCCTGTAGATGGGCATCACATTTGCTAGCCACCAGTCAACTGGGACCTCCCCCGATAGCCAGGACTGTTGATAAATGATGATAAGCGGCTTGGCCAGCTCCTCTGCCAGTTCTCTCAGTACCCTTGGGTGAATCCCATCTGGCCCCATTGACTTGTGCACATCCAAGTGCTATACCAGGTCACCAACCATTTCTTCATGGATAGTGAGGGCCACATCTCTCTCCCCATCCCCTTCCACCAGTTCAGGGTACTGGGTATCCAGAGAACAACCGGTATTGCCGCTAAAGACTGAGGCGAAGAAGGCATTAAGCACCTCCACCTTTTCCTCATGTCTTGTAACTAAGTTTCCCCCCGCATCCAGTAAAGGATGGAGATTCTCCTTAGTCCTCCTTTTTGTGTTGATGTATTTATAAAAACATTTTTTGTTATCTTTAACGGCAGTAGCCAGATTGAGCTCCAAATGAGCTTTGGCTTTTCTAATTTTGTCCCTGCACAGCCTCGCGATATCCTTAAAGTCCTCCCTGGTGGCCTGCCCACTTTTCCAAAGATTATAAACCCTCTTTTTTCTCCTAAGCTCAAGCCACAATTCTCTGTTCAGCCAGGCTGGTCTTCTTCCCCGCCAGCTCATCTTTGGGCACGTGGGGACAGACTGTTCCTGCGCATTAAGATTTCCCTCTTGAAGAGTGCCCAGCCTTCCTGGACTCCTGTGCCCTTTAGAACCGCCTCCCAATGGACTCTACCAACCAGTGTCCTCAGCAGCACAAAGTCAGCCCTCCAAAAGTCCAATACAGTGGTTTTACTGGTCCCCTTCCTGGCCTCGCCAAGAATAGAGAACTCCACCATTTCATGGTCACTCTGCCCAAGATAGCTCCCGACAATCACATCCTCCACCAGTCCTTCTCTGTTTGTGAAGAGAAGGTCTAGCAGGGCGCCACCCCTGGTAGGCTCACTAACCAGCTGCGTCAGGAAGCTATCTTCCACACTCTCCAGAAACCTCCTAGACTGCTTTCTCTGGGCTGTGTTGTGGTTCCAGGATATGTCAGGGAAGTTGAAGTCCCCCACGAGAACCAGCACTGATGATTTCGCAACTTCTGTCAGCTGCCTGTAGAACTCCTCATCCGTCTCCTTGTCCTGGTTCAGCAGTCTGTAACAGACCCCGACCAGGATGCTAGCCTTTTTGGCCCCGCCAATCCTAACCCAAAGGGACTTGACCTTGTCATTCCCAGCCTTGAGTTCTACAACATCGAAAGACTCTCTAATATAGAGAGCCACTCCACCACCCCTTCTGTGCTGCCTGTCCCTTCTGAAGAGTTTATAGCCAGTCACTGCAGCACTCCAGTCATGAGAGTGGTCCCACCATGTCTCCGTGATGGCAACCAAGTTGTAGCCTGCCTGCTGCACGATGGCTTCCAGCTCCTCCTGTTTGTTACCCATGCTGCGTGCATTTGTGTAGATGCACTTCAGCTGGGCCATTGCCTTATCCCCCGGCCTTGCTATTGTTCCCCCTGGCACAGCTCCAACAATCCTTGCTTCAGCCCCATCCTCCTTCTTACCTAGTTTAAAGCCCTCTCAATGAGCCCTGCCAGCTCCTGGCCCAGAATCCGTTTTCCGCTAAAAGATAGGGACCCGTTTGCGGCCATCAGGCCGAGTGTCGAGTAAAGTGCCCCATGGTCGAAAAAACCAAGATTTCTGTGTTGGCATCAGCCCCTGAGCCACGTGTTTAACAGGTGGGCTTTTCGTGTCCTCTCTGTACCCCTCCCTGCCACCATATGGATGGATGTAAACACCACCTGCACTCCCGCTCCATCCACTAACCATCCCAGTCCCCTAAAGTCTCATTTAATAGCCCTCAGGCTTCTCTCTTCAATGTCATCACTACCTGCCTGGACTATCAAAAGAGGATAATAGTCAGAGGGGCGAACCAGGTTGGGAAGCTTCCTGGCAACGTCCCTGACCCTGGCCCCAGGGAGGCAGCAGACTTCCCTACAGGCCGACAAATAGGGCCCTCTGTTCCCCTGAGAGGGGATATGATAAATTGCATATGATAAATTTCTTGTGACATACACCTTGTGCTTTCACTCACTGGATGATGTAGGTTATCCTTGGTGCTGTACAAGGGTGCTGCCAGAAACACAAACAAGTAAATACTAACCACTAACCACGAAGTCTGGCCAGAAAACACATCTCCAAAACAGATCTTCATTTTCCAAAATTCCGTGACTTTCCATGACAGTTGGAATAAATGACAGAGGTAATTAATGTGGTGCAAAATTATTTTCATCTTGATAACTGGAGACGTTTTGAATGGGAAGAGGAAAATAGTTTGTCTTCTACTAAGTAGCACTTGCCTTGATCTTAAGTCAGAAATGTTTCCAGTATTGTTTTCTGATAACAGTAGTGCAACACAGTGAGTAACTACTAGTAATTTCCTTGAATGAGATTTTTTTGTTGTTGTTGTTAATTTTATGAAAATAGGTTCTGAACTGTGGATTTTTCTGTTACCTTCAGTTTTGGTTGGTACTAGAGAGTGGGCTATTAGATAGCACAGATTACAAGTCCAGCTGAAGCAAATCAGATTAGTAGTACACAGCAGATGAAAAATGTTTTTTTCAAGAATTTTTCAAGCTCAGGAAAGCTGAAATTCAAATCTGAAGTTGTGATCTGGATACATTAGCTTAGCA
Organism: Heteronetta atricapilla; assembly: GCA_011075105.1. Taxonomy (NCBI): domain Eukaryota; kingdom Metazoa; phylum Chordata; class Aves; order Anseriformes; family Anatidae; genus Heteronetta; species Heteronetta atricapilla. The sequence goes on along the minus strand of CM021763.1, from coordinate 50,214,517 downwards.
ATAAATTTTAAAGTGAGAGTTATTAAATTAACTTTTTGTTTTAATTAAAAATACATATATTTATGTGAGGTTTAGGAGCACTTGAATTTTTGTGTAAGAGTAAGATTTTTTACTTTAACTAGTGTAATACAATTTTTCTGCTTGGATTATGGTAAAGCACAGATGTTGACATAAAGGGACTGCATGTATGACCCTCCTTTGTCTTTTTGCTTAGCATGTGATGTGATTTTAATTCAATGTGTTGTTGCATCTCATGGTACAATAACAAATTAGTAATAATCCTCATTTTTTCAGATACCTAGAGGTGACCTTTAAAAATATAAGTAGCAGAACTTACTGAGATTGGTTTTGTAAATGGAATGAAGACATTCCTAAATGGTAGATGCTACATCCTTTATTTAGTGCTTGTATCTGTATAAGAATCACTGCATTATGAATATTGACAAATATTGGGGGAAAAAATGAAAGAAGATATATGTGGTTTGGTTTTTTTTTGCCTTCCAGTTCAATCATTAAAGCAGAAAAAATATGTAATGACATCACAAAGATAGCAATACAATTGCAATATATGCAATATAATTGCACATAACAATTATATGATGTTATTAGAAATATAGCGTCAAATAGAATATTAGGAAATATGGAACAGAATATTAGAAATACAGAATCAAAAATTTAGATGTGAATTGATTTGTGAAATGAGTTTTATGATTTTAACTTTCATGCTGGCTTTCAGCATTCATAGAAATATGAGTTAACTGTCCCAGACAAAAGAACAGAGCAAAAATATAAAATCTCTGAATATTTGTGTGACAGCAAAACCCCATAGAAAAGACTATTAAGAAATCTGTCTAGCTTTCATCAGAATTTGTCAAGCTGTTTCCCTTTTTTGTCCCTAAAGTAAGTAAGTGTTTTCTAATTTCTGCTTTGGTAAGTAAAAAGTTATGTTTAGTGTAATAGTGATTATCACAGGAAGTGCTGCTTGGTCTGTTTCAAAAATTTTATGTTTATTTTTCCTTGAGTATTATTTTCTAATTGTAATCTTACCTGCTGCCATTGTTGTATAAGCAATTATACTAGAGTTATGACTATGGCATTTATCTGAGCAGTATGTCACTGTCATCTAACCTAACACTAATTGTCCTTGCTTTTACTCTTATAAATGTTTAAGTAGAAGTAGAGGTTTAATTATTATTAGGCTTTTCCCTGCTTGAAATAACTTCCCTTTTATTGTTATTATGTTCATCAAAGGATTGCTCTGTTTTAACAAGCATTAGTAGAGTTAGCAGCAAATTTTATCACTAAAAGTTAAGTGAATGACTATAGAATTTATTTTAAATGTGAAAAATTATCAACTATAGCACAATATTTCTGAAGTACAAAATGTGTTATTTTATTTTTGAAGTGATGATTTTGTTGGTATTACTAGATATAAGCCAGTTTAGCATTTATGCATCTGGAGGGGAAAAAAGTAAAACTGGCAGGATCGAAGACTAACCAGAATTAATTCTATTACATTCCTTTCTGTATAGAAGTGCCATTTATAACAGCATCTGGTATGTATGTTTTCTTCTCTGTCTATATATTTATTTCCTTTTAAAATGTTGTGCCATGCTATTTTTTTTTCTTTAATGTCTGTATCCTTTGGGATTGGATTAGATTGAGATGCAATGGGGAGTATTTTTTCTTTATTTTGCACTATTCTTCGTTATTTGGAAGAAAAAATTGAGTGACTGCAATGACTTTGCTGCAAAAGATCCCCTGCAGTGGCAATTTGCTATCCATCAGAAGTCTGTGTGTTTGGAAGGTAATTAGAAAGTTAATGTTCTGCAAGGTCCCTAGACAGTGCTTGCAATCAGATAGTGAAAAACCTGAATTCCTGCATTACTCTTGACTTTGATGTCTGGAAGACCTTAAGAAAAAAAGGTTGTTACCTGTGCCTCCTAGCTGTAATTCTCTGATCTGTTCTCCTTATTCTTATTCTTGTTCTTCTCTTATTCTTCTTTTCAGCCTGCTGACTGTCAATATCTTCCTCTCCAACACTGTCTTTCTTCAGGGAATCAGGTTAGAAAGAGGTCCATTTCTTTCTCTGGCCTGCTTTATCTCAGCCATAGATACAGTATTCTTTAAACAAGGAACTTCAGCCCTTTTCTGGCCTGTGTACAGCTTGTGATGTAACACTGGTCACCCATACTCAGAACAATACAATATTAATTTTAATCAGTAAAACATAGTAGGCTAGGAACCTAAGATGTTAAGTTCATTTCTTCCCATATCAGAAATTACTATGTTGCTTTAATCTTCATGAGCCTTTAGATTTTAATTTTGTTGTACATATAACGGGTATAAGTGGATATTCCTGTGGTAAACATTTATGTATTTATTTTTATTAAGTAGCTACTGCAGTTTCTTGAAAGGAACTAGATCTTTCCAATACCAGTTGGTTGCTGGGTGTCAATTTTCAGTTGTTTCATGGATTAAATGATTTTGTAGGTGAGTAGTTTTTTGTTACAGAACAACAACAGAGGGTTTTTTTCTTCCTTTTTAAGTTTCTCTGTTTTGGCTGCTTTTCTGTTTTGTCCCAGTTATCAACCCAGCACTTGGAGTGCCTGTTTTTTCTCTCTAGGAAGTGGTCAGACCTCATTTGGGACTAGGAGTGTGAGAGGATGGTATTTAAATAGTCTTTGTATTTACTGTATTAGATATGTACATATCATTTGTCTTTTCAGAAGTTGTAAATGCTTGTGAGCTGCTCTTATTCTTGGAGGTAAGCATCTATTTCTGCTGTAAGAATGGTATTTTGCTTTTCCCTGTAATGGTCTTTCACAGATTCCTCCTGTAATTGCATTTGCAATTACAGATCCCCCTGTTAATAGCATTTGCAACCCTTGTATATTCAGGGTCATCCCACTTCAAATTATATCACTGTAATATGTCTGTATTGACTTTCCAAATTAATGAGGATATAGATTTTGGACATTTTGATTGGTAGTGGTACAGTAACAACTACAGCTTGTGACTTTGTTTGAATGCTCCATAGTTGGGTTAAATAATGTTATTACTTCAGCCAGACAGAAAATTAAAATTTTATAATTTTTAAATACTATTTCTTGAATATTAGTGACATAAGTCTTATTTGGGTAACTCATCAGTATGAAGAAGATTTAAAAGAAAAACGATATAAAAACATTTTTAAATATAATTAAGTAATCCTGTTATTTAATATTACTGCAGGTTAAAATGAGGTAGAGTTCTCTTCTGACACAGTTGTACAATTGCCATTCTTTAAGAATCTGATAATTCAGGTCAGTGCAAAACTATATTAACGGCGGTGCAATAAAGATTAATAAAGACTATATGTACTGAAAAATTACAGTAATGACATTCCAGTTCCCTTCAAATAAGTTGTTATATGGGTTTTCCCTTACTGCAGACTTCAGGATAATGAAAAAAACATGAATCTATGCAAATTAGATTAGAGAACATAGATGCAGAAGACATGGCATCAAGAAGTTTGCATGTAGTAATGTAGTTTGCATCACATGGATTATGGTAAATGAATCCTGTTGCCAGATTCCAGTCAAGTTTGCTTCTTGCTTTAGATTTATGTGCAACATAATTCAAATAGTCTTTCTCTTTCGATGTTCAATCCCCTATGTCTGGAGTGCTGGAGGAGAGAAGGTTGTGAGGTAGACTGATTTTTTTCTGGAGGTATCCTGATAATCTGTGTCTAAGTATTTGTCAATTTTTACCAGCTTTTGGAATACTTGCTCATTTATAGACTTGTGTTCAAAACCAATAGGTTTCTTCTGTCCAGAAGAAAATTAGTGGAGGGTAGTATACTGCATACTTTAACTGTGGAACTCTAAGCCATGGAAATCCCACTTTTTATGGTATTAGGGCATTATAGAAACAGATGTTTGGAAAAATAGAGTAAGAACTTGAGCCCTTTGTAAAATAGGATACCTAGTTTTTATTCTTTATTGTCATGATGTTTAGTGCTTAACTTCTATCACCTTCTTTCACAACCAGTTTGAGGACAGACGCGAAAAGGAATTGATATTCTTCTTATTATTTTTATTTTATATTTTTATTTTTTCCCATATGGCAGCAGGATGGATAGGTATAGTAGACTGCAGTTTACAAGGGCTTATGTCTGCAAAGGTACTGGTCCATCCATAATGAAAGTATGAGCCTCATTGGGTTTAGAAATTGTTCTTATGGACGAGACACTGACGAGTCCACCAAATCTTTGCTGCCAGGCATACTGTTGCAGTTGCACAGATATGCAGTATTTTTTTAATGAGAAATATGTAGTGGTGATTTGTCTCCAAAACTATGATAGACCCAGGGCAAGATTAGATAATATTAACTTCTCAGAAGTGGTGAGACCATTTCTGTGAGGTTTTAGTCTTGGTAACCACATTTGTGAAGTGTCATTTTGTTGTTCAGAATACAAGTATAGTGTTTGGACAGGTTTTGAAGTTCAGCTCTATGAATGGAAGTCATCATCACACAAGTTCTTTAAATGTCCTTAGGGAGCTGCTGCTTTAGCACTTCTGGTAGCCGTTAGACCTTACTGTGTTTGTTCTTGGTCTTAGCATATTAAAAAGGGGTATAACACCTTGCAAGCATTTCCAGTTCTATCATAATGGGCCAAAGTGAGGCATCCTTTCAAAGTGCTTTGCATGTTTGTTTTTCCTTGAACAATTTTATTTTTTTTTTTCCTCAGTGAACTTATCTGTCACTTTCTAAAGCTGCAGTTTAATGTAATGTTTCTGGAAACAGAGGACTTCAAAGAAGCTTTACTGTTAAGAACTGACAGTCTGATCTATTTTTGTTTTACCTAAAAATGCATATTATGAATTGGAGCTTCTGCATCTGAAACTGATGCTCTCTCCATCAGTAGTATTGTAATTGCTTCCAGAAAGTGAAATTTAAAACTGCAGTCTCTGAGTGTCTTCTTCAGTGCCTTCTTACTAACTGCCTGGAATTTAATCCTTTTAAATACATACCATCAGCACCACCCAGCAGTATTTTCTGAATAGATTCTGTAATGATTACCTCTCAGAATCTTATTCGTTATTGTGTAAACAATATACCATTAAGTATGAATGACTGCAAGTTTCAATCTTTATGATTTTTACTGAACATAAAATATTTTTTTTCTGTAATGTATTTCTCTACCTACCATCTGAGTTGCCTATACTCCAAATGTATTGCACGTGAAATGGAAAAACACTTGGTAATATTACTTTACCCTCTTCTGAGTCAAAATCCTAAAACACAAGAAATAAGGAGTGTCTTTTTCAGGATAAATTTTAAATTACTGGATTTTTTATTGCTGTTAATATTTTTATTGCTGATAACTTAATATTTTATATACTCAATCCAAACACCCATGTTTTTGTCTGTTTCCCATAACACCAGTCAATCTGTTCAAATGTATATTCAGAATGGGAATACTGTTCACTTTTATGTAACTGTTGTTAGGCTCTATTCTCTCACTCCTCATCTACATATTACTGTCAACAATAGAATTTCTACTATACTGGAGGGAATCTACTGGAGACCACCTGCCTTAATTAGCACACAGTCACGTACATTCTCCTTCCGCAAGAAGTGTGGAGCAGGAGGAAAAAAAAAAAAAAAGATAAAAGATTTACAGCTTTGAAGTTATATGTAGAAAGAGAGAAGTGGGTGGGGAAAGATGTGGCAAATAGGTGGCATGTAATATGAATTGAAAGACCAGTAAATGGTTTTCAGTTGAACATAAAATCATGAGCAATATTATTCAACCTTTTTAAAAAAGTTCATTTATTTTTTAAAAATTATGTATATATTTATTTATTGTAAGCTGTTATGGGACTTTGAGATTTAATATACTTCAGAACAAGACAGGTAATTTCTTCATTTATAATTTTCTCATCTTAAATTCATTATGTGAAAATCATATTTGTATACTTCTACCTGGTAGGAAAAGTGTGAAGTAGATGATTTCACTTTTTATGGGAAAGAATTATTTACAGAATTAAATTTAATAATTGTGTCCTTCTGGAAATCCAAATTAGCCTATTATTATTTGACAGCAGAGATAGTGAGATAGTGAGTGATTTGAGAGCAGAGATGTTCCCTCCCTCAGAGGCAGAATTAATCATTTGATATTTTCTAATATAATGAATCTAGGGAGTTTTGCTCTTTTTGGTGTATTACTTTCATGCAAAAAGTTTTGTTCAAATGACTTTTAAATTGTTTAGATGTTTAAGTCCTTGTTTTAGCAAAAAGCTTTTGGAACCAGGAAGAAGATCCCTGGCCTAGAAGGTATGGGTAGGGAGCAGAATGAGGCCCCTATAATCCAAGAGTAAATGGTTAGTACATGGTTAAAAACCAGATACAACACTTAGATGGACACAAATCTATGGGGCCAAATGGGATCCACCCAACGGTACTGAAGGAGCTAGTAGAAATGTTTACCAAGCCACTTTCCATCATTTATCATCAGTCCTGGCTATCTGGGCAGATCCCAGATGCACATGATGCACATCTGCAGGAAGATAGACCCTGGGAACTACAGGCCTGACAGTCTGACTTTGGTGCTGGGGAAGGTTATGGATCAGATCATCTTGAGTGCCAGTACCCCAGCACATACGGGGCAACAAGGTGATCAGGCTCAGTCAGCATGGATTCATGAAAAGCAGGCTGTGCTTGATCTCCTTTCATGAAAATGCGACCTGTTTGTGGATGAGGGAAAGGCTGTGCATATTGTCTACCTATATCTTAACAAAATGTTTACCACAGCATTCCCCCGGAGAAATTGTCTGTTCATGTCTTGGATGGGCATACACTTCACTGGGTAAAAAACTGCTGGGTAGCCTGGCCCAAAGTGCTGTGGTGAATGGAGTTAAATCCAATTGGAGATCAGCCACAAGTGGTGTCCGCTGGGACTCAGTATTGAGCCCAGTTCTCTTTGATATCTTTACCAATGTTCTGGACAAGGGAATTGAGTGCACCCTCAGTAACTCTGCAGATAACACTAAGTTTGGTGGGAGCATTGATCTGCCAGAGGGTAGGAAAGCTCTGCAGAGGCATCTAAAATGGCTAAGTGCTGGGTCCTGCACTTTGGTCACAACAATCCCATGCAATGCTACAGGCTTGGGGCAGAGTGGCTGGAAAGTTGTGCAGAGCTGGGGGTGTTGGTCAGTGCTCGCCTGAGCATGAGCTGGCAGTGTACCCAGGTGGTCAAGAAGGCCAACAGCATCCTGGCTTGTATCAGGAATAGTGTAGCCAGCAGGACCAGGGAGGTGATCATTCCTTTGTATTCTGCTCTGGTAAGGCCGCGCCTCAAGTACTTTTTTCAGTTTTGGGCACCTCAGTACAAGAAAGAAATTAAGGCCCTGGAGTATGTCCAGAGAAGGGCTACGAAGCTGGTGAAGGGCCTGGCCTGGAACACAAGTCCAGTGAGGAGTGGCTGGGGAAAATGGGAGAAGTCTGGAGAAAAGGAGGCTCAGGGGAGACCTTATTTCACTCTACAACTACCTGAAAGGAAGTTGTGGGGGAGCTTTGGGTTGGCCACTTCTCGCAGATAACTAGTGATAGGTCTAGAGGAAATGGCCTTAAGTTGTGCCAGGGGAGGTTTAGGTTGGAAATTAGGAGACATTTCTTCTCAGTAAGAGTAATCAGGTATTGGAGCAGGTTGTCCAGGGAGGTGATGGAGTCACTGTCCCTGGGGGTATTTAGGGAAAGGTTGGATGTCGTGCTTAGGGACATGGTTTAGTGCGTAATATTGGTGGTAGGGTGATGGTTGGACCAGGTGATCTTGGAGGTCTTTTCAAACCTTAATGATTCCATGATTCTATGACCTGGATAAATCAATTGTCTGAGGCCAACTCTACAAGGTTCAACAAGGTTAAGTGCTGGGTCCTGCACCTGAAGCAAAACAACCCAATGCAACACTACAGGCTGGGGGAAGAGAGTCTGGAAAACTGCCTGGTGGAACGGATAGGGGGTATTGGTCTATAGCAGGCTGAAAGTGAGCCAGAAATGTGCTCAGGTGGCCAAGAACATCCTGACTTTTATTAGAAATAATGTGGTCAGCAGGACTAGGGAAGAGATATTGTCCCTCTGTACTCAACTTTTGTAAGGCCATATCTCAAATACTGTTTTCAGTTTTGGTCCCTTCGATACAAGAAGGGCATTAAGGTTCTGGAGCATCTCCAAACAAGGGCAATGAAGCTGGTGAAGGGTCTAGAGAACAAGTCTGATGAGGAGTGGCTGTGTGAGCTGTGGTTATTCAGCACAGGGAAAAGGAGCCTTAGGGGAGACCTTATCACTTTCTATAACTACCTCAAAGGAAGTTATAGTCATGTGGGGGTTAGTCTCTTCTCCCAAGCAGCCAATAGTTTTATTCTTCTTTGCTAATGTGTTTTAATAAAAATAATCAATACTTTGCTGTACATGAATTGATGGAAAAGCTGAGAAAAAATGGATGATGGAAAAGTCAGTACTTATTGCAATATGTAAAATCTTCTTAGTACTATTGTCATGGCATCTATTCATCCAGGATACATAGATGTCTAAATTATTGACCAGGTTTCAGTTGTCAGAAATGGGATTATGTGACCCTTGTGATGTACAACAGAAAAGCTTTTGCAAGGAGTATATCAAAAAATGCACTGTATTGCAATAAAAGTAAGTAAAGATAGAAAAGTAAATAAAAGCCCTGTCTGCTAAGGACAATAGTTGGATATGCTGAACTGAACAGAAACTGTGAAGGTTGTATGAAACTTAATCCCTTTTAGATCATAAACTACTTATAAAAATGGCTATATTTGTTTGTGTTGATGTGGTGAGGCAGAGAGCTATGCAGGATTTCCAAGAAGCAGGTAACTGGCTCTCTGCATGCATTCCTTATTTGTGGCTGGAACATGATGAGCTGAAGATTTGCTTGGGCTGCTACAGAAGTTTACCAATTTTTGTAAAAATACTCAATTCTGAAGGATAGGTAGGTAGGAAAAGAGAGCTTAATTTTGGTTGTGGTAAATTTAGCTTTTCCCATAACCTGTCATTTTTATTTTTATTTTTAATTTTTCTTAAGTTATGTCTCTGAAGTATACAGTTCAGACAGTTGACAGGGTCTGCTTCAGCACTTGGATGTTCTGTGTTAAGGGTGTGCCACAACTACCACTTTCAGCATCAGTATGAAGATAGTAATAATTATCAGCTCAAATCTTACTAAGAGTAGCCTTTGATAGATTGGATACATTGAAGTTTAGATAAAGGGTATGTCATTTCATGTTGCTTTACATTTGCATAAGTTAAGGGTTTGTAGAGAGTCTGTTATACAGTGTGTTTTATTTTTCATATATATTGCATTGTACAATGCAATCACATGTCATGTATTGTAGAACGTGTCTATTTTATAGTTTGCAGATACTAATATGAGTATATAAATATATGTTTATGCAATGTGAATTATAGTATATAGCATTTATTTTAAATAATCTGAATCCTTCAGGGCTGAACTTACCTTGAAGTTGTTCCAAAACTAACAGGACCAAATCTATGTGCCAAATGGCAAGAAGCAAAGGACTGCTCTGACACCATGGAGAGTTGCTACATTTCACCTGGGAAGGAGAGAAACAGCAAAAGGGGGAGACATGGCCTTTGGGTGCTTTAATATATATTCCATATACACTAGAACAGTGTGTAGCTGTTGTTTTTGGATTGACCTTTTACAGATAGCAATGCGGAAATACCAGGCAGAAATTTGGTTTCAATTCTTACATATTTTCACTACTTCAGTTGTTTTTGTTGCTTGTTTTTTTTATGCTTTGATTTAATATATGATACACAATGATTAATCCCTGTGGAGAAAAAATGAGTATTGAATAGTTTTTCACTAGCCAGTGAAGTAGTTTTTGTGCTTTTGAGAAATATCAGTCCTTTTGGAGAGATGTATATCCAAAATCATATTTTACAGACATGTGTGATCCAAACTAAAACTACATTTTAGAGTGTTGGGCTTTGCAACTTTAGTCCTGTATGTGTTACATAATATGTTTTGTCTTTGAGGAGGACTGTTTTATACAGCTAAATTTTCAAGAGGACAGCAGAAAGCAACATCCCTGTCACTCAGTTTCTGCCAGATTTCAATTATCTGTTGTCTTGTGGAGTGAGCTGCTTACAACATTGCAAGAACAGTTCTCAAGAATTTTGATATGATAAAATAATGTTTTATTTAGTTAGCATGACCTTTTCTTTGTCTACCCTTCCTCCTTTCCTCCCCAGAAAATAGCCTTAATTCTGAGGTAACACATTGATGATTTCCAAGCTGAAACATTGAAGAATTTGGTGAAATTATATTCTAAAGAAAGAAGAGGTGGGAAAAAAAACAAATTGCTTACTAGTATTTTCTGGCAATGCATGCCACTGGGCAAGTGGCTTGGCAGCAGCCAGGTGGCTGTATTGGCCTTTAGTCCACAGCACAACAGCATCAATCCCCACATGCAACACAGAAAAGGACTTCTAAATTCTAAATAGCCTTATCTTCCATATTTATACACACCTCATTCCAGGCTTTTCTTTCCAATGAAAAAGGCTTTGGGAAATGAAAGTGTTCAGTACTCTTAATGAATTTCAGTTGATTTATATATATACATTAATCAGGATTACAAGCCTTTAAATAACTAAAGAGCAAAGGAAGAATGCAATAACATGTAGTGTCAAAAATTGTAAATACTAGCTGTATAAAGCAGCTTGTTTTAATATAGATCAGTGATATGTTTACTACGTGCTAAACTGAAATATCCTACTTCTCACCTTACTCTGTTTTCCTGCACTGTGCAATTAACAAAACTTTTTTTGCATTCTGGAAAAAGCTTATACTGAAGAAATTATAGTAAGAATCTTGACATTTTTACAGGTATTTTTACAATAAAAGTACTATGAGTATTTAAACAAGTATGCTTCTTAGAATAGTCATTAAAAATGTGTAATTAGCAGCCCTTTAGGCTAGGGTTGAGCTGTCTCATTTCTTACCTCTGTTCAGTTTGATTACTTAAATATATAAGACTGAAACAACCACCATATTTATGGCAAGTTATCTATAGGCATTTAAGATATTTAATAGTGCCTGTTTCAATAGCCTAGCTAGTTAAGCCAGATTTCAGTCCAGCTCACTGTCTGCTGATCCACCCATCCTTCATCAGCTTCTCTACTGGACACTGTGTCAAAAGTTTTACTGAAGTAAAGGTAGACAATATCCACTATCCACTCCTTGTCTCCAGTCACTTCACTGTAGAAGCTTATCAGGTTGGTCAAGCATAGCTTCCCCATGGTGAAGACATGCTGACTACTCATCATCATTGTCTAGTCCTTCACTTGCCTAGATATGGTCCCCAGCATTAGCTGCTGCTCCATCACCTTTCCAGGTATTGAGGTGAGCCTGACTGTCGTTTAGTACCCAGGCTCATCCATCTTTTGCTTCCTGAAGATAGAAGTGATGTTTGCTTTCCTCCAGTCTTTTGGCCCCTCTCCCAGTCATCATGATCATTCAGAGATTATCAGTAGTGGCCTCACAATGACATCAGCAACTCCTTAGTTATTTGAGGATCCTCCTCAAAGGTTTAATGAAAATCTTTCTTTAAGGTAGAGATTGAGGTTATTATTTTTCCTTAGAAAAAGAGGAAAATGACGTTCCTTTTTAATTTCAATATTATTCTGAAATATTTTTAGAATTAGGCTGAAGTTATTGAAAATAGGGCTTTGCTGAAAATGATCTGGTACTATTACAGCCTAACCATGTGGTTGCATGTATGCAAAGCTCTAGTTGAATAGGCACCATAACATGGTGGCAGTCTCATTCCCTCCTAGACAAGGTTCTGTTCCTCACAGTCATAAGCTGGAATTATTCACTAAAGCAGCAAAGTAATGATCCCAGAAACATTAATATTTTGGAACGGGTTAGTGGAGTTCAGTTGACTTACCTTCTGCTTCGAAGGACATCAGAATTAGGCCAAGGTAAACAGCGGGTACACACAGTGTACCCGCTGGTAAGGGTGCATTTTGGAGGGAAAGAGAAAGAAAGAGCCGTATTTGATGGTAGAAAACTTAATTCAGTTCAGTAGCGCAGAACTGCTGTATTTCTGCCATATATGAAACTGAACAATGACAGGATCAAAACAGTTAAATTTGGGAAGGAAGAAGAATGTGTAATGAGTCAGAAGAAACATGGGTTTTAAAATCAGTATGTTAATTACAGTGACATTTCACTGAATATCTTTTAAGTGATTTCTGTCTTAAACCATGAGGCAAGTATGTGAGTATTTGGGCACAGTAGTAGTTTCAGGTACATTTCACTTAGTTTTACTTTTAAATCTATATTTAATTTATTTTGACAATGTCTAAACTTTACTGAGATATGTTACAACAGTATCATTTATGATTCATTGAAGGTGAAATAACTAACATTCTTTCTTTAGTATTAATCCAGTTTGCAAGATTGTTGTTTTAAAAGCAGTTTGTTTTTCACATGTACAGTACAACTTAAATTATTGAGACACTCTGACTATCCTTTGGAGCTATGCTGGATTTGTATCAGAACTGGAACTAGCAGATCTTTTGCAAGTATTCTGGTTTTTTAATGAGGCAATTGTTCATTTTGTTGTAGTTCAGTTTTACAGGGCATTGCTTTGTTCTTTCAACAGTTTAGTTTCTTGCCTGCCAAGAAGATCCTGATGATTTCCAGTCTTCCTTTTGACGAACAGAAGCACTTGAACACTGGAAAACAAAAATGTGCTTTCAAAATGATTACTGCTAAGTGCTGGCAGGATGACTGCCTTCCTTCGTCCATTTCATTGCAAAATCGGGAGTATACATACAGGAGGCTTTCTATGGTAACTTTGTTAGTACCAAAGATGCAGGTAATGTTTAATAAATGACTTCTTCATTTCATTACATCTTTCAGCCTCTGTTTTGTGGAGAGGAGTGTTTCTTTGTATCAGATCACTGTACTAAAGCCTCAGGCAGCAATCAGGCTAGATCTGCAGCTCACAGTACCCATATAATTCTGAAGATTTTCTGTTCTAACCATCCAAAATTACTGCATTGGATTCTAATCATGAAGATTTCATATTTTGTTGTTGTTGTAGTGTTGCTGGAAAGGACTTAGAGATAGATAATGAGATAAATTTACTGTGAAACATGAGACTTTAGCAATTATAAGATGATGTAGCATTTATATTATTGCTGTACCACACAGTGAGGTTTTATATAAATGACAGTGAAGACAGATCTCAGTGTTCATAAAGATGACTGAACCAGTGCAATCAACAAATGGATACACACAAAGGTCAGTTTATCTTTCAAATACATACAGCTTGTTTTACAGTTCTTCAGGTTGTCTGAGCTGTCACATTTGTTTCCTTAGCATTTAATTTAGGAAAGACTTTTTGACTTTTGACTTTTTGTGTTTTGACTTTTTCAGGCACACTAGGATTCTTTCATGTTTATACTGTCAGAATGAGCTGGATAAGAAATTTGACAGAACAAACTAAGATTATAAAAAGTCTGATTTTTTTTCTATATATGTCTGAAGTGAAACTGGATGGAGTTTTAATATCAAGTTATGGTGACTTTCTGGACCACTGCTTCAAACTGTTGCTTTGGAAAGAAAAGCATGCATCAGTTTGGTCTCACAGTACATTAATCTCTAGCACGGGGAGCTTGTTCTCAATGATATCACAAACAGAAATATGGCTCTACTCCCAGAGGCATCACTGTATTTTGAAAACAACAAGATAGTACTGCATTCCATCGAAAAAAAAAATACAGTTGTGTTTGAAATAATTATGGAAATTATATTATGGTTTAGTTTCACTTGGTAATGTTTTTTGGCAATGCTGTTTCCCATATTGGTAGGTGCTTATAATAGGCCTTTCATTTCTTCACTGGTGCCACAAAAAATGCAAACATTTTAGTTTATGTGAATTATTTCTATTGTGTTCTGTTTTAAGAAATGACATTTAAAATAGGCATATTCTTAGAGAATTGTGGTGGTTTTGCAGTTTCAAAATTCTTCGAGTATAGGTACTTGCTATCTGCTTGAATTTATGGGTGATCTGATTAAATGAATAGTGCTTTCTCTTTCAAAGCTATGCTTATACTCCTTTTTGTGAGGTATGTTTATTTCAGTCCGCTCATTTATTATTTCTGCCCAAGAGAAAGGACATCACTTTTATTTCTATAACATATGTACTCTCTCCATCTGTTTTGTCATGTAAAGCTAAGTGTGTTTCCATTAACTAACAAAATTTTCTAAGCCTTTCACTTTAGTCTGTGTTCAGACGTGTGGTAACATCCATGGTGACTTCCAATACTATTCTCTGTTTTAACATATTCAGAGCTTCTTTAGGTTCTCCAATTCTTTGCATTCTAGTTATGGGGGTTGTTTTGGGACTTTATATCCCTTTCCACTCTGTGTTGTTCATCAAGTCATATTTCCTATCCATCTCTAAATTATCCTTATTGCTTTACATCATTATTTTACAATGATGGATTGTTTTGTTCCATCGCTATTTTCTCCTATGTAGAAAACTTCTTACCTCCTTTCTCTCTCTTCCCCTCTCCCCCTTCCCCCCTTTTACCCTTTAGCCCCTTCCCCCTTCCCCCCTTTCCCTTTTTCTTTTAAGGTGATTCTTTTTTTTTCAGTTTCAGATGTGTTTGTCTCAGATGCAAATGGAGATACTTCATTTACCATAATATATAGTTTTCTCAAACATCAGTCTCTGATGAAGAGCTGTTCAAAGTCATTTTTATGACTTTTTTCTCTGTCCTTCCTTCAGTCACTTTCATATTTACATTAGTCATTACTTTCCTTTATCCAGTATTTGTTCTTGTCTTTCTGAATTAATTATTTTTTCTGTAATTTTGTTGTATTCTTTCATAACTGTGTCAGTCTTTTTTGAATCCTTGTCAGTATGCAGTGTCTTGTGATTTCTCCTCTCGGCTTTCTTTATCTTGTCTTCTGGTATATTTTCCCTCTCAAGTCGAACAATTTGCCATTTTATATTACTGTTTTTTGTGGTCTGTAACAGCACACATTCTGTTAATTTCCAGAATGTGAACTGATCAGTCTTTTCTGGTGGAGACCAGACCTCTAGCTGGAGAGCAGAAGAAAGATCTACTCCATCAATGGTTTCCCTATCTTTTTTTTTTTTTTTTTCTTTGTTTCATAAAAGGGGAAGTAGATTTGATATAAATATTGTATACTATTTCTCATTCAGTATACTGACTGAGAATACCTATATTATTAGAATACATGTTCTTCCATGTTTTGCACTTATATTCTCAGTAAGTTTTCTTTTAGTTAATTTCACATGATTGTCAAGTTTTCTTCTAATTGCAAATCTTTATCCCTATGTCGTGGTCCTTCTTCTACTCATGATTCCTTTTATTGATAAGTCAAGTCATAAAAGTCCCTTTCTAGAATCAGGGCCTATTTTGTCTTTCATCTGTTATGTCCTGCAAAATCTGCTTTTCCTTTTCACAACTGTCTGTTAATATGTGTATTTTTATGCTTTTTTTTGAATTTTGATCTCTTTTTCTTTTCTTCTTGCTTTTCCATCTAATCTAATCTAATTAGATATTAATCTAATTTCTCTTCTATCTAATCTAATTCTGTGTTTTGACTACTTCAATAATATTTCTCCCATAAAGTGAATAGAATTGAAAAGTGATTATAGTTTTTTCACACCTTCCCTGTAAATCTAATATTTTATGTATTGTGTAACACTGACTGAGATTTGACAACATGTTCAAACTTATATCCTAATCACTGGTTGTTTATTCATATACTTGTTTCAACAGGAACTGGAGTTTCAGTTTAGGCTCTGTAGTGGGTTCTCACATTTAGTAGTAATGACAGGAGTTAAAGGTTTTTCTCTCTGATAACACCCCTGTGGTGATTATGACCGTTAGTTGCAAACATTATGTTACCATCTGCAAAATGTCTTTTTTTTTTTTTTTTTCACAGAAACATAGATTACAGTGGAATGGTATTTGTAGCCAAAACATAGTTTGAATTGTTGGGATATATATATATATATTTTTCACACTCTAGATATTTAGGTGTATTTTTATTTTTGATATTAGCTCTGACTCATTAGAAAAAATATCATCTGGCTCTCCATTTCTTTGAAAATTTAGCTATGAGACTATTCATAGCATTGTGTGAGAGACAGAGTAATTTGGTTTTTAGACTGCCTAATTAAGCATTCCATGCCACGCCTTTTTCTGAGTTGTCCTTTTAATCAGCTCTGACAAACTGCTACTTATAGGAACTGAATCACAAAAATGTTGACAGGTTTTGTTTTGTTTTGTTTTGTTTTTTTCCCGTGGCTTAATCAGGGTCATGCTCATCCCAACTAGCTGATGTCAGAGCAACCAGACAAGAAATTTAATAAAGCTTAAGCTAAAAGTTGGTTGCCCGGATACTTCTCCAACAGCACTGTTTCTGAGGATTTTAAGAGTTCTAAGGAAGCTTATCAGTCTGAGCCACACATAACAGAAAAGTCATGGTTATTTAAGAGTATTTAAATGACAATGTCAATGCTTTTCTAGATTTTTAACTGTCTTCTATCATACATTATCTTATTACCCTATGCAAGATACCTCAGTTATGCAAAAATTGTATGACTAGCCACAGGGAAAAATATAAATGGATAAGAATATGAATTAAATACTTTGCTAATAATATCTGATTAATTGAGAACTGAAGGAAATTAGCACTGGTTAAAGTTTTGTGGATGTGAGCAATACTCAAACGTTTCCTACGGTATTTCCCACTCACTCCTTCAAGTTTGTATTTCTAAAATATATTGATACTTAATGCAGTGCAAATATAGTATTATAATGTTCAGGTATTGTTTAGGCAGAAAAATATATAAAGATACGATTGAAATATCTTTCATTAAAGATACATTGTAAACTTGCATGTTCTACTGAAATGCTTTGGGTTTGATTTAATCAAATTTAATGAGAGCAATTTTATGAAAGGTTTAAACATACATATTTTTTGCTATTTTAGGAAACCTTTTTCTAATTGCCAGTAGCCATGAGTTTTAGCAGCAAAGTGTTTTATATTGAGGCTTTTATAAAATGTAAAAGGTCTCATGGTATTTCAGGAAGATTTTTTTAAAGCATTCTTTGTATATGTGTTTTACACTGTGGTGGGTGGAAGTCAGTCAGATTTTTACTTAATTTTCATTTCTGGATGTTAAGATAGAGCTAGATTTATTTTTTCTTCACACTATGTTTGGTTGTTTGGTTATTTTGTATGACTATCGTAGCGTAGCTTAGCTGGCAGCTGTGAGGTGTGAGATGGCAGGCATGAGGGGCAGTACTAAAACAAGCAGCAGATTGTTCAGGTAGGTAAACACTGTCAAGGGAGATGCCTGCTCTGAATGTTCCTTCCACAGTGTGTAATTCACCTCAAGAAGCTGGGAGAGTGCAGCTCTGAGCTAGGCTGAGATGCTGCTGAATAGCTGCAGGGTTATTCATCTTGTATAGTTCTGAATATGAAGAGATTTTAGGCTTAAGGTAAAGTCAAGGAACTGCTGAAGAGTCTGGAAAAATATATGGTTTACCATTTGTATTTGTACCTACTCTAAAATTTGGGGTGCTTGAAAATTCTGCCTTACTTTTTCAATTACCAGAACAGAGGGGAAAGTGCAGAAATTGTTAGATTGTGATAAACATCTAGTATTTTGGTTTGAATTTCTAGATATTCTTATAACTTGGACAAATAGAAGAGTGAGAAGTCTGTTTCTCCTGCTTCAGGTCAAATAGGGCAGAAGGAGGACGGAGAGGACTAGAAAATGTATTAGAACAACTGAAGTATCTGTTTAAATTAAAAAAATCATAGAATCATAGAATGGCCTGGGTTGGAAGGGACCTCAAGGATCATCTAGTTCCAAACACCTGCCATAGGTGGGATACACCCACTGGATCAGGTTGCCCAGGGCCTCATCCAGCCTGACCTCCAGGGAGGAGGCATCCACAACCTCCCTGGGCAGTGTGTTCCAGTACTTTGAGTGAAAAAATTTCCATCTAACCTCTAATCTAAATCTACACTCTTTTAATATAAAACCATTCCCCCTTGTACAATCATTATCCACCTGAGTAAAGAATCCTTCTCCATCCTTAAAGACACCTTTAAGTATTGAAAGGCTGCGTTGAGGTTACCCTGGAGTCTTCTCTTCTGCAGGCTGAACAGCCCCCGCTCTCTCAGCTTATCTTCATAGGAGAGGTGCTCCAGCCCCTTGATCATCTTTGTGGCCCTCCTCTGGACCGTGCTCCAAATCCTTCTTGTGCTGGGGGCCTCAGACCTGGATGCAGCACTCCAGGTGGGGCCTCATGAGGGGGACAATCCTCTCCCTCTCCCTGCTGGCCACTCCTCTGTTGATGCAGCCCAGGATGCAGTTGGTCTTCTGGGCTGCAAGCACACATTGCTGGATCATGTCAAGCTTTTCATCCATCATAACCCCCAAGTCCATCTCTGCAGGGCTGTTCTCAATGAGATCTTCTAGTCTGTGCTCATGTCTGGGATTACTCAGCCCAGGTGCGGCACCTTGCATTTAGACCAGAACCTCATGAGGTTCACATGGGCCCACTTCTCAAGACTGAATGTCTCTCTCTCTCTTTTTTTCTCTCTCTCTCTCTTTTTCTCTCTCTCTCTTTCTCTCTTTCTCTTTCGTTCTTTTTAATGTTGAGAATGTTGTGTTTGAAATTAAGAAATACCAGAAAAAAATCACCAAAGGAGTTTGCTGGAAGCATTAAAGCAATGATACTCAGTGGTATTTTAGTTGTTTGATACAATTTGTCAAAATCCTCAGAAATTGATCTGTCATGGATTTTCTTTTTTCTTTCTTTCTTTTTTTTTTTTTTAATCCTGATTTTTTTTTAAATCCTAGATTTAGTTTTATTTTTTTTTGCAAATCTACTGAAAGTCAAAGTCTCTGTCACTTTTGACAGTTCTTGACTGAGAGCTTAGTTGAAATTACATCCATCCACATTTTTGTTAAGTGTCTTGAAGTGTCCTCTATTTCTGCTCTTCCTGATGTGGCCTCCAGTATTATTCCTGAATAGTTTTTTTTTCTGAAGGTCTAGAATTTCTGAAAGTATTTTTGATACATTGTTGTATAGCTTCAAAAGAGAAGGCATTATCGTATTATAAAGTTACAAGCATTACCAAGTATTTTTTTTTTTTTTTTGATACTTGTTGGTTCTTACTAAGGCTGGATTGAATCTTCCCATTTAGCTTGACACATTCTGAGAACCACATTGGCTCAACATTATGAGGTTGAGGTCTGGGCTCTTCTCTTTATATGTTTTTGTATAGTGTATTGCTTTAGTCAGATCATCTCATTCCTTCTAATTATGGTACCTCCTCTCTGGAGAATTATAGAATTATAATTTAAGTGTATAAAATATATATGTACAGCATTTGAAGTATGAATATTTTACCATTTACTCTTTCTGTTCTCTTTGCTTAGTCTGTCAATGTTTTCGGCAGAGAGGAAGTATTTATCTTTGTTTTGTTTCCTCACTACGAAGATTTCTACGAGATATAACAAATCAGTTTGCAGCTATCTCTTTTACTTTTCAAGTATTCATATATCTGAATCCTAAAAAATGATCAAAATGGAGTGGGTTTTCATTCATTAGTTAATTATTCTGAAAGGCAGTTTGCAAGGTGAGTAATTTATTAAACACGTGTTGAATTTAAAGCAAAAGTCCCTGTGATTTAGTTTGGCCTTTGATTAATATCTTTAAAAATATTAATGAAATAAATCAGACTTTTACATCTTGTTTAAGAGTATTATCACACAGAAGTACTTCTGTAATTTTATGGTAGCTATAGGAAGAAATTACAATAACACTCTCCTGATGGAAAGAATATGCGAGCAGCAGAGTTTAAATGAGCTGGCTGGAGGAGAATTATTCATTCATCTGATGGGTGGATCAAGTTTTATGAGTAAAACATTAAGCAGTGAACTTAATGTTTTCATTTTGAGGCTTTTTTAGGCTAACTTCTGGCTTTCTGAATGTATGTCTTTAGGATACCTGTTTGCCTCCATTCTTGTCTATTTTCAGTTGTTTCTTTTTCCTCATAAATGAACAAACAAAGAAATAAACAAACAAAAAAACCTGACCCCTTGACAAAATTGTCTCTGAAAGGTTGAAAAATTTTTCTTAGTTATTAGCTGAAATGAAATACTATTTTTGTCTTTTGCTGTATAATTTGTTTTTCCAGGTGTGGTTGAAGAAGCTCAGAATCATCATCTTTTATTACTTTTCAGTGGAATTATTGATTAGAGAGAGTGCTATTGCCAGTGCTGTTGCCCTGCATTTATGGCAAGATAGAAATAGCATGTATTACATTTTTATTATTCTTTGCTTTACCTGTTATCTTACCATAATAGTCAAATATCTTAGATCTAAAAGTGAGCTTACATAGGAGTAAAAATCCAAAGTCATGTTTCCAAACATATTTATATATATATATACATATATATATATATACTCATACTCAAATATATATGTGTATATATATATATATATATATATATATATATATATGTTAAATGCTGTATATTTTATCTCTTTGGACATTTTGCTTGATCTTTAGTACTTAACCATTTTGATTTCCTTAGCATCTTAGGACAGTATGTTGGTTCCAAGATAAATAATGCTTGGAAATATAGGTTTGCAGGAAGTGTGTGTTTTTGGTTCACAGTTCCTGGAATATGTGTAATGTTGCCAGTAAGTAAATACTGAAACTTGGCACTTAATATGCTATTGCTAATATTTTGGTATTGGACACAATTGACAGAAAATGCAAGTTAGGACATGTGAGACTTCATATATAGTTGAATTATAGACTTTGAGAATATAGTTGAGTAACTGAAGTCTTTGGTTACGGAGTTATAAAGACAGAGCATGACTGTGTTGTTGCCAGTTCAATAGAGGTTTTCATTGTACTATATGCTGGAAAACTGAATATGAACTTTATTATTCATGATAATTCTCGATCAGACAGTTTCTAATTCTGGATCCTTTTCTGTAAAACAAGACCATTAAAATAAAATAAATAAAAAAATATTTAATCTACAGAAACAAACTCTTTAAACCTAGTATGTGATGTAATAAAGGTTATCTCCACAGAGATTACAGATAATATGCATTTTTTCCCAAAACATTTATTTAACTTTCCATATTTCATTTAGGTTCTTTGCCAATGAACAGTGCAGTACCCTGCTTACATTTTCCATCAGCTTGTGGTACCCTTTCACTGCACCATAAATCATGGCTTTAGTTGTTTATAGTTAGCTATAGAACTAATTCTGGCTTGTATTAATGTTTCAAAATGAGGCATATTTAATCATTTAGTATTAGTTAACTCCTCTTTAGGGAATCAAAAGTTTTTGAAGAGTTGTATGACTATGAATGCTGTTGAAAAACCATCTTGCTTTGTGTCTGTATTCACTTAATACATAAAATAAGCAGCTTGTGCTACTATTGTAATTTTGGTTCTCTTTAGGGATGGGATGCAATGCTGAGTGCATGGGTCAACTGTGACAGGGTGCACAGATATTTAGGATTTCTACTATTCTTCATTTGATGCAAGTAGCAAGCACATATGCATAAAACTTGTTTAAGGACAAAAAGTTCAGAGGCAGATCCAAAACTGAATAAAGCAATTAAGTACACCGAATAAAGTATCTTTGTGTCAGATCCAGATTATAATAGCAATATTCAAAATTAGGGAAATACATTCATAATATTTTTTCATGCCATCTGTTAGTTATTCTTGTACAGTAAATAAGAGATAATTTATAAAGCACTCAAATTTCTGTTGTTATTTGGTTCTGGTCTTTTAAATAATAATAGGCATATTAATTTGATTCAGGGCTTTGAGAAGGTTATGTAAACTTCAATTTAAATATATTCTGTAGGAAAAAATGAAAAGTGATTCTTTACTTTTTAAAATAATTATTACAATTTATATTTTTAAGTAATTTCAAATTAATGTTTGTCCAAATAAAAAAGTAATTATTTTTATCTCTCCCATCAAACAGTTGATTTTTGTTACAGTCAATTTTTGTTCATTTATTGAACTCTGGAAATCCTTTCTTCATGTCATGTGAAATTCTTTTTAGAATTTGTGTTTGTGTTATGATTTATATAAATATTTTTCAAATACAACCTGTGATTTTGGTCAAGCAATTACTTCAGTTTTGATCTGAAGCCTGTGACCTGAGTTACTGACAGAGGAAAGTACTGAATAGACTGAGTGACCCTGAGAAACTTAATGTTAGCTACATATTGCTTCTTTCCAAAAGAGATGTGTTCATCAATAGTTCTTCTTTCCGTCTTTATTATCAACAAAATCAAGTTACTAACTTAAAAGCAGGTTCTTGGTTTTGCAGAGGTATAACTGATTGATGCTATTGAACAGTATTGTTAAAAAGTCTGGATTGGAGCAAGAAGCTATTAAATGTACACGTCTTTTCCATCAATGTTGCTGTAACATTAACAAGAGAAATGAACTCTGGTGTGGAAAAATCTAACTTGGTATCTTGCATGTCAATAAGTGGGAAGTTTCTCTGTATGAAGCTCTCTGATTATTGTCTTATTATCCGTAGAAAAGATGTGTATATGAAAAACCTTTTGGACATATCTCTTATCACAGAATCACAGAATCATCTAGGTTGGAAGAGACCTCCAAGATCACCAAGTCCAACCTCTGACCTAACACTAACAAGTCCTCCACAAAACATTATCACTAAGCTCTAAATCTAAACATCTTTTAAAGACCTCCATGGATGATGACTCAACCACTTCCCTGGGCAGCCTATTCCAATGCCTAACATCCCTTTCAGTAAAGAGATTCTTCCTAGTATCTAATCTAAAACTCCCCTGATGCAACTTTGGCCCATTCCCTCTTGTCCTGTCATGAGGCACATGGGACAATAGACCAACCTCCACCTCACCACAGCCTCCTTTAAGGTATCTGTAGAGAGCAATAAGGTAGCCCCTGAGCCTCCTCTTTTCCAGACTGAACAATCCCAGCTCCCTCAGCCACTCCTCGTAAGCTCTGGTAGCTTAGTTTGCTTAGGGTTGTGGTTGCTTAGTCTTTTACATTAAATGTGTGGTAAGTACAGTAACATTAGAATTTGCATTTTCATTTTCATAAATGAAAATCTGTGAGTTTCTTAGGTCATAACTGGAAAATTTCAAACAAGGTTAATGGAATGGCAAATTAGCATTCTAAGAAGTCATTGCTTTATAGTAAGAAAATAGGCATGGAATTCAGTAAATCAGAAAAGGTGGTTATCAATGCGGTAATGAGAAAATTGCAGAGGAAAAGAAAGAAATGTTTGGAATTTTTCCTTACAAATGTATGATTTCATTTTTCCTTCACCCTAATATGTGTAACGGATGCTCTCTTCCTTCTCTTTAGGGATAGATGCATCTAGATGCATACTATCTCCCAGTTCTGAGCACCCCTGTCTTACAAGTGTATGGAAAGTGTTTGCTTGGAAAAGGAAGGGGACAATAGCTGCTTTGTAACTGCTTGAGCGATATGCATTGACTTTTAAGAGCCACTTTTCCCAATTACCTCCAAATAAGGTGTCAGGAAATATATGCCAGACATCACAGCTTATTTACTTGGCTGGACTTTTTTTTTTTTCCCTTGAAAATTGTAGTTGGCCTTCTGAGTTCTTGCTCTCCAGAGCAGTGTGCATTAATTTGGCAGTCTCTTCACAATGACACATTTGCATAAGCTTCATTATTGCAATTTTTGAATTACACCTTTCAACTGTTTGTGAGATTTTTTTTTGTTTGTTTTGGTTTGTTTTTTGGGGCAAGGGATTTCAGGCTTGTGTGTTGAGACTTTAAGGAACACATTATATCTGAAATAGTCTCTTAAAAGAAGTCCTGGTAGGAATTGGACTGCAAACTTTGCTTTGTGCTTGAACATTTTTCAGCAGAATACTAAACATGAGTTTAGACAGTCCTTGTGCATAATACTCTCCTTCAAAGATTTTACTAGTTTAATTTGGAAACAAAGATGATTCCAATAACATTTCTACAAATCTTTTAAATGCTGTCAGATAATACATCTGCTAATGAAATCTTGAAAAAGCACTGCAGAAAGAAATGCATAATCAGAATTGGACAGCAGCAATGATAATACTAGTTTGAGAGTATGTACTTAGAAATATATTGTGTGTTAACCCACCTTGAATCTTACTTGCTATTCATACTTTTCCAGTGCTAAATAGATGAGCAAGCTGTGGTTGTTTCAGAATTGAGCCATGGCTCAATTTTCTGCTGAAGCCTTTACAAATAAAGAAGCCACAAAGAAGCTCTGATCAATGAATTTAAATTTACTTGTTATGTTTTAAGTTTTTACTTGATTCAGTACTAGTCCAGAAGATTAGCTGATGTGTATGTAGTTACCCCTCTGGCCAACCATTGATAAACTTCAAACTCTTTTTCTTATTTGGATTTGGCAGAGTTCCAGGTAAATACAAATGAACAGTTTTACCTTTAATGGAAGAAAAGAAGCTCTTCTCTGACTCATTTCTGAAACTAAAACCTAGGTTTTCTTACCTGTTTCTGACCTTGTCCAATATTTCAGAGCCAGATGTTGTCCTGCTTATCGAAAGCTTATTTGAAAGAACAGTGAGTTATGTAGTGCTGATTGCATCAAACTATTTGAGGAAAGAATCTAGGTATGTTATCTGTTTAAATGGTAAGAATACAGAGTTATCCTTAGGAGAGGAGGATCTGATCATGGGGTAGCTAAATTCAGTATCCGCAAGTACATTTGTTATCTCTTGCCCTAATAAGTGCTGTACCTCCTTCCCAAAAGGAAGCAAACCATGCCTATTCCTATTCCTATTTTAATTAAATGTGCTTTAATATTAATAGCAGTAATTTTTATTCTAATCTTGTTTTATTTTTGAAGGATAGGTTGCTTTTTTTTTTTTCAGTGATCTCTTACAATCTAGTTTTTGTTTCCAACAGAATAGCTGAATGTAGAGGCTGAATAGAATTTCTTTAACAACAACAACAACAAAAAATAGTAGTTCTATAGAACTGAGTTGAAAAATCAAAAAGCAAGCTTATAGAAAGGGACACACACACACACAGACACACACACACACACACAGACACACACACACACACAGACACACACACACACAAAAAGGAGCCAAAGATACCAAGATAAAAAAAGAGATATCAAAAAAAAAAAAAAGAAAAGATAAAAAAATAGAAAACAGTACTTGACTTAGGAGAATTGAATTATTTCCTATGATCAGTTTTGATAGTACAAAAAGCATAAAATAGTGCTAGGAAAAAGAAAGTTGCAATGTTTTATTCTACAGGGGCAGCTGAATACTGATTTGGATCTTCATAGCAGTTATCTTATTCAGATGAATAGGAAATCTTTTTGGTAATTATATGTCAGCTACTGATATTAACATCAGATGATCTGTTCATAATAGCTTTGATTGTAACCTATATATATATATATATATATATATATTTCTTCTGTAGTTTATTTTAGGAGAAAAATGCAGGGGTTTTTTTTTAGTATTTTTAATTTCAGTTTGATTGACTTGAAAAACTTAGCTATCTCAGTATCTGAGAATCTGAGAGAAAGTTTGTTATTGTGAAGGAAGCTTTAGGAATCAGCAAGAAGCTGAAGCCAGGCTTTCATTCTGTCTAGCAGTTTGGAGGATGTCGTTTAGGATTATTCTGGGGAAGGACTTGGTATCCAGCATTTGCCAGGGAAAAAGAAAAAAAAAAAAAGTTGACAGCAACCCTTCAAATACTGCTCTTACAAAGAAAGAAAATTGGGATTTTCAGTCTTGAACTCTTATCTTTTTCATTGTGTTTTGCAATTTCTACCTGAAGTTATTAGACAGCATACTCTGACTCAAGTAGCACAGTGGGTTCTTTCTACTTGTTAATGTCACCATAGCTGTCACATCCAAAGTTCTCACTTCACAGAACTATAAAGGCTTTAAGATGTGCGTGTAGGAGTATGTCACAAATAGGATGATTAGATAGATAGTTTTTATGAGTGTAATAAAGTAAGATCTGTTTTGTTTTGTTTTGTTTTTATGATTTAAGTTTCATAAGTCTTAGCATTCTCTTGTTGTAGAGAGGTTCATCAGCCAAACTGACAATGTGTTTTCCAACACAGTTGAAACTGATGTTTTAATGTTACCGTGTATAAAAGAAAAACAAACAAACAAAAAAAAACAAAAACAAACAACTGTGGTTGGTTCTATGTGGATTTAGATGGGGTAGAAAGTAAACTCATATGACTTTTGACTAAAAGATAACAGTTTAATAAACACTCAGGTTTGTAATATATTAAAAAGTTGCAAGTACACAAAAGAAAAAAATGCATTTCAAAATTCATTAAGTTTTCAGAAGCACTATGACGTGCAGACTAAGCAGCATCTGTAGACAGTTTCAAAATGTTGCTTACATGAAATAAGGAGGGGATGAAATATTTATTCTTCTGTCTGAAGTTAGACTTGGTTTAAAATTAGAAATAAGAGCTGTATGTATTTAGAAGCTAAATGCACTTCTCCAGCTCATCCATGTGTGAAAAAGAGACAAAAATATGAGAGCAATTGCTAATTCAAGACATCCATCTTCAGTCAGAGAAATCACATTTGGAAAAGCTTTTCTTGTTTTTATCTCTCTAAGTACTGGCCTACATTACTAGTACCTGTGCTAAGATCTGCTAGGAAAATGGAATTTTATTTCTAAATTTACACTTCATTAATAATGCTTTGTTCTTCAGTTCTCAATTTGAAGAAGCTGAAAAACTCAATCAAAATATTCAAGACATTTTTAAAAAGTATTTCTAACCATGGATTTTAAAAGATATTTCATAGATATTCCTGTTTTAATTCTGAATAATAAAAAAATAGTTCAGTGTTTCCTATTGCTAACGACCATCTGTTGTGCAGGAAGGCTTCGTAAATCATGGAGCAGAGTTTAAATGAGTAACTTCAGCAATAAAGTGAAAGTGTGTGCACACTATTCTTATTAAAGATACCTTGGAATTTAAACCTACTCCTCCAGAAAATTTAGACTTGGGCATCAGCTACCTTTTCTAGTTTTGACAGATCCCTTCTTTTCTTTTCCAGCTCAGAAACATTGAAATTTTATTTCCAACTTTGTAAACATTTCTATTTAAAATGCTCTAGGATGCTTGTGCCTAGGGTTTGTTCAGTTTGTAGGTGGCCTTATTCTCCACTTTGGAAGCAAGCTTGTGAAGAATATCAGGATGTACTTAATCTTCATTTGATGACTTGCTTACAATAATTAGAAGGGGCAGGACTGAAGAGTATGTTGTTGTTTTTGCATAATCTTGTTCTGTGTGACACTTCTTTCATCTTCTTGCTCTTGAGGAAGCAAGCTGAGTATTTGTCAGGAAAGGAGTATTTAACTTAATATTTTTATGAAGAGGTAAAAGTGAAAAAACATCATGTCTTCCTGTGTGTACAGTGCCCAGTTCAGTAGGGTTCCAATCCTGAAGGAGGTGTTAGTAAAATTACATAATCTAGGATGAGGGTATATGGGGACGCTTTGCAGAACTGCTGACTGCAGCAGAGTTTCAATGAGTGTAGGTGGTAATAAAAATGGAGCAGGGCTACATCTGTTACCCTGCATATATTTTAAATAGTGCTGTGCCTCAGATGGGTTAAGAAGATCCAACAAGTGACCTTATTTTGAAAGAATAACGTTATTCTGAAAATTTAGGCAGGTTGCAAGATGAACAAAAATCTTAAAAAGTCCTAATCGTCAACATTCAGGCTAGAAAACAAAGTTTTCAAATTGCTCTTTTTTTTTGAGTGACTAGTAAAAGTAAGACTAAAGATTTTTATATGGATAGAATTGTTAGAGACAGATATGAAAGAAACCAAGGGACTTCTTAAAGCTCAGGTAGACAGATTTGTCAGGCAAGGTTACAACCCATGTTCAGACATGAAAGAAAGTCACAATAATACAGTTGGGGAAACTAGCAGTCGGGGGATCTCCCTACTAGCAGTAGGGAATTTCAAATGCCTTGTGCAATGTGAAAGTAGCCTTTTTTGCATAGGTGTTGCTGAGGTGTTCTGTAGAGGTTCACACAAATGTAGATACTTTTATTAAATTTGATGGGTGTTTATAGAACTGTGTGAAAATTATAGTTTCATTTTGAATTAAATATGAATATTGTGTGGGAAAACAGTTTGCATAGATCAGAGGCTGGAGTTAATAGTGCATCTTGAAGAATAATCTGACAGATCTTTCCTCTGAGGGTCATTGTACAAGGCTGCGAGTATGTCAAATCACGACTGTGTATATATTATTTTGTGAACAGAATAGTTCGGTGGAAAATACTAAAGCTTCTGATGCTATTCTGACATTCTTAAGAACTTCTTTTGGTCTCTGCTACGTTTCTAGAGAAGGTGCAGTAAAAGAGAGTGTCTTTCTGTGCCCCCCACTGCAGGTAATGCACCGTGAGTGCTGCAGGTCCCTCAGCAGTGTGAGAAAGTGATGGCAACACTCTGCTGTACCCAGAGAGGCTTGCAACCCTAGCCATTGGGCTACTCCCGTCTCTAGCTTCTAGTGGAAAGTCAGCATGGAACCACCTCCTTCATATAAGTAGTGGGATTTTGTTCACATGTTAACTGTGAATAATATTCACAGTTAAAAAATTCCCCTTTTGTTGTTAAGTAGGGCCCAATTCAGCAATATGAAGCACCATAGGTGTTTTGTTGTTTCAGTGTGGCAGTGCATCATGCTAGAGATGAGGGGAAAAAAACCTGTCTTTCTGTCCCAGGTGTCATATAGAAATAGCTGCCACAGTGATATTGCTGATTCTCTATGTCATCCTCAAAATGCTGAATTGTGGTATGTCCATGTTCCCAAAAAAATCCTTGAGGAATTTCAGAGGAAAGTGATAGAAAAGTCTCAAAATTTTCTGCACAGAAAGATGCAAAATTATAAAGAGTCTCCATGTTTTAAGTCTGAAGAATGCATTGTTAAAATCTAATCAAATCTCGGTCAAGAATCAGTTCCAAAGTATCTGTATATGAAGCCTGTAATATCTTGTTGAGCTAAACTGAATTGTTAATTTCAGTTGTTAATTATTTATTCTGAACCGCTTTTATGAATAGAGTTCATGAAATTGTTTGGCTGTAATTTACAAATTACATTTTTTATCTTTGGAGTAGCCTGCACATTCTCAATAGAGATGAATGTATTTGATACTGTGTCAGAGGATTATAATTCATTTCATGGTGACTTTCAAGGCTTTGAAATTTGGTTTTATTCCACAAACAGAGGTAACTAAGTAGGGAGTGTTTTCAGAAAAAAATGGTTGTTTGTTTGTTTTTTTTTGTTGTTGTTGTTGTTGTTGTTGTTTTTTGAGGTTTGATTGTATCTGTATTTTGTCAAGTAAATAAAGACTATTCTGCTGCCCAATATTAATACCTGACATCCTTGTGCACTGGTGTTTATAAACGACTGTGGAGGTAGGCGTGATGAAACTTCTACATGGGGGTATCCCCACGTATGATTATGTATGCAATAGAGTAGAAAGGGAGAATGTAAGATTTGTGTTAACTATAGACATGAATTTGAACCATGCATCATATGAATTTTTGTTGCTAGGTCTGTCTTTAGACTCTTTCTGATTACATAGTCATCAAACATTGGGCATACATAGTCCAAATTGTATTGTTATAATTGTTATAATACCATTAGTTTTTGAATCTGTGGTTACTGTGTTCTGTGAAAATGGACAATTTGCTGTTCTGCAGTTGATATCTTGGATGCTGGCATTTTGGTGAATGTTTGGAAATGATGTCTGTTATGTAAGTTGCTTTCTGATTAGCTACCATCTGTATCCAGTGTGATGTTTGGGATCAGGATTACCCAGAACGGAACACTGTCTCTCCTCATAAGATTTAGTACCTGGTCAAAAAGTCATCTAAAGAAAATGGAATCAGTCCTTCCTGTGGTGATCTCAGGATGTTTGTGTGTGTGTGTGTGTGTGTGTGTTTTATTTCTTTTTTTGTTTGTTTGTTAATAATGATGTGCTATTTTATGAAAATTGCCAACACAATTCTGAAAATGCCTTTTCCACCTACAGTTCGTCTCTTGCAGAGCCCTACTTAAGGCAGGAGATGGACTGGGCAATTAGATTACTAGTGAGCGGGTAGTGGGATATGTTTTAGTATTTAAAAGTTGTAGTAAAGAGAAACTGAGGGCCTTCCTCTTTCTCTCATTTACCATTATCTCTCATTTACCATTTTGTTAAGAGGATAGCTTCTGCTTGCACCTGAAAAGCATCATCTCCATGTATTTCTTTTGATTGGTTTATCAATTTCCTATTATGATGGAATTAGCTCTGAGACATTATTTGATACTTAAGGAAAAAAAAAATAATAATAATAAAAAAATATTTAAATGAGTCATTCCAGACTGAAGAATCTCTGTTTTGAGAAGACAATTTTTAAAAACTGTCTCCTCATATTTACTACTTTTGCTCTAAGATAACATGCCCTAAATGGTGGATGAAACAAATGTATACTATTTCTTGGTCAAATATTTTTTTTATAGCATTAAGAAATGTATTTGTGTTTTATAGAAGTCATACCATTTTGTAAGAGAATTGAAACAGCATTTGTTGCATATCTGTAGGAAAGCTGAACACACTATAACTCTTTTTAGAGAAAAAAAATGAAAAGTGTTTGTGAAAATATTTAGCAAGTGCCATGGCGGTGTGGCCTGCAGGGCCTTGCAGCGGGTGGGGAACAGCTTCATGTGGGCTCCTTGGCCATTTGAACAGTTTTGTCACTCTAGTCTTAGTAGTCATACAGATTCATTGTAGCAAATGAACTGTGAATAGGCCAAATCACTCAAAGATGCTTGTTGGTTGTGTTGGTTTTGATGATGCAGATTTTGTTGTTAACTTAGACCTAAATAAAGTGGTAATTTATTCAGGTCATTCCTGCTGATTTGGGAAAACTCTGATTCAGCAGGTGTTGCTGGTTTCAGCCTGTGAAATCCAAATTTAAATTCACATATTAAGTGTAGTTGTCCTAATCTGCATAAACTATAGTGATTAACTGAATAACCTGTTGAAGACCTTTCTTCAACAGGTCTTTGTGTACTTAGATTTCTGAATAGCTTATATGTGCTCTCTTAACTCCTGAATGTCCTGTGAAGAAAGGCTTGGGGCACTTGGGTTTTCCATTCTGGAGGAGTCCAAGAGGAGTCTCAAGTCTCTCTGCAACTCCCTGAGGAGGGGAAGGACAGAGGGAGGTACCAGCCTCTGATTTCTGGTAACCAAGGACAGGACATGTGGGAACAGCACAAAGCTGTGCCACAGAAGGTTCCAGATGAAGGGAAGCAAATATTTCTTTACTATGAGGGTGGAACACTAGAACAGCCTTCCTGGAGAGTTGGTTGTCTGTCAGTGTTCAAGAGGTATTTGGACAGTGCCCTCAATAACATGCTTTAACTTTTGTTTAGTTTTGAAGTCTCCTTCTCTGGAGATACTCAAAACCTAAACCTGTCTGGATGCCATCCTGTGCAACGTGCTGTAGGTGATCCTGCTTGGCAGGGGAGTTGGACTACATGATGTTCAGAGGTTCCTTCCAACTTCAGCCATTCTATGATTTTGTGATGTGGTCAGGCAGTTGGACTAGATGGTCTTTGAAAGTCCCTTAAAACGGAACTATTCTATACATCATTCTATAAATTATTATGGAAACAGGGGTACTTTTATCCTTTTCACTGTTTTAAGTTGTAAGGGACAGAACATTTTTTTGAACTTGAAGTAGATACAGTAGGTGAATCACTCATGAACTGTAATGACCATTCACATAGTGACTTATAAAAGTACTGCAGATTCCATCTCCCTTAAATTAGTGTGCTGCCTGTTACAGAAAATAGAGCATCAGGATTTTAGGTGGAGTTAATCAAGAATCTTGTAGGAAACCTTTCAGACAGGTGAAGTAAATCAACTGAAATTCCAGGTAAAGTCAGTTTAAAATAAAAGAAAATGAAAGTATCCAGGGATTTGCTAGATGTTTATATTTCTCTGGCTGCCTACAAAAATGTTCTTAAGGCAAAAGGAAAATGGAAGTGCTACCTTACATGAAGTCATGGCTAGTAATTGTAAAATTGTCAATGATCTGGTTAATATTCAGTTCATTTATTCAGGCTTCTGCAATTCTTAAAGGCACTAGTGTAAGAGAATAAAAATGATATTCGTCTTCCCATTTTACTTCTGCTTTATCAATCTGCATCTGAGTTAGATGGGTGATTTCTGCTCCTCTCAGTTAGAATGCTGCTCTCTGGAAAGCATTTTGATGATGCATAAGTAGCATCTCTATTTTTCATTGGTAAACTAACTAAGAAGAGTTTTCCTTGAAATACAGATGAAAGGTTCTACTATGTTGCATTATAATTTCATTTTCTATTAAAATTATTTGCAAGCTTAATATTCATACCCTGGCTACACTAAACTAATGTTTTGAAATTTCTAATCACAGGACTGTGGAAAACTCTTTAAATGCTCCATGAATACAGTATCATTCCTGCATCTATTATTGTTTTTTTTTTTTATTTTTTCTTCATGAAAGCAAGCAATATTTTTTTCCACTTCAGAAGATCTGCAGGCTAATTCTTTTTGTTTCCCAGAAGTGTTCTTTTTACATTTGCAGAAAGAAAAACTTTCAAAATGAATTAGGGTGTCATTTGATTGAAGTACATTAGATGAAACACAAAAATGGGTTTTGAGACATCCGTTTACACAGCTATTAACTGCACCCTTTCAATATATTGCTGAGTAATGCATGTTTTTATTTGCAATCTATATCTATAATTTGTGTAAATTTTAGATGGTGCTCCTTCTGATTAAAATTACAAGGAGTAGTAGTACAAGTGAAGAAGCTACTGACAATACTTACTACATTGTATTCATTTAAAGAATCTTAGGTACTATTTCAGCTATTATGTGATAGCTGTTTATTTTTGAGGAAAATTAGTCTTTTTCAGTAACTTAACATTTTATTTTTTATTTTTTCTTTAGTACATCAAAACAAAGTAACTGGTACTTCTGTGTATCTCACTGATGTTTCTAGAACAAAGATTACAAAGATTCTTCAAGTATATACTTGTAAATTTTTTGTATTGTACTATAAGAAAAAAATATACTAAAAAGAGGTGTACATAGAAGAATACACCGTGCAACATTACAATGAGTTTTTGAGTGTTCATAACACTTTTTCTTTCTTATAGAATCTGTCACAACATCTTTATATACATATATTGCCTAAATAATGTTGATCACAACACTCTCTACATGGAAAACAAACAAACAAACAAACAAAAACAAACCAAAAAACAGAAAGTGAAGGTAAGTTTGAGAGCTTTATGTAAGAAACATGCACAAAAGTACAGTATTCACTTAAGAATTCTTATTTGTGATTTGAAGCTTTTGTACTATGGCTAACTAATAGAGCTCACTATCCCTTATTTCTCAAATACAAACTTTACTAATAATAGTTTGAATAATCAGCTTCATGTCATGCTGAGAACTGTACATTATCTTAATACAGTGTCGATATTTTAAATGTAATCAGGGCGTGTGCCTAAATCCTTATCTAGGATTGTAGGAGTGAAACGGTTGTCCAGCTGTGAAGTTAAGAGAAAATTTAAGTTCTCTGTAAAGTAAAATTAAATCACAAATGCCAAAGACTCAGCAGGCTTTTTTAATACCCACTCTTTGGCATGACTGGATGAACACAGCCAGCACGTCTGTTCACAAGCTTGAAATTGGACGTATTAATTATTCAAAGGCTTTTGTGTGTTCATAGAAAGACATAAAGAAACTAAAGGACTAATATTTTAAATGTGTTTTGGTGTCAACTGCTGCTCACTCAGTTTTGTGTGTCCAGCAGTAATCAGTGATATAAAGGATAATGATATAGTTTACAACTTTTTTCTATTATTTTAGTCTATGCCAAAATGTTCTTAATGGAAATGCACTAAAACATTTAATAACATTCCTTCCAAAATTAACCGTAGCCACATATTTGTAAGATACCATCCATGTGGTCAGACTAAAGAGGAGAAATGAGTCTTTTAGCAAGGCGTCCTCTAAAGCTTATCTTGGCACATCATTGCATTTCCCCTTCTTGTAAAGTGAACACCATTCTAAGCATCATCCAGAGTCTTAGCCCCCCGAATTAAGTGCACTTGTTTTTTTTGAGGCTGAGATTAAAATGAGGAACATTTTGAGAAGATGAAGAGGCCATGATATTTAGATTGCTGCCATAGAAGAACTGTTTCTTTGTTTATAAGTCATCAAAATAAAATGGACTGCATATGTTAGCACTGCTTCTGAAATGAAGTGACTTAATTTTCCTCAAAATCTAGGAGAGCTAAACACCACTTTATACCTTGCATACGGTCAGATATTTCCATGTGAATACTTTTCTTCAGTCTTGCAAGACCTTGCTGAATTGTTACCTATGTGCTGAGATGTTAATATCTTGAAAATCTTGTGATTTAGTTTAGTTTTTTTGCACATCCTTGCTTCAGTACGGTGAACCCAGAAAGTGATGGCAGCTATGGGACACAGAGTAAACTGTCTGACTCCACTGGTTAGAGCTATGCCCCATCATGTATGTATGAGAGCAGAAAGCCTGGCAGAGGGGTGTTCATGGAAAGATAAAAGATAGCACTGACTTTTGATGTTAAAGGTCTCTCTTCCTCTTTTCTACTGCTGTTTTTA
This sequence comes from Heteronetta atricapilla, assembly GCA_011075105.1. Classification (NCBI taxonomy): domain Eukaryota; kingdom Metazoa; phylum Chordata; class Aves; order Anseriformes; family Anatidae; genus Heteronetta; species Heteronetta atricapilla. The sequence goes on along the minus strand of CM021763.1, from coordinate 50,179,623 downwards.
CTAATGTGAGAGGCATAGGATGCTAGCATAATAAAAATGGGCACTCTTGAATATAAGAACTCTTTGATGTAGTTAATATATTAACTATAGCTTAATTATATACAGCTAAATGCTTGTGCCTGGGAGTACTTTGTGGGAAAGCATACTCTCCAAAGGCTACTTCCAAGTTAAACATGGGAAGCTTTCTGAAGGGCACTTTGACTTCATCTTTAGATTTCATCTCAGTGTGTCTACTTGCTTCACTCACAAGACTTATGTTTTTAAACATGAATTAAATATCCAGAATTGTTAAAGTTACAAATAAAAGTGATGATACAATAAAAAATTTACACTGCCATACCACAACTTTGGCCCTAGACAATCTGGTACCAAGACTTTTCAGATTATTATACTTGTCCATGATTTTTCTGTGCCTCTTCATTGAGATAAAACAGTATACTCTTTTTAAAAGGAGAGTTGAGATTTTTATAAATATTCAGGCTGAAGGCCATTGCACCCTATTACCCTTGTCATTCCAGGGAAGGTCACTTCTGTCTGCCACTGTTGTCCCTGGAATGGCACCCTGTCCTGTTATAATGAAAATGAGCTGGTTTCATTTAAACTTTAGATTAACTTAAGTAGCCTGACTAACAGATGAAGGGGGCAGAAGTGCAATACTGCAAGATGCAATACTGTGATGTTATGTCAGCTGAAATAGCTACCTCTTTAGGCCTGTGGTCCAGGCCTAAAGTGGCCACTTGCATTGTCAGTCACTAAACGTTTGATGTAAAAAGCACAATAAATTGATATATTTAATTATACTGTGTTTACAGGATGAAACTGCTTAGAAAGTTATTGATTTTCCTTTTGCTAGACACTGTAAACATTAAAAAAAAAAATCCTTCTGCTTCCTAAGAGCCTGTAATAATTGTAGCTGCTAAGTTCTTCAGGATACAGCAGAAAAAAGTGAATAGAAGATTTTGAGACTTTCTTAAGGATCATTTAGCATAAAAACACTTAATGGACTCTAGCATATAACTTGAGATCTTCTGTTACTTACAACAGGAAAGTTGTGCTTTTGAGGCCAGCTCAATAGACACTTTAAATGTGGAAGCAACTATGTTCTTCCTTAGCCAGAAGCCGTAAGATGACTTCAAAAATAAACATGGAAAATTAGAAACAATATGCATAACACTTGATAAGTAGAATCTTTGCAATGAAGCCAGTTTTCTGTGATCATAGTTAGTTACATGGTTCTTTTTGCCAATGTTACGATTAGTATTTGTTTGTTAATATTACAAATGCACTTAGGCATATCCTTGTTTAAGTTTTAAGTAATTTATTTAAAATATCTGTATAATGTAATCATTAACAACTGTCAGCTTGCATGCAGTCCAAGCAATTACTTATGTTAAAAATAGTGTTGGAAATCACTGCATTTGGCAATTAGTTCAAATAGCACTTCTGATCATGTATGTCTTGTGGATTCTGATATATGGATGTAAAATATGCTTCAAGATTTTGTCTTTAGAGGAGAAATTCCTAATTAACTCTTCCTGTTTGTGTCTGTGTATTTATTTTGCACTGGTTTAATCCAGTTTCAAAGTATTTCTGTTGGAGTTTGTTTATTATTCATATAGATATGTGTGTGTAAGTATATAAAAGTTATTTCAGTTCTTCTGATTTAAATTCTATTTCATTCAAATAACTTGTGTAGGCAGGCTTCAACATTGTACTAAATTGGGAATTATTTCTTCTTTGAAGAGGGTCTGATCAGTATCTGCAATATTCCATTATCAATTATTTTGTTTTATTGTGTGGCATTTATAAGAAGTGCAAGAATATCTTTGTATTTTACGCTATTTCTCTTCTGCTTTGTTTAGCGTATCTCATTTTTATCTCCAAAGAAGCAAGAATCCTGAAACTATAGTTTAGAATGTGGTGTACAAAATTATCATTAATGGAAAAGATACATCTCAAAAGGTAGTATTGTCTGTTTTTAGCGTCTTCGTTCTTTTGCAAGCAATTTGCAGATCTTTTTCAACTATATGTTATCTCTACATTTTAGGTTTTAGCAGCAACCTAATTCAGAAAAAAAATAAAAAAAAATAAAAAAAAAATGTCTGCTTCAATATAGAGCTATAGCTAACAGTGCTCTGATGAGGTAGTTCACTTTTAGGAAGTGGCTTCACAAACTGAGTTCTTTTTATTAATGTTTTCCTAGTCCCCATTATTTCTAAGAGAAATTAAACAAGCTGTGTTAATTTTAATAATAGCAATTAGAAAAAGGCTGTTTAACAGCAATATCATAAAGGCTCTAGAGATTCAAGTACAGACATCACATAATGAAAAAGCTTTTTGATGTAAAAAGCATTTATAGAAATAAGAGAAAATTAAATTGCAACCAATGATGTCTGCACTAACGACTTGGTTACTACTGTCTTCATAACTATGACATCCTTGCTCTTTTTCTAATCTTGGAATATAACATAATTACCCAAAACACTGATTGAAATCAATATTTGTTCTTGTCTCTACTGTAGCAGCTGGTTTATCCTCTTGATGTGTAAACTGCACATTTGGAACATAAGGAGCATAAGCTGCATAGATTGACTTCACTGGGTGAATGAAGAGGATGATTAATCTTAAAATATTCTTAGAACTTTCTAACATAATTAATTTCTATTTTTGATACATAGTTCATCACTGTGGCCTCAGTAATCTTGTAACATTAAATTAAGGTTGTATTTTTATATTCCTTTGAGAAGAGTTGCTGGAAGCAAATGTCTTTCCCATCAGAATAGATACACATGTTAGGGTATTTGTTTCTACCTTGGACTTACTTCATTCTCTAAGCCTTGTAGAATAGTTGATTACAAACAAAATAAAATTCTGATTTTAATGGTAAAATCTATATGTTTTCTTTTTATTCTCTCTCTATTTTATTAAGAATAATAAAATATTTATATTTGTTTGTTTAATCTATATTAAATAAACAAAAAAACTTTACTGTGTAAAACATATAACCTTCTCCTCTTTAATTCCTTCTCTTTCTCTTCCTTTATGAAAATACTCATTCTAATGATAAAAACAGAAGACAAATATTCTAAAGACAATATTCCTTGCTCTTCCAACATAATGGATAGTTCCGTGTTGTTTTTAACATAGAGAGAAAAGGAAGGTGAAAAAGATGAGGTTCCAACAAACTGCATCTATTATTTGTTTTTCCTTCTGAAATTTTATTGTGAAAGACAGTAAGAGAACCAGGGCTGGACTTATTTCCTTCTTGGTTTTAAGATTCTTATGAATAAATTACAAAAGTACCAATTAAACTCTAACAAAAAAGCTCAATTGTCATTTGGTTTTGATTTTAGTTTCAAAGTGATTCTTGTATAATGCAAAGATAATGAAAAAGTGACTTGGGGATTAAATGAATGCAACTGGCTGTCCCCTTATGACACAGATTGGCAAATTTTTTGCAGTTTCAATGGAGATATTCTCTTTTTTTTCAGTTTTGCTTATTTACAGACCTATCAGTGTAAGCAATTGTAGGCAGCAGAAGATATCTCATTAACTGGTGTTGTAAACAGGGTTTACAACAGCCTTCTATTTCTCCTAGGCCAGTGAACATTGGACAGAAGTGCACTGGAAGGTTTTTCTTCTTTGACTGATTTTATTATTATGTGTTGTAAATAGAACTTGACTTGTGTAACAATTTTGTTTAGCAGAAATTCAATATTCAACTGAAAGCTTTCCTCAGAATAAATGCATTCTTTCTTGGATAATGTTTTTTGTTTGTTTGTTTGTTTTCTTCTTCTTTCTTCTTCTTTCTTCTTCTTTCTTCTTCTTTCTTCTTCTTTCTTCTTTCTTCTTTCTTCTTCTTTCTTCTTTCTTCTTTCTTCTTTCTTCTTTCTTCTATCTATTTTCTTTTCTCTCCTTTATCTCCTCTCCTTTTCCAGTAATAATATTAAAATTAATTTAATTTGTTTGTGAAACACTAGCTATTCTGTTATTGGATAAACTGCCTAAGAAATGTGTTTAGCTTATAGCTGTTATGTTCTTTGTAAAATTCTTTTATCTGTAGCCTTGGAATTCTATTTATATACATCAATTCCTAATAACAAGTAACACACAAATAGTTTGTGAGGGTACCACATTAAATGAAAAAAAAAAAAAAATCTTGTTTGGGCATAAAATGCATTCAAAGCAGTGACTTAAAATTGAACACTGGAAATGTTGCATGAGGACTGTGTGTGAAATTACAGATAGAATATCCTTTCTTAATAATCCCATCCCTTTAATTAATGACTTCTTCAAGATTCTGACTTACTGTAACATTGATGTTGACTTTAAACACTTCAGATTTACTGGAAAACCTGAAGCTACAGTAAGGCTTGTTTATGTCTCTTTGGCTGTATAAAATCCAATCTGCTGTGCTACCTGGCAGCCCATGGCCTTTTTAAGCTAGCACAGATTGTTGTGTTATGTCCTATCTATTATTTATGATGAATAATTTGATGTTGGTCCCACTGGTGTATCACTTGAAAACTCAGATCAGTTCTGTTCTCCTTATCACTCTATACCAATTTTACCTTTGACTGCAGTGTACTGGTCTCTTTTCCTCCCTCATCTTGGTACCTACATAGTTGAAGTTAGTGAAAAAATATTTTATTTGAATTCAATGTCAGTAAGACCTTCCATATGTTTTCTGTTTTATTAGGTAAAAGAAAATTGAATGCCAGTTGCAGAGTCATTCATTCTAATCTTTGTTTCCTTAAGTGTTTTATCCTAAGACTTCAGACATTTTGTACATTGTCTAAATTTTACATCCTAGCCATGCCCCTCACATGGAATAATTTTGCTTCGTATGTCAGAGTAAGGTGTCTTTGAATTTATCTACCACATCACTATGCTTTCTTGCTCAGATACTTTTTGTTGCAGAGTTCATTTCTGTAAGATCTGCTTTTTTATATAATATCTAGAGTAGAATATCTCATTTACCACACTGTTTAGTAAGAGAAATTAATATTATCCATGTTGTTATAACTTCCATTATCTTATTATTCTATTGGAGGACTGACTAAATTTTGAATTCTGGAACTGGATGTTGCAAAGTTTGGCCATTGAGTACTTTAAAATTCTGTGCTGAATTATATATGGTAATATTACATCATCATGGTCTCACTCTACTAAATTGTATCTTGATGATATTTAGGCAAATGCAATGTTAAAGAAAACACATGAATTTAGGGGAGGGGTTTCAAAATCTAAGAACAAGAACATTTGCAGACCAAAAGGAATAATCTGGGAACAGTATTCTGAATTGGATAATCTCCTCTCTATACATAGGGTAGTGCATTAGGGACCTCTTAAATATACTCTTTAACTATATACAGACATATTGCACAGAAAAGCTGTCCGCAAGTGTAGCATAAAATGGCCAGACTTGACAAGTAATTTGCTGTCTTTGGTACCCCTTCACCAAAGCTTCATCTTCTCGTTCTATGTTTAGAGCAGTCCAATTAATATGTGCCATTAATAAGATATCAGCATACTTTAATTTGAAAAGGAAAACAGCTAATTTAAAATTGGACAAAGGATAAGTCTTAATTAATGGACACCAAGAATATTCCTTGGTTCATCGATTTTGAAGTAATTGTTCTTCACTTGTCATATGCATCTAGGTTACCTAACTTCTTATTACATAAAAACAGCATTTTTGTTGTTGTATAAAAGGTATCAGCATTACTTCTGATATAGTTTTACCTGCTACTTGAAGGTGTTTTTATTAGTGGGGAACTTTTAAGTGGTTTATTCTCCTTTCCCTCCTCACCACTCTTAAAGGCCATAAACTATTATTTATAATAGTTATAGCAGTAATTGTCAGTTGAGGCCTGCAGAATACATGTGCTTGCTGTTACATCAGTTCTTTTCTCTTTTAATTTTGTGAGCATCACTTTGAACAACCATATTTTTTATGCTAAATCCTGTAAACTAAGGAAGCATAATGTGTGTCTAATAACTTACAAAGTCAAAAGAGAGAAAGAGACAGTGAAACATAGTAAGGATATGACTGCTAGAGCCAACAGGTAATAGTATAAATTTCAGATCTTCAAAGCTTCCAGTGGCATGATGCAATGGCTGTGAAAGAAAGGCTGTGAAAGGCTATGAAGAAATAAATGGCTGCTAGAGAAATTGCAATAATTTAGTTTAATTGATAACTATGTATTAGAAGTTTGCCAACTCATACATCCTAATAGGAGTCCAGTACCCAGGAACTGCAACAAACATTGTGTCTGGGATGTTGAGAGTCTTTTTCCTAGAAGTGATTTTTTGTTTGTTTTTGTTTTTGTTTTCCAAAGATGATGAAAGTGGCAACAAAGTTTTGTATTGGGTTTACATTGCAAGGGTTTGGGAACCGGGGCTGCAGGGGTGGCCTCTGTGAGCAGTGGCCAGCAGCTGCCCCATGTCAGAGCAGAGCCAGCTCCAGCTGCTCCAACTGCTAGCCAGAGCCAAGCCAACAAAGTGATGTTGTTTGCGCCTTTCTGAGAGCATATTTAAGAAAGGGAAAAGAACTGCTGCACCTCAGCAGCTGGGAGAGTGAGGAATGAGAGCCAGCCCTGCAGCCCCCAGAGTCAGTGCAGAAGGAGGGCAGGAGGTGCTCCAGGCACTGATCAGAAGGTCTCCTGCGTCCTGTGGAGAGGCCCCTGGTGGAGCAGGCTGTCCCCCTGGGTCCCACATGTAGCAGATATCCACGCTGCAGCCTGTGGAGATGCCCCCAGGTGGATGTGGCCTAGAGGAGTCTGCAGCCCATGGAGAGCCCCCAGGAGCAGGCTCCGGGCCAGAGCTGCAGCCCATGAAGAGGAGCCCATGCAGGAGCAGGAGGTTTGGGGGGAGCTGCCACCCGTGGGGGACCCGTGCTGGAGCAGTTTGCTCCTAGGGGATGGACCTCGTGGTACGGAGCCGTGTGGGAGCAGTTCTTGAAGAGCTGCTGCCTGTGGGCAGCCCCCGCAGGCTCAGTTCGGGAAGGACGGCATCCTGTGGGAGCAGGGGCAGAGACTGAAGGAGCGGCATGAAGGAGAGGCAGAGACAAAGTGTCATGGACTGACAGCAGCCCCCATCCTCTCTTCCCCTGCTCTGCTCAGGGGGAGAAGGTAGAAAAGGGTGGATGATGGAAAGGTGTTTTTAGTTTGCTTTTAGTTCTCACTGTTGTAATCTGTAAATTATATTAATTGTAGGCAATAAATTATATTAATGTCCCTATGCTGAGTCTGTTTTGCCTGTGATGATATTGTTGAGTGATGTCCCTGTCCTTATCTCAACCTTTGAGCCCTTTCTAATAGCCCTTTGTCTTTAAGGAGGGGGAGTGAGAGAGTGATTGTGGTGGAGTTTAGTAGCCCAGTAGAGTAAAACAACCACAAGCTAAGAACAGTTTTTGCAATTTATGTATAAGAAGGGTGACTTCTAGTTCTTCTGGACTGGTTAAGTCTACAGAAATAGAATTTGGATAATTGCTTGGCTTGCGGTCAGATTTCTCTTTGTAATAAAAGAACTCCAGCAACTGTCAGCAAATTTAGGCAGCAAATACAGTTCACCTTCTCTCTTCTCTTTGCAGCTTTGCATGACTATTTCTTGTGTGAAGGCAATGGGACATACTTTTCCTTAAGACAGGGATAAAAGCAATGAAGTTGATGATATCCTGCAGAGCATACATCAAATGTCACTGCATAGATGGTTTTAGAAAACAAGGGTGAAAACTTATTGTATGTCTGTTTTAAAGTTGTGTGACTACATGCATATTTGCATAGTCTGTATTTTCAGCTGTGGTAGTGACAATCTCTGTTCAATGAGAAAGGACAGATGTTGATTGGAATCACCTCATAGGAATCTGAGAGTATTATTTCAGCAAGATGATTCTAAAGTAAATATTTTGATTAGTGTTAAAGTTTGAAATTATATATATATGTTTTCACTTTGTAGGTTTTATTCAATTTAATACACACTTTGATTAGGAGAGATCATTGTTCTTGAAAGTGGCTAAAGGATAACTGCAAACCTTGCGTACCTGTGATTAGAAGTGGATTATGCATATTTAAAGCCTCCTGTTAGTCCTGTGAGCCAATTTATAAGCCCTTGAAGAGGTTTTTTATAAAATCCTTTCATTAAATCAGATTCAGGGCTGTGCTGCATCTGTTTTTCCTTTAACTATTTTTCTGTTAGCCTTTCAGACTCCATGACAGAGAAATACACGGCATATTGACCATTCCCAGTCTCAGTGAGAAAATTTTGATATTTCACTTTTCTCTGCAAGTTTATCAACAGTTTGTCTTAAAAACAAACAAACAAAAAGCATAGAAGTAAAAGCGAATCATAATTCTTCCCATGGTTTTGGTATTAAATAGATTAAATAAATAAATAATTATTTTAGGATTAGGCAGTTATTTTTTCCCATTTTATACTGTTTTTGCATTAATATTTTTGAAAGCGGTTTCACAGATCATTTCATCAGCATGCTAGAGGTTCATTAAAATGTTAAATGTTAAAAATGTTAACACTGGAAGTATTTTATGGAAAAGGATGACTGCTTTGTTTTTCACACTTATGACTGATTAATAAAACTTGAAATGTTAGTATAAAAAAACCTGCATTTGTCATGTTGGTTGGCTGGAGAGAAAGGTTGTAACAGTATTGTAGTTTGCTTATGAGCAATATCACATTGATCTTAGTATGCCACAGTGACTCTGAAACTATGGAAATAGGATGTCACAAGATTCTGAAACTCACCTGTATAAAGAGGAAGCGACTTTTAAGACTGTTATTAAAAAGAGATTTTGTTGACCCCCTGCTTAACCTTGTAATAAATCGCCATTGTATATGATTGTATTCAAACATGAAGTATTTTGAATAGTTTGACTGTACCTTTTCATTTTCTTTATATTAGGTAATATGTGCAGTGTTCCTTCAGTAGGTAGGTTTGTGAGGTCTTTTGTTAAAGGTTTTTCTGAAAAGAACTAGATTAATTTATCCTTGGTGGTTTAGTATTCCAGACGATTCGATATTCTCATTATAAAATGCAAACACAGCAAGCACAAGAAAGTACTTCAGCATCTTTCAGAGCACCAATACAAATTTCAAATAGCTTTTCTTCTCCAGTTCACCTGTGGATGAAACATTAGATCATTTTATAATTAAGTTAGAGATGCTTATTGTTGAACTGTATTGTCTAGGCTTTTCCCTCTATAAGTAATGCAAATGTGTAATATTTAGAATCGCTATTCTGCCATCTTTCACTATATTGTTTGTAAAATTGACAACTTTAATTGAAGCTCCTTCTGAATGATGAACTGTGGTGCTGTTACACTTTATCTCTGTAAGTTTTTTTGTGAAATCTTCTTTTGAATATTCTGGTCTGGATTTCTAAATAAAACAATGGCCCTCTGGAAAACAAACAAACAAAAACCTTGGAGCAATATACCCAGGGAAAGAAATCAAGCATTTTATTTGTTTTTATTTTAAGGTGCTTGTATGATCATGCAACTGTTGCATGGTCTGCTAACAATTCAGCATCCTTATCTAAGACAGACTACCTAGTACAATATTACTGGTTTACGTTACACAAAATCCACCTCTAATGAACTCACATTGATGCTGAATATATCGTAATTCTCATACAAAAAGAATAATAATCAGGAATTATAAGTGCTAATGTTATTCCTTCGGAAGCAGAAGTGGATACAATTGTTCCTATTTGATAAAAGCCATCTAGGTTTCTAGGATATAGTCCTGTATATTATTTCATAAGCAGTTAAATGGGATTTCCTAGTTGTAGTACTTTATTTTAAGGATAGTGTAGTCTCTTCAATTCTCAAAGTCATCCATTGGTATGCTTTACTGTAGAGGCCTCTCACAGAGTGCAGTTGGGCCAGAATAAGTCTACCTCAGCATTCAGGTGCAAACCCACTGCACATGCCAGTGATGTTTGTAGTTCTAAATGGATTCTTAGTTAATGTGAAAGCCGTCTCAATTCTTGTGTCCTCACAGTTGCTTTGGTGATGAAAACCAGTGCAGGTTGTTAAGAGCTGTGGAAACTTAAGAAACATGTTGGAGACAGGACAGTTGGAAGAGAATTGCATTTGTAAAAGTATTTTGAAGCTGATTTTTAGATTATCCGTTTAATTGTTTAAAATTCTAGGCTATTTAAAATTGTTTAAATTCAATGTATGTTGTGCATGTTACTGAGTACACAGGTATGCCCTGGATTCTGTAGTACTTCTGTTTTTCTTGTTTGTGACTGAGTTAACATGTGGATGCTGCAGCTGGACTGCATGTATCATAGCAGGCCTGGCTTTCATTGTAGACACTCAAGTGTTGAGGATGCTCAGGAAGTACAGGTTGAAAAGGTTGGAGATGAATAAGGTATCTGAATTTGATAATGGAACTAAAAGAATAAAAATCACTTTTAATTTTGTCCTTCTGCAACCATACCTATCTTTGCCAGTAGAGCAATGAGGGGGGTTGGGAGGGTGGGGGTGTAAGTGTTAAGCTTCTCTCTTGCTAATGCAGTAATGCATTGGTAAGTAATTTTTTTAGATATTGGAGAATGAATTTTATGGGTTGTGCAAGAAAACTACTGTGTAATTGAGGCTGTTAATCACAAGTTGCCTGGAAGATTATCTTGGTGCATATAGTGCATGTGTGCACACAAATTGTGATGGCTTGACCTTGGCTGGCTGCCAGTCACCCACCCAGCTGCTCTCACACCCCCTCCTCAACAGGAGAGGAGGAGAAAATAAAAGTTTGTGAGTGAAGACAGAGAGATCACCTACCAATTCTTGACACAGACAAAGCAGACCTGACTTGGGGGAAAAAAAATAAAATACTGTGAATTAAAGATAGAGAAGGATGGTGAGAAATAATTATAAAACTGCCTTCATTCCTAGCTGAAATTCACTTCTTTGTTTCCACTCTTCTGTCTCCTCCTTCCACCCCAATTGAGGTGCTTGAGTCCAAAGACGGGCGACAAAGCCGGTGAGGGATCTGGAGAACAAGTCCTACGAGGAGCAGCTGAGGGAGCTGGGCTTGTTCAGCCTGGAGAAAAGGAGGCTCAGGGGTGACCTTATTGCTCTCTACAGGTACCTTAAAGGAGGCTGTAGCGAAGTGGGAGTTGGTCTGTTCTCCCACGTGCATGGTGAGAGGATGAGGGGGAATGGGCTAAAGTTGTGCCAGGGGAGTTTTAGGTTGGATGTTAGGAAGACCTTCTTTACCGAAAGGGTTTTTAGACATTGGAACGGGCTGCCCCGGGAAGTGGTGGAGTCACCATCCCTGGAGGTCTTTAAAAGACATTTAGATGTAGAGCTTAGGGATATTGTTTAGTGGAGGACTGTTAGTGTTAGTTCAGAGGTTGGACTCGATGATCTTCAGGTCTCTTCCAACCTAGAAATTCTGTGATTCTGTGTGATTCTGTGAAGAGGGACAAGGAACAGAGTTTGTTGTTGGTCTGTAACACTTTTTCCCTGATTATTCTCCCTCATTGTCCTGTTCCCCTGCTCTGATGTGGGCTTCCCATGGGCTGCAGTCCTTCTGGAACTGTTCCAGCATGGGTCCTGCCCGTGGGGTGTAGTCTGTGAGGAACGGATTGCTCCAGTGTGGGTTCTCTGCAGGCTGCAGCTCCTGCCAAGGAGCCTGATCCTGAGTGGTCTCTCCATGGGCAGCAGCTTCCTTCTAGGCATATTCACCTGCTCCAGCCTGGGGTCTTCCATGGGCTGCACTGTGGGTATCTGTTCTAGGGTTGTTCTGTCCACAAGCTGTACGAGTATACCTACTTCACCATCACCATGCCACGGTGAAGTATTCTCATAGGCTGCAGGGCAACCCCTGTTCTGGTGCCAGAGACAACACCTCTTCCGCTTTCTCTGACCTGGGGACCTGGGGTGTCTGCAGGGTTGCTTTTCTCACCTTTTATTTATTTATTTTTTCCTTGGTCTTCACTACTGTCTGGTATTTTTATCCTTTCATGAATCCTTTTGCCCTGAGGTGCTCACCTGTGGCGGCTGGGCCTAGCTGTGCCCTGCAGTGTGGCAGCTGGGGCAGGCCAAAGCTAGCTGTTACCAGCATGGGCAGCCCTGGCCTCTTTTCACAGAGGCCCTGCAGCCCCCTGCTGCCAGCGCCTGGGCACCTGCACCCCACACTTATGCTCATCATATTCAAACCCTTAGGTGACATTTCTTTCTGGTTGACCTCCCAGGGTCACCTTTCCTCTGATAATAATTTGGTGGGAAGAATAGTCATGTTCTTTCACTGGAGGTCATAGCTGTGTGGTTATGTTCATCCAAGACAACTCTGATAAGGAGCTATTTTTCCTCTCTGGGGGCAATTTGATACCTTTCACCATTCTTCATGTCCGTTCCCTGATAGGGAGAACCCAGTCTTCGACTGCTTAGCTGCCACTAACCACGTGGCTTCCCTGGGCTGCTACCTGACCAACCTTTGCTAATAGGAAAGGTCCCCACAGAGTGCTGAAAAATGTTGGAGATAAGACTGTTTGTTACAAAACATCCCAGTGGAATGTTTGCAGAAATGTTTGTGTTTTGGCTATTTGGATTATGTTGGCTCCAAATTTCCTACTGATTTCCAGGTAGGTTATATGCCTCTACCATTTGCAGAAGGTACACGTACCAGTCACATATGATGCGGATGGAATGAATGATACATAATTTTGCTTCCATTTCCAGAGGGTATGCTTTGTTATTTTTGAATTAACTTTGGGACCTTTCCTAGGGGATGTTAAATGAATTATTTATTACATTTTGCGAGTATATAATTGATGATCCAATTGTCACAAAACTTTAATTATTTCTACTGCCAATATTTTAATATATTTTTTTCAGTGATACTATGAAATGACCTTCTAAAAATGCATCTTACTCCATTTACTGTCCAAAGCAGCAACATAAAATGGAAATCATTTTATCATCTCTGTGATAAAGCTACTTACATGGGGCACAGGTTTCTTCTAAGTGAAGGTAAAATTTAGAACTTCCCTACTCAGTTGAAGAAAATTGTAATTTAATATTTAAATATTTTTCACTGATGTATCTGCCAGCCCCCCAGCATCAAGCCCCAGCTGTGATGTTGAGAGCGAAGCACCCCATTCGCATGTCCATGTTGGTGGTGTGGGCATCACTCCAAGAGCCCTCAGACAGGGCCCTGGCTCCCCGCTCTCCGGCCAGCCCCCCAAAATTCCCCGGAACATGGTGCTGAGCTTGCCCATGGCAGGCAGCGAATTCAGAAAAGCCTGTCTGAATTTAAGAAGAGATTGGGCTGTGCACTTAGTCACACGGTCTAAACTTTTGGGTAGACCTGTGGGGTGCAAGGAGTTGGACTTGATGATCCCTATAGGTCCCTTCCAACTCGGGATATTCTATGATTATATGATTCCAATATGAAACATTCAGGGGATAGATAGCATTTGTTACAACTGTTATGCTGTGAAAACTTTTAATATATAATTATATCAAATGGAAAAGGGTTTTATTTATTTATATAAATAAATATTATTATTTTTAACTAGAATATTATTATTA